>VXBO01007882.1:1023009-1220517 GCA_013400135.1 Rhinoptilus africanus | reverse complement strand
CAACCACCACCACCCCCCCCCCCCCCCCAACCAGTGATTTCAAATTGTTATTCACTGAAAGCTGTGGTAACAAGCCTTGAACACTTCCGTAACCCTGCTGAGCGCGACTCTGTGGAGCTCTTACCCTAGGAAACGGCAGTGGCGGCTGTGACAGGCAGTGACCCGCGTCGCACCGCTTCCAAGCGCTTTCTGAGCACATCCCTCCAGAGCCAGCCAGCTGAGCCTGCACCTCGGCAAGCTATCCAAAATTCCTCCTCGCCTTCTCTCCCCCTTTTCCTCGCTGTCCGCTTGGGGGTGTACCGGTGAACGCAGAAGCAGCTCCTCGTCTTTTCTGTGTTCTCCCAAAGCCACCAAACCTGGGGGTGAAGGGGAGCGATGCCGGCGCTGCTGGGGCATGAATAGCGGGCGAGGGGGGGTGCAGGGGAGGAAGCCCAGCTGAGGCTGGCAGGAGACCTAGGGGCTACAGGGTGCCAAGTGGCCAACGCAGGCTGCCTCCTCCAGCGCCTCTGCCAGGGGACATCCAACGGGTGGCCTGTCCCCCGCCTGCCTGGGCTCGGGGGCTTTGGCACAGAGGCAGGCTTCCCTCCTTTTCCTCTAGGGTAGAGGCTCTGAATCCTGCACAGAGGATTTTTTTTTTTTTAATTTTGTTTTAATTTTTTTTTTTTTATCACTATGTTTCTTAAATTTCGTGGTTCGGGATTCTTGCGTTTCCCTGCTGCTGCACTTCCAGTCCTCCTTGGGAGGCAGGTGGCTCGGAGGCAGGAGGGTTGTTCCTCCTGCATGGTGCCCTGGCCTTCCTGCCCTGTGGGGGCTGGAGGAATAAAAGTACCTACACAGCCCAGCGCCGCTGGTGGGTGGGATTTTCTAGTGGCATGCTGCAGCTTTTCCCTCAAACGGATTTGTCGCTTAGCGTGGTGTGCCTCGTAGCTTCTGATAAAGATCAGATTCTTGACTGGGACTCAAAAGCTGGATTTTTCTTTTCCTTTTTTTTTTTTTTCCCCCCCAAGTCAAAGATTGTGTGTGTGGGAAGGGGGAGGAGAAGCAAATGATTTTGGGCTATCAAAAATTGCATTTTGATAATTTAGAAGAATTTAGTGATGTTTTCACTTTTACCTACTATTACTCCAACTTAGCTGTCAATATGAAAAGTAATTTTGGGTTCCCCCACAAGCAATTTATTTAAAAAAATTAATGCCTTGACAAATTATACATTTTCTTCAGCACTGCTTTGCATGGAAAATTCTTCTTAACAAATTCTTTCCCTTGAAAAATAACAGCTGTTCCAAATCAGCTATTTTCTAAAAAGTCCCAGCTTGTTTTAATGAACCTCCCCTACAACCCCACCTCATTGGTTAATTGCAGGAAATTTCTGTGCTTTAAAAAAAAAAAAGTTACCTCTAGAATCGATTTAGTGAAGTAAATGCTTTAGGAAAGGACAGGCAGAACTGGTTTGTGTAGTACTGACAGCGTTTATTTATTTATAGTGTATTTTTTGGTCTGCTCAAGGGTTTTCATAAATGGGGAATGAGTCTGATGAAAGAAATCACAGAAGCACTTGGTAAGTGGAGTAGGATGCTTTATGCTGGCATGCAGTACAAATGTTATCTGAAAAGTTTCATATCTTATAATGTTACTGAGCAATGCGGGCGTGAAAAATGATGTGTTTGTTAATGCGTGAGGTTTTGCGCAATCTATATGGATGGAAGTGTGTACCCAAGTGTTTCTGTGCTGATAATGTGTAATGGATGGGGAGAACAGAGGGAGAATCAAGAATGCATGTGTGTGCGAGTGGTGCCATTGTGGTGTATGGGTAACAGCGTGGGGGGATTGTGATGCAGTTGGATAACATTTAGATATTCCTAACTGGAGAGAAAAAGACTTTTCCTGCTCTCCTGAATATACTTTTCTTACTATTTGTTTTCAGCTCTCTCTGTTGAATAAGGCAGGGGAAGCTCTCAGAGGCTGGACTGCACTGATAGGTAACAACTCACTCAGCTGCCTTGCATTCCCTTAAATAATGAAGAGGTTCAATACCTAAAACAAAACACTTTTCTTGTAGGCTTAAGACAGGGAAGAGGTACAGAAGGCTTTTTATCTGCTAGCAGAGAACATAAAAAGATATCTATCCCAAGTGTTTCTTCTAGTCCTATCCCAGTACTTGCAGACCATTTGAGTCAATAATTACCACACTAGTAAGGACCTATGTTCCCTACTTGTTATAAGTCTTAGCACTCAGCTATCTTCTCAGGGGGATTTATTATGGTAAATAGGAATTTGCTTCATCTTTTAGGCTTGGAGATCTCCCCTCACACTAGAGTTTTCACTAGTCTTGTAACAAATACTCTAGTCCCTATGTTTGTGGGTGCTCCTTTTCAGCCTGTAAGCACCCACCTACACTAGTGCTCTGAGGAGGAGACAAATTCTTTAAAAGCTATTCTTTCCACCTCCTTTTTTCACCTGGAAGCGACAGAGTTCCTTCTAATCAGGGTGAGGAATATGGCTGCTGTCATCCTAGCCTGGCAGCAGAGCCAATGCTTTATAAGTTCACATCCTTAGTGTGTGTCAGCTGTGCTTCCTGTAAGCTTTTGGGTACACCACGTCCTTTGCCTTGCTGTGGGGACTGTCCCCTTCCCTCAGCAGATTTACCCTGTGCAAGAGTGATTTGCTTAGGCATGGGTTAAAGCAGGGATGTTAACGGGTGGGTCCAAGTGGGATGTAGCCCCTGCGGCAGCAGCTGCGTGTTCTGTGCAGGTACCTGGAGAGGCTGGTGAGGCAGTGCTGGTGATGGGCTGCAGCACTGCTCACTGACCTGTCTGCTGTAAAGTGAAAACAGCTGGCGAAAGGTGATTGAAAGGTGAATGCAATGGAGGCCTCCTCTTCTGGGCAGATCTGAATACCTGATGGGCTTCCTTGTGGAAGAGAATGAGCTGAGGTCGCTGGCTGAGAGAGGCTGTTAAAGGAGTGAGTATTCTGAGTGAAATCCATAGTGGTACCAGACAGAGGCATCCCAGAAGAGTCTGGGGAAAATCTTCCATGTGTGCCTTTAAATACGGACATGTGCTTTGGAAAAGATTGTCTCCTTTGAGCGCAGGGTGGCTGCAGGGAAGAGGTAGAGTTTTACTCTATGCACTTCCTATAGGAAGCATAAATCTTTGTCTCTTCAGTATTCCCTTTTCCTTAAAGACACGTATGTCATAGTTATATGTTCTGTTCAGACTCAATCAGCAATGGCTTTGACAGCTGATGTGCTCTTCCTACTGTCAACTTATCTGGGATAAAATCAAAAATATCAAGCACAGATCATCTTGTCCCACTCTAAGATAAGGGCAAGATGAAGATTTGCATGGGTAAGCATGTGATACACAGGCCCCTCCTGGTGTTAGGGAAGGGCAAAGATCCTTGCATGGAAAGGAAGAAGAAATGCTGGGAGTTTGTGATTTTTGCAGAAATGGGGGGAGGGGGGGAGAAATGCAGGATTTTTTCTGTGCTATGCCATTGCACTATGGTGCTTTGGCTGTTGCTGAATATCTTGGAAGCTGAGGCATTTCCCTGTGAGCTCCCTCCAGCAGGATGCCTGGCAGTGGGGCGGCACTGCCCTACTCGCCTGTGTGGAAGGGAAGGGAGTAGCACTCTGGGGTTGCTGCTTCAATTTCTCTAAGTCCAAGGAGTATTCTCTCTGGCGAAGGCTTGCAGGGCCTCACAGTGAAGTGTCTTGCTGGCCATATCAGCTGTCTTAAAGTTCATAGAGAAAACTTTGCATGGCTACATGCTGAGGGAAAAGGGCTGTTTACGCCAGACCTGCTTACTGGTCACCCACAAGCACAGCATAGGATTTTGCTCTGCTTGTCAGCTGTAGAGGTGCTAGGCTCTACTGAATGGCATCTCTGTGTACAGATGGTTTTGGGAGCAATGCAAGGATATACGTATCAAATTAAGGCAGGCTAGTTTTTGTTTGTTTACTTTTTTTTTAATAATAGCATCAGAAGGTAGGCTTCAGAGGAAGGGATTTGGCTTAAAACAAAGGTGAGTATAATCAGGGCTCACAGTCTGGGCTTTTGTGGTTCCTAGGTTATATAAAGCATTCAAAAGAAACTTCTCTGAAGATGTCTTGCTCTTGAAACCTGCTCCCTTCCTTAGGGTCTGCCTCTGTGTGGCCTCATGGATGCAGGCTGCTTCATTTCTTCCAGGATTGGCCGAGCTTTTCCACAGGAGTGTGGCCCTCTCCTTTTTCTAGTGATATGCTATTGGGAGGGGGAATGTGTGGCAGTCAGGTCATAAGCAGCAGGATGAGGGAGCAAGCAAGCAAGGAGACAAATGGAAGGCTGTGGAGTATTCCAACCAGGAAATCAATAGCATATCAGCATGTAGCCACTGGGATATGAGTATGCAATGTAAGTGTGTAATCACAGCTCCCTCCCCTCTGCCCCTTAGCAGTTACATTGATGGTGAGTTGCAGCCTGGAGCCAATTAATCCTTACAACCTGCTAGGACAATAACTATTAATATTCTTCTGCATGCCCTCTGGCTGCTGCATCTGCATGGATCCTGGCTGTGCTTAGCCCTCAGCAGTTGACCCAAAGCTACGTCAAGAGTGAGGGCAAGGGTCTTTCTGACCATGAGCCTTGCAGCCAATGCACTGCACTACCTTACTGCCACTTGTGTGGATCTCGGTGAAGCTGTGGTGGATATATACCTCAGTGCCTGACAAAGGAGGGGCACAGGTGAGGGTTTGTCCACAAGAAGGAGGGGTTACTTCAAGGGGCATCTGTGGGGTTTCTGTTGTAATGTGATACAAACGTGTTTAGTCTTTTGTCATTGTAGGTACATCTGCTTGTATGAGTATCTACTCTGCCTCGTAAAGCTACTTTGTTGTACAATGGGATTGCTTATATCACAACACCCAGTTCTATTTATGCCTGCACACATGATCTGTGCATGAACGTGTGACCAGAGGTCTTTGCATATCTCTCCTTTGGCTTTTGGGAAGACGCATGTATGAAACTGATGATGATGGTGGATACGTATGCATACACATATGTTTGAATGTGTGCCTGTGACAGAAAACATGTAAGTCATGGTAAAGATGCTTGTGCCATGTTAATGAATCTGGTTCAGAGTTGTGTTTTGTGCAAGGGTGATGTTATGAAATGTTAGTTCAGTAGGTGAATGCAGCATGATTACTGATAGCAGTATCTGTGTAGCTATGTATGCTTTTGGAGGGACCATTATTCATAGCAGATTTGCATCCTATCTTGACATGGCAAGCGATTGTTGCAGTGAAACAGAATTGTTACTGTGGCTTGGCTACCTCTCCTCATCTCTCTGGGATAGCCTCAGTGTCAGGTGGCAACTTAGTCACGCTTCAGTCACCAGGGCATGAAATACAGCGTAGAGAGTGGAAAGGTACATGTTTGACTCCTGCACTTTCAAAGGAGAGTTTCTGGAAATAGATAAAAGGAGGATAAAAGGAGGCTTTCTTACATGCTGCACTGTTCTAATTAGACCAACATATTCAAAAATAGTACAACCTGACTGAGACAGCCTTTCTTAAGTACCTATGCTATTGTGTAGTGTATGAGCAAAACGCTTCTGGGCTGGATGTAACCTAAACCAGCAAGTCTGCACTTCAGCTGTATCACCACAGCCTTACTGGTTTACTCAACTACCTCAACAGCACAGATTCTGTCCAGCATAGCTGCGTCTCTTCAAGTTTTGGGTTTAGGAAGCTGAGTAAAAGCAGGATAGGCCTGACTGCAGGCATGCCCCTGTGAGATGTAGTTCTGTAGTTCTAGAGTTTCTGTAGAGGGTAGGAAACTATTTTTCTGAAAGAGTTTTTGTGCTTTATCAGGCTTAGGGCTTTTAGTAATTTCTCAGTAATTCAAAGGAAAAAAAAAAATCTTAAACTAGCTCAAGCAGTATAAGAGCTGCCTGTAGTCTAGGCCCGCTAAGAGAGGGAAGGTACAAAATAGTGAGAGCTGAAGTGAGGGTACAGAACCTCTCCTTGATTTCCATGTATCCTAGGTTCCTACTGGTGACTGGTTTGTGTACTATCCAGCAGTCACAGAGCTTCAATGGACTAGGCTGCTAATAAATAAATAAAAAAAAAATTTCAGACTGCAGCATGAGGCAAATGAGCTTTGGCATTGCCCCAGAGGGACCTAGAACTAAGGTCAGCAGTACAGAGTCTTTCTTCTCCTCTAGTCTGCTGTGTGCATGGAGGAAAGGAAGAAAAGGCCATTCTGGCTGGCCTTGCTCTGTCTGTCCTGATGTAAAGCTTTGTAGCAGCAGGCTTTTCTTCAGGCTTCAAGGGACCTCACAAGACCCCTGCTTGTAGGCTCTGCTCATCCCCTGGTTAACCTGAGGAGTTTCTGGTCTCCTTCTCTCCCTCCTCCTGCTGCCCAAAACCAGTCACCAAAAGCAGATGGAGACATCCCAGGCTGCCCTTGGTGCTGAAGTGTTGCTTGGACTGCTGTGGAGGAGGAAAGGTGGTGTGAAAAGTACTGGGGAGATAGGAGACTTCAAGCCCTTCCTTTCTTTGCCACAGAGCAGGGATCCCTTAGAGTGAGAACCTCCCTCTGAGGTTCATGCAGACCTGGGGAAGTTATGTGAGAAGAGGTCTGGGTCCTGCACTTGGGTCACAACAACCCCATGCAGCGCTACAGGCTTGCAGAAGACTGGCTGGAAAACTGTCCAGCAGAAAAGGACCTAGGGGTATTCATCAACAGCCAATGGAATATGGGCCAGTAGTGTGCCCAGGTGGACAAGAAGGCCAATAGCATCCTGCTTGTATTAGAAATAGTGTGGTTGGCAGGACTAGGGAAGTGATTGTACCTCTATACTCGGCACCAGTGAGGCTGCATCTTGAATACTGTGTTCAGTTTTGGGTGCCTCACTACAAGAAAGACATTGAGGTGCTGGAGCATGTCCAGAGAAGGGCAACGAAGCTGATGAGGTGTCTAGAGCATGTCTTAAGAGAAGCAGCTCAGGGAACTGGGGTGGTTTAGCCTGGAGAAAAGGGGGTTGAGGGGAGACCTTATTGCTCTCTACAGCTACCCAAAAAGAGGTTGTAGCAAGGTGGGGGTTGGTCTCTTCCCCCAAGTAACAGGACAAGAGGAAATGGCCTCAAGTTGTGCTGGTGAGGTTTAGATTGGATATTAGGAAAAAATTCTTCACTAAAAGGGTTATCAAGCATTGAAACAGGCTGTCTGGGGAAGTGGTGGTCACCATCCCTGGAGGTATTTAAAAGATGTGTAGATGTAATGCTGAGGGACATGGTTTAGTGGGAACTTGGCAATGCTAGGTTAACGGTTGGACTTAATGATCTTAAAAGTCTCTTCCAAACATAATGATTCTGTGATTCGAAGAGGCTTTGAAATTGTTTCAGTGGGAGGCTTAGGAAGAACCTCGATCTAGAAGAACCCTTCTTGTGAAGTTGCCACCTTTCTTTGGTGCCTTGGCTACCCCACAGATGTCCTGGGAGCTGGCCAGGAACCTTGATGGGTTTCTTACTCAACCCTGCTGAAGCTTACCAGAAGTTTGTTGAAGCAAACCAAAATATTTTGCAGATTATTTCTGCCTCACTGAATTGGTAACTTTCTAATAAGTGGGGGAGTGTAGGGAAGGTGTTTTGTTGAGAAGAATTCCAACTTGAGTTTTGAGAACAGATTAAGGCATAAATGCTTAAAGGCTTTTCTGTGATGTGTTATCTTCTGTCACAAGATTACATCAAATTCTCAACTATCACCTAAAACAAAGTGTTCTGAAAAATATGGGATTTATAGGTGTGACAAAAAAAATTGGAAAAAATAACCTGAGTGCAGCCAGTAACTGGTGTCTCTCTCAAGTCTATAGATGGCTGGAAGAGCATCTTCAGGGATATATCATCCTGTTTATTTCCCTGGGTGTTAGGTCGGACCTTCTCCTGCTAATACCTCTTTGGGAAAGAGTTTTCAATGCAGACAGCAAAGAGTGTGGTAGCCCTTTTCCCCTTCAACCAACAGTTAGATGCAGTTTTCCTGAGGGAGAATGTTCGGGTAAACCACTGTTGCCATGCTTGCCCCTGCAGCTCAAAAGTAAGAACAGCCTTTTTTGATAGGATCTTCCGCTGTTTGGTGGGACTGGAAGCTGAGGAGTGTGCATCATGTGGAAGGGTTTTAGGTTGTGTTGTGTATTTATGTTGGATAGTAGGAACGCTTGTTCACTTTGGCTTGTGACTATTCCTGGATAGACTGGGTATTGTAAAACTGGAGCAATCAGCAGAGCAAATGCACAAGAAGACTCGTTTAAAGAAGAGTTGAAAAGGATCTACAGATGATCTACCCCAACTTTTGTTTAGAACTGCATTTCCTTGAAAGAGGGCCAGCTGATCTCACTGGAGAGGAGGGAATGTCCATTGTGCGAGACTTGCATCCCGTAGTGATGCTGTGTCTGAACCAGAGGATGAGCGTGTGCATGTGTCTGTGTGTGCGTGGCATGTGCGGGGCCTGTGCTGTGATCACTCAAATTACAGTCTAGCCAGATAACGAGCTGTTGTTGTTTACAGCGCTTGGTTCCGGGCACTTCAATTCCAGAAAGATGTAAACAAAATTAGAGGGAATTCAGAGGATTGCAAGGAGAATGATTAAGGGGCTGGAGGGACTGACTTATGAGGAATGCTTGCGAGAGCTAAATATATAGCTGTTTTGGCTAAATGACTAAAGAGGAGCTATGCTAATGATCTAGGCTTACTGGGAAGGCGTGAAGAATTGTCTAGTATGGACTGAGAGCTAGCAGTGCCTCTCTTGGTAGAAAATTTGGAGGAGGGAAGAGAAAAAAATTGTCATGAGAGAAAAATACTTAATGGACGAAAGAGATTAGGTGGTGAAATAGCTTTGTTAAGAATTGTGGCAGAATTGCTGTCATTTGGGATATCTGTAGTTTGGCTGGGCAGAGCCCTGGAGAATAATCCATGCACTACAAGCTTGAAAAGGTCCCTTGAGAGATAGTCTAGATGCCTTAATAGATTTTTATGCTGTCATTAATTTCTGAATCACAGCTAATACTTCCAGTCTGACAAAGAACCATATTCTTGAAAGCATTTTTCTTTCTTGCCTTGTATTATTTCTGCTTTGACGCAGAAACTTGTGCAAGACAGACTGACAAGGAAGTCTTCTGCTATGTTAACAAATGAAATCCTGGTTATCAACTGCTTAACTCAAAAAGTCTTCCTCTTTTCTTTAGTGGATTTGTTTGACAGGTGGGCAAAGGCAGCCTGCTGCACACCCAGTAAGATGAAATCCCAATATCTGTAACTTTGTCCTATAAGCTGTGCTAGGCTTTGACATGTTTCCCATTTCCACATATGATACATCTATATCCTTTGCTCTTTATCTCGCACATCTTCAAAATGATAACCGATGAGTGGCCTAGTCCTTTCAGGCTCAGAAGGTGATGTCGTTGAGCTTGTGGCATTCTTGGCATGTCACAAGAGCTGAGCCATCCCAGCACCACCTGTGAACTGGAGGGAGATGGGCCTATGAGGGAGACAGAAGTGGAACGAGATGGTAGGAGATGACCAAGTTGATTGGTGGTGGGTGGAAATCAGCCAGCTGGTTTGGTCTTATCTAACTTGCAACAGGAACTGAATAGTGAAAGCTAAATGGGTGATGTTGGCTGCTCTACTTAACATTTTTTTGGGAAGCGGACACACTGAATTGACGGCAAGTTTTGTAGTGGTTGCTGTGCTGGCTGGCGCTATAAACTTCCAGAGGTAAAAGGTGTTGTGGCTTGAGTGAAAGAGCCAGGAAACATAATGGGAGTTATTCACACTGAAGATTATTTGTGCCATAGATGCCGACCCAGAGAGAGTTCATAATAGTTTATTAGCTCAGGTACAGGACTGTGCAAATTGCCATCTGTTTCCTGGGCAGGGAGCAAGGAACTCTCTCTTGCATTGCGTGCTGTCCAGGCTGGTAGGTGTTGCTGGATCTTTCCTAGTCTGTGCAGGGCCAGTTTAAGGGTCTCGGCAGTCCAGCAGTGCCAGGGAACAAGGTGTAGAGATGGCTAACTTTAGTTGGAAATCGATACTTGGACTTAACAACTAGCCTTGGTATGTGCAAGGGTGGCTGTTGGTAATGACATCTTTACCCCACGCTTCTTCACAGAGTGGGAAAGCTTGTTAGCTCAGATTTGGTGCAATGGGAGTGCAGTTGAGCTCTGGCTCTGAACCAGATACAAGGAACACTGTAGACTCAAGTTGTTTGCACTAAAGTTCCTGATTTCTTTGTGTTATAATCTCCTCTTTAAGAAATAGGTAAGTCCTGGAAAGAATATGAAATCCCTCCTTTGCTTTAGGTACCGTTAGTTGTCTGTGTTTGTGCCAGAACTGGAAAACTGTGAGATGTGAGAAAATAAGTAAAGGATGAAAAAAGGGAGAAGACTGGAGACTCCGAAGGTAAGAATCTTTATTGGCAAAGATGAGTTGCTGTTGGATGGTAGGATGAAGGAAGGATGAGGATGAAGAACTTGAAATACAGACCCAAAAACCAATGGACTACTGTCTTCTAGGTATTATTTAGACAATCTTTGTGCCCTCTAGTGGCATAACTCATGGAGGGAGAGAGAGAGCTATGCTGCTATCATTAATCAAAGGCAGTATCCCTTAAAGCTGGACTACATGTTTGGAGCCTGAAGGATAAGGGTTCTCAGTCCTGGCTCACCGCAGAGAAAGGAGTGGGGAGAGAGAGATAATTTGTCTAGTAATTGTGTTTGTTGCATGCAGCAAATGGATTCGTTACAGCACCTTTTAATCATTGTTCCGTGGGATTTTGCTAATCTCATTCTAACCCCGGCAGAACATTTGTCGCTTCGCACCCAGCTGTTGAGTCAGAGCACGATGCTGCCGCCTCCTTCAGATATTGGTGCAAAGGCATAGCAGCAGGAGGCCTTGAAACAGATTCCTGCAACTGGTTGTACAGGATAGAGCTGTGGAGTTGCTGTGTGGGCTGCATGAACTCTAAGTCTGAAAAGAAGAGAGAGACCCAGAATGCTATAAGGAAGAAGGGGGTTGGTGGCAAGCTTGTGGTTGTATTGCTGTGTGCTGAATTTTTGAAGGAAAAATCTAAGCGTTTCAAAGCCAAAATCTAAAATAACCTAGGCATCCATTTGCTAAAATTCCTGGTCTAGATATCTAATAGCGGTGCTATTTGATAGCAATCTTCATAGGAAGGGAGGTTCTTCTCAAACAGAAGTGATTTTTTGTTGTTGTTGTTCACTGTTATTCACATGTTTGAACAAAGTGAAAAAAGTGGATTGACATTATTTAGTAACTGCTTTTGTTAGTAGTCGGAGATGGTGCTGTAAGTATGATCATGCAAATACACTTAAACAGAAACTTCTTGGGAAAATGTGGATGTTTGATGAAAACTGGTACAATGAGGGATTTCTCAGAGCTAGGATGGCCTTTCTGAAATAAGTGGAGACTGTTTCTAGGCCAGTGCAATAAAAGACATCCAGGTCTATGTTTCTGCTCCAAAATCGAGCAGGATCTGGAATCTGTTTATCCCTCAGTTCAGAAAGCACATTAATCCCTGGGCTCTGATCTGCTTTGAAGAGGTCTCATTTTTCTCTCCAAGTCGTGTTTTTTAGCCCCCATACATGTGACAGTTAGAGCCCTGCGACTTCCAGCAAGCAGTTGTAGGGCTTGCATTAATTGCTAGATAGGAGGTGAGCAAAAAGGTCTGCGCCTGCCATACAGACACAGGGGGGGTATGGGGGAAGGAAGCTCATGCTGCCAAAGGCACATGAGCTCTGTGTCTCTGTACTTTGGCTTGCTGCCTTGCTGAAGGGCAGGCAGTGGGAGAGTCCCCACTTGTTGCAGAATATGGCTGGGAAGTGCTTGCTGGCTCTGTGGGCTGTGGTGGCAGCAGCAGGATACGGTATTTCAGCAGGCCATACAGTGGGGATGGTGCTGTGGCCATAAAACTGAGAGCTCCAAATTCCTGACCAAATCCCAGTGTATCGCCCTTGGTGGATTCAGAGGTGGGCAGCTCTGTTGCATTTAAGTGTGCAGTGCAGTGTCTGCCCTGCAGCTATCAGTCAGTATGGCCAATTCTTCTTTGTTCCTGATGTTGACTCACTGGAGCTGCGAGCAAGGGGGAGGCTTGGGTTTTTTCTTTCATAATCCTGCATTAAACGTTAATCAAATATCTCAGTTTATCTGTTTTCCTGCTGCTGTAGCTTTATGACCAAAGATGTGCTTGTAGCAAAGCAGTGTAGCCCAACAACTCCTATGATGTCTTCCTGCTGCACCAGGGTCATACCCAGAAGGCATGACCTAAAATGTGTTTAGGAATGATGAATTCTGCATTGAAGTCAACATTCTGGTTTACAGCCTTATTTGTTGTTGTGGGGTAGAAGGTTGCCTAGCACTGAAGTCCTTTTGCCTTNGGGGCATGCTGGAATAAATAGCTGTAAGGGCTATTTGTCTGTTGTAGGCAGACCCAATGTGGAGTCCCTAATCCAATTTTAGGGAGCAGAGGCTTCAGGCTGGATTTGCACTGTCTCTCTCTAGGAGTTTAAAAATGTGTCATTTTATTTAGTTGTCCTCTGCAGTCCTTTTTCCAACTTGAGGCTAAGAAAATTCTAACCCAGTACACTTCTGTGAGGGGAAGAAAAAGGGGAATGACTTGTAATGCACATGTCTTTTGATCCAAGTTCTGCCATGCTGAGTGAGGATACCTTTATCTTCCTGTTTTCTGCTGGCAGTGTGAAACGTAGTTTGCTCCTGTCTGGTTTGTTCCTTTTGTCAAGGGTACTCTGAATGGAGGATCTTCCCCATGATGATAGCAAAATTTTTATGGGGTCTGATCTGGGGCTTAAGGGCTGCATCTGGATAGCTAGGCACATTATTTACCTTGCAGAAACTATAGAACTGGTGGTATGAGTGCAAGCAGCAAAGCATCTATCTGGATTCTCATATTCAGTAGTGTCTTGTAGTGCAGCTTAGCAGTTAGAAGAAACACTCTTTCATGTATAAACTTGGGCACCTTTGAGTTGCAAATGACTAAGAGACAATAAAACACACATTGCCATTTTCATGGGGACCCTTTTAAAGCTAGAACTGCACTTTCAATTAACTCTACCATATATGGCCAGTGATGACACTGCATAAAACTTTGATAATTTCGGATTTTAAAAATGTATCAGAAAGTCTCATACGTACATTTTCACTGAAAATTTCATGAATTGCACATTTCCTGGTGTTAGATGTTCAATAAACTTAAATAATGCAGCAATTTACATCTAGGAGGTTTGCTTTAAAACTGAGGACTAGCTACTTCTCTTCTGGACTGAGAACAGCTCTTTCCTTTTATGCCTTCACGAATTAGAATGGACACTCTTGCTCTTCTGAAATTGTTGGAGATCTGAACTGACCCCCTAGTAGCAAAAACCTGACATCAGGAAGACATGTGTGGTATCAGCATACAGCTGGATATAATGGTATCCCTTTTGTTTGAGCTTGATGTTGCATTTGTCTTTGTTTTGTGGGTATCAACATTTGATCTATTCAGCAGATTTCCAGCAAAACTTTTCTGTATTTTAGTATCTTCTCAGTTAATTGGGGAACTTGAGGGTAGGGGGCGGAGCAAGCTTGAATGAAACCAGTTTGTGAAATCCAGGATGGAAGTTGTTGGCACAGAGTGCTTCCTGTACAGGAGTAGTCAGGTTGCTGGGAATGTATTCCTAGATGTTAAAAACCCAAGGTGAGCTCCTTGTTTGAGAGAATGAAAATATGGGATATTCTGTCCATTGATGCAGATGAGTTCCTGGAGTACCCTACTCATCTCAAGCAGTGTCCTGTTTCCATGCCCTATTCTCAGTTTGGTAAACGCTGTTTTTTGCCTTTATCTGACTGACCTCAGAGAAATAACCTGCAGTGTGAAGACAGAGACTTTAAACAAAGCTCTCTGGAGCTCTTTCCTCCCTTTTAGTAATCTCATTTCAAAGCTTTTCATGTTCACCCAGTCTTATCATCCTCCTTGTCCTTACCACAACCAAGCTGAGGGTGTGAGCACACTCTACGCCTGCTTTTCCATAAATAATTTCTATGTTCAACTATGGATGAACAGTAAGGAGGAAAAAATGGAGCCCAAGGTACCGCGTCAGTCTTGGGACAGTACTGCTGCAGACAAGTATCCATTCCTAAAGTGGTCTGCTGGCCATGCCCATAATGGCTTATAAGAGAGGCATCTCAAAATTGCCTCAAAGCAGTGTGTCTTATCAGGAGGTAGATTCTGTTTCCTCTTGCAATACTCCTCAGTGACCTTCATCTGCAGACACATCTAAGGGTATAAAAAAAAGGTACATGCTATACCTTCCATCTGCCAGCACCTTAACAAAAAAAGGCCAGGCTTTGTCAATCCCAGCTGACCAGGTACAAACCAAAGGCTAAGATATTTGCTGGAGGTGATGAGCTAGGGGGGTGGCAGAGCAGAACCTGGAAGACCCATTCTCTGTCTGGTCCCCTTGAACAGCGCTCCTGCATCAAAGGCAGGACTTCCCTAGTTTAGGTCTCCTTGGGCACTGAAATGAGCAGTGCTGGTGCCAGAATTGGTGAAGCAGAGAGGCACAGGGAAGTGGTCAAGGAGATGGAGGCTCCCTGGTGTCTGTAACAAGAGGTGTGGAAGATGTCTGGGGTAAAGGAACAGGGGCACATTTGACAGCGGTGTGGGGAGAAGGGGAACAGGAGTGCATCTCACAAGCTTTTGGAGCCCTGTTTGCTCAATGGGAGCTCCTGCAAAGGCTTGGGCTGCATAAGCCATCAAGAGAAGATGGCCTCTCCCAGGGCCCTTGCAGCTGCACCAGGCTGTGATAACAGAAATTAACTTCATCTCTTTTGTCTTGCTATCCAAGTGCCCCAGAATAGTAGTTATGAAAACAGTGCTGTTTAATATTGTCTTTGATCGAGCAATCCGATGGGAGCCCTGGGCTTGTTCTGCTCAGCTTTGTTAGTTTCAGACCCTAAGGCAACAAGCCGTTGCCTTCAAAGCCTAGGCAGGGCTGCATTAAGTGTGAAGCGCGCAGCAGAAATCCCGGTTTGTCAATTCAAATGGCACTCACCTAGCAGCAATGCCTGCATATTTAAATCTGCAGCAAAGTGTGAGAAGCTGGGCACACAAAGCTGTCCCCTCTGGAAAGAGCGTGTCTTGGGAGTTGGCAAACAAGGCAACACCCTCAAAAGACTGCAAAGGAAACAATGCAGAGTGGATTTTTCCTGTTATTATCTAGTATTAATACGCTGGCTTTTTTGCATTTGCTGCCAGCTGGCCTCCCAGTATGTTTACAGCCAGGCAGACTTCAAAGTGTGTTCTGCAGGAGGACGGCATCACTAGAGAAGGAGGTTCCTGTTTGTCTCCTTCACCTCCCTACAGTAGAGGTGTGCGTTATTCCCTCAGCTGCCATCCAGGCACTGCATGTGCACCCTGGCCAAGGCCTCCATTCCAGTCAGACACAAGCCCTGGAGGTCATCAGATCGCTGACTGATGTAGCAAGAGTCAGCTCTCAGAGATGCTCCACAAACAATACGATGGCAGTTACTAAAAAAGATGACAGCTGGGACTAGTGACCATGGTGCTTAACCTAAATCTGTGTAAGCTATGTCGAGAGTAGCTTTGATGTCCTGGAAACTGGTATGCTATTTTCCCCTTATTATGGAAACTATGGGATCCCATTGAAATAAAGGGGTACCGTATGTATAATGTTTTAGATACACAATTTATGATGATAAAACTTGGTAAGCTGGAGGAGCTTTGGAAGCAAGTAGGTTAGTGATGATGTTTCATATGACAAGGATAGTACTTGCCATTAATCAGGGTAACATTTAGACAGGCCCCATGAATATTCCAGGTATGTGCTGTATCAAACCTGATACAAGCCAATACCCGTTCAGTTTCCAGGACTGGGTGTTCCTGAGCATTGTCTGAGAGAGAAAACAGAGCAAGGATCTCTTCTGTCCTAGCAGTGCTTTTCTGGAGGAGGTCTTGTTATGTGTGCAGTGATGCTCAATGCTTCTCTTCAGTTTAGCAGGCAACCAAAGTGACTAGCCCTACAGTGTGCTCTCCCATGTATTCCAGGAAGAATCAGGAAAAACCTCTGGACAGCAGCTGGAGCTCTTCTGAGAGACTCTAGTTCATTGCTTGCCTCTTGAAGTTATTGCTGTTTCTCTGATCATGTTCTAGTAGGACTTCCATTTTCTTCTCTGTACCATGTAAAGCAGCGCAGTGATGGGGCGAAAACTTCATTGATCGAACAAGCAACAGGAACGTAGATGATGGTAAAAGCTGTGTCGGTTAAAGGTAACTGAGAACTGTAGAGGGAGCGGGTTGCTTTGCTGTGATAAAATAATGTTTGCTCTCTGAACCTGCTCAAAAGTACAACCACAGTTTGAAAAAGCTTCAGTGAGTGAGTGACACAGGGCTCAGTGCTAAGAGACAAGACTTCGCAGTCTCCATCTGGTTTTGTCCCTGATAGGACCTACTCCAGTCTTGGCACTTCAATGTCCTCTTCTATTAAAGGAGCATAGGGATTTTGGAGAATTTTAAGAAGAGGTTTCAGATAGTCAGATGCTGAAGAAGTACGAAGAACGTGAGATTATGACTTGCAGGAGAAAAGATTCAGCATGTGACTTCTAGCTTCAGATCTCAGGAAGAGCTCCTGGATGCAAAGGAGGTGGATAGGGGGCAAAGGAGTCTGGAAATATTAAAATAAGCCAATATCCTAAACTAGATTTTAATTGAATTTTCAATATCTTCACCTTGGACATTATCATACCAGACACTAAACCCATACACATTATTCTGTAACCATATACTATCTACAATAAAAGCACCAGCTATTAAAATTGAAAAGTATAAAAAGCTTTTTCAGTATGTCTTCAAAATTGTTCAGTACTGTTGCTTATGCAATATTTTCTATTTCTGAAAGCTTGGAAGCCTGGAATTAAGTAAAGGAGAAGCCTTTTTAGGTTGGCACGGCAATTCCTCCCCACTTGACCAGTGCAAGCTCTTTCAGTACAATGACAGTTAAAATCAGCCCCCTCAAATCCATGCTGCTTAATTACAAAGGAAAGCCACAGTATTTCAGAACAGAAAGATATGGGTTTGTTAAGATACTGGTCTGATTCCTCAGGGGACCTGAGCTTAATTCCTGCCTTTGCCGTGGGCTTTCTTTAAGTCTGTCCATTAATCAGTTTATGCCTTAGCTCACCTTTCTGTGCAATGAAAATGAAGACAAAGGAAGTTCCAGCCCCATCTTCCCCCATACATAAAAGTTGTTCTCAGTGTGATGGGTCTCAGTCTTCTCTCGGCCTTTTTCTTATTGTTTTGTATAAATGTGCCTTCCTTCTAGAAGGGAAGTTCAGCTGATCCAGGCTTTCTTTTTTCAGTGTATCTCTAGCTCTGTGGATAAATATGGTACTATAGTGGTTTAAGCTGAGGCAGTCTTTGCCATAAAAACTTGCAGAAGTTAAACCGATTGGATAATTCAATCTATCTTGTCAGTTATCCTTACCTATACCTTGTGGAGTAGAGTGGCCGTCTGTGAACGGTTAATGTAAACTCAATCGTATCTTTGAGGCTAACTTTTCTTCCTTGATACTCATCATAGATGATAAAGAACTAGTCAGTTTTTGGGATGACTTAGCATTTTTGTATTGAAGTTGAAGTCAACTGGATGATATTTTCCTGAATTTCGTGTTTATAAAAATAAGGTGTATGCAATTCTAACTGTAAAAGTATTGATGAAAGTGTAAAAAAAAAAAAAAACCCACCCCAAACAAACACCACTCTTTCCCATCTCTATTTGTAGTAACAGCAAGGAAAAGGGAAGGAGAGGCATTTTGTTTTCCTGGAGTTGCTAACTCAAGATCAACACAGCTGCATTAAAGATGAGTTGACTAGCTTTAATTTTAAAAGGTAGAATTCAAAATAATGATATTGAAATGGTTCATTGACTTGTTCTGGTAAGCAGCTTCTGGAGGTGTAGGCTTTCATTTAAAAAGAAAAAAAAATAAACATGTAATTCTGTCTTTGTTAAACTGTCTCTATCCCTTTTACCATATCAAGAGAGAGCTTGCTGTAATCGCAGATCCCTGGAGAGATCCGTCATTGGTTAAAGGCAAAAAGTTTCCACTAAATGCTAATTAGAGAAGCTGATTGGAAATTGCCACTTCTGTAAAACTGGCATTTTTCAAAGGTTCTCAAGCCCTAGATCCTTCCTAAGAGGGAAGGTGAGGCAATTACCCTTCTGTTTTAAGTTGATATGGCCAGGAGAATGGCAAGAAGAATGGCTGCTTCTCTTATTTTGCTCTTCTATCATCAAAGAGCATGGCTGAACCATTCCTCTATGGCTCTCCTCAAACAATTACAGCCTGCAGCAATGTTAGAGCTATGGATTGGTTGGATCATAAGAGAGTGCAAATTGTGATGTACTTCTAGAGTGAGGCCATGCAGTGAACAATAGAGGAAAAGGATGCAGGGACAAGATAGTAAGGAATACTGTGGAGCTAACCCCACTGGTGCCCCTTCCCTGGCTGGCCAGGGCCACATGCATTGGAGTTTATTGCAACATCCTTTTTAAAGTTTTGTTTTGCTCCATTCTGTCTTCCCTCAGTGTTTTTTAGCTTTTGCAAGATGTCTCGATGAAACAAGTGTCCTTCAAAACCACACTCAAACAGAACTGGCATTTCCTTGTGTTTGCAATAGCCTGATGAGACAATGCAGAATGAGGTTGCCACACTTCTCCTGTGTTTTGTAAGAGGAAGCAAAAATCTTCAGTGACAAACTATTGTTCTTATATGTTGTGACAAAGACTGGAAGCAATTCTGTTCAGTCACTGAACTCACCTTGACTCATCTCATGCAAATGCCATAATTCTCCAGTTTTTAAACAGTGGTCTGCAATACACAGCTGTTGTCTCTGGATCTATATCATCTGTCGTGTTTTCAGCTAACTGATGGCAAAGGTGCAGGCTATCCCCAGGGAAACAAAAGGCAGGCTCCGAATTATCAATTCAATAGCTCTGGAGCTATAGCTTTTTTGCCAAGAACAAGGCTTCTGTATTACTGGTCTAGTGTGTAATTAGTGACTAATGGAACAACAACCCCCAGTATATTAATTGCTATTGTAGCTGTATACAGAGCATTGTTCTCTCAGTGACAGACGTATAAATTGTGTGCAACTACACTGTCCCTTGCAGAGTAGCTCTCTCTAGAGTTAGGTGTCAATAATGAAATGCGGCTTTTCCTTGAGGACAGGTAATGTTAAGTCTAAGGGCTTGTCCAGGCAGCAACACATGGGAAAGTTGATCTGAATTAAGTAACAAGGTGGGTTTCAAGTGGATTATGTAAACTGTATTAAACTAATGCGTGCACACACACTTGTTTGGAATTAAAAGTGGCCTTCATTTGATTTCATTTAATTTTCCTTTAAAGGGAATTAAACTAAATGGAATTAAAGCCACTTTAATTCTGGCTGAAAGTGTGAACACTAATTCTCCTGTGATCCATAGTAAAAGTTCAGTGTGTTATCTTCCTAAGAAGAGGGCAAAGGTTCTCTTGGCATTCCTGGACATTGTGCTGAGCAAATTTGGAAGTTGCCTTAACTATCCATTTTAACACTCTGAAACTCAGGGGGAGTTTCATCCTTTCACACTTTTTTTCCCCTTCTGAATCCCCTGTGTAACTAGTGCAGAAGGCTAGTGAAAGTATATTTTTACTTAATTGGTATAATATGGGAAGGGTTGTACTTTTTTTTTCAAAATCCTGGAGACTTAACCCTTCCCTACAGTGAAATGGAGTTGCAGAAAGGATAAGTAATTTTCCCACAGTAAACCCATCACAAACTGCCCATAGAATCCAGGCTGAGCTTTGTTGCGATTGGTGCCAATACCCAGCTGCTGTGTGTCAGTATGCAGATCCTCTCTGTATGAGGTAGGGAATTTGTGCGTCCACATTCTCTTGTTGGATCCTCTTGTCTTTCTAAGAAGAAACCTTGGTCCTACACCTGTGGAAGAAACCTTTTACTCTTCCCAATATTATTAAATAAGATAGAACAGCCCGTCTGATATAACTGCTGTTTTGAAGCCTTACTGAGAACTGATGTTCTCCATTGCTGAGGATCAGATCTTCTGACCTTCTGTCTTAGCTGCTCACTGGGTCATACAGGCAGACAGTGAGTTTGGGACTCTCATTGCTGTGCAGTGTGGCTGAACTGAGAGAATGTGAGAAGAGCAGTTGGAGGGTGGGCAGGAGGCAAGCCAAGCCCCGAGATACCGGTTTTTAATGCAGAATGCTTTTCATGAAGTCATGTTAAAATGAGCAGGCAGGCCACGATTTGAAATGAAATAAACCTTTGGAGCCCTGGAGTTTTAATGTACTGTTGATAAATGGATTCTGTTCTTATTCATCCCACTCTTGCGTGATGAAGAAAGAAACCTTTTCTGTGAATTGACCTGTGTTTCTTTCAACTCTGCCTTTCTAGATAGAGCTGTAGTGAGCTCCCAATTTGGTGACTAGTTAATCCTGGCTAGGAGTTAGGAAGACCATTTGTATTGACAGCCAGGATTGCTTTAATGGAGGAGAGCTGTATTCAGCAAATTCAGTGAAGAATTCCCTTTATATTTCTTGTAACATAGTTCTGCATTTCCTTAATGCAACACACTATGCTTGCCTAAGTACTTAAATCTGCATGGGCTCTCTTCTGTTTATTAGAAATAGCAGAGCAAATTTTTATATGCATCATGAACAGCATGTCAGAGGCTAATGAGAGCGTGTATTTTCTTTTCCTTTTTTTTTTAAACTTTCGTGAGAAAGCTGATGTTTTCTTGAACACTAACAGATGCATTTTCAGTGCTTAACAATAGAACCTCAGCTTAAAAGGTCTAGGCATTGTTCAGGTGCCCCTGTCAGATGGAGGAATGCCACCTAGAGTACAAGAGCCACCAAAGTGCAAATAGAAACAAACTGTTCTGCAGCCTCAGCAGAGCACCTTGTGTGTTGGTTCCGTGTCTACAAGCTTCAACTCTTTCTCTCCAGAATTCACAGGTGAGCAAGTATTAGTTCACTCCCTCTCAGCACATCTGTATTTCTGGCAAACCCTGTCTTCCAAGTGTTCATTCTGTTGGTGGTCTCACTGGTTGGTTTGTCGTGTGTTTTGGACCTAGTTTTTAAAGAGTTGAGGAGGAAAAATATCATCAACTACCTTACATCCAAGTACATCAGTAGTGCTCCAATGCCTTGTTCTGGGCATCTTCAGTGAAGGCCTATAGCAAACTGCTTGAGAAGTTTTCTCATGCCATATTGGTATAATTCTACTATGTCCAGACATAGCCTCAGCTCTTACTAAGTTTTGAGGTTAACTGTTGTTGTGCTGCCTTTGTGCTTTTATTTTATTTGTCAGCATCGAGGTCAATTTTTAAAAAGGCACCATCTTGTAGCAAGTGACATCCTCCTCTATACCCCATGCAGTACAGAGAAGATGATCGACTTGTTTTAAATCAGCTATTACTGTGAAGTGCTGTGATAAATATTGACTTTCTAATGAGAACCATTTTATATCCTGATGAACATGAGCCCAAATCCCACAGTTTGTTCTCCAGCTATAAAAGTCCTGGAAATATCCACTGGGATCCTATACTGGTTAATCTCCACCCCAGTCTGGCACACACATCAATTCTTATTGTTTTAAGTGGACGTCAGGGGCATGGGCACGGGCACCCTGACTCAGGAGGAGGAGAACATGCTAATGCAAATACTGTGTCAAAGGCTGCACAGAGCATATAGGATATAATTTACTGCAGTCAGACATGCCTATGGAAATCGCCAACCGTGTAGTCTTTTGTTTCCTCTGATACAGTCCTGGGTTTTTAAACCATCAGTTCTTCTACAGGGAAGATCTTGCCATGCAGATTGAATCATATTGACTAATACTGAGACTGTCTTTAGAAGAGACGTTCTATTTAGGCAGGGCAGAAGGCATTCTGGTGACTGAAGGATTGAAAATTTCATCTTCCAAAGTGATTTAGGTGTACATAGATACAAACATAATGAGAGAGATTCAATTTTTCTATGTTCATTTAGCTTCACTTGTGGATATTTATTTATTTTGCTTTAAACTTGGCTTTTTGGGCACTACGTTTGTAAGCTACTATCAAGGCATCTAAATAGCCTTTAGAAATCTGCGATCTGGTCACTCGGGAGGGCAGAGCCCATCAGCTGTCAAGAGATTTCAGCTCTGATGCATCTAAGTCATTTCTGACAATGAGTTATTAGTCTGTGGAATGCATGGGCCATTCTGCATGCAGTGAGAACTAGCTTGCAGAGGCCACTGAGGTGAAAGAGAGGAACCCAAGGCAAAGGAAAAAGATGACAAGATGATGGAACCACAGAGTTCAGTTCTCTGGCTTGAGTCATGGTCTGAACTTTTCTAGATAACGATCTAGAAATACTGTATTTATAGCATCCCTAACTTCAGGGGAGCTCACTGCTAGTAGTCTTGCTTGCCTACAGAATCCCCTGTGACTACTGTGGATAGATATAGCAAGAAAGCTCTAGTGACAGATTTAGTATGGTTATGACTAGTACTGCTGTCTTGGTAATCTTTGTTTTCTGCTCATAAGTCCATAAATAAAGTTCAAGTAAACCAACAGAACTTATAATTTGCAAGGCTGGAAGTGTTGTCTTCCGTTACTGAGAAGGAAAGAAACCTCATATACTGACCTTTTTGGTATTTGTCAAATGCATAAATGGAGGTAGTAATTATGTATGTTTCTACAGGGCCTTTTCTTCTGCAAGGATCTTATTATTTATTTTTTTAAAAAACTTATTTATTCCCCTTCTCCCACCCCCACCCCCTAAGGGAATTTCCTATTTCTTTCACACCTTATCCTTTGTGTGGGTGGGAAGGGATGCTCAAGAGACTTGTGAGTTTGTAAGGCCTGAAAAGCTCTGGAAAGGGGTCCTGGTAATTTTAATGCTTAGCTTCTATTGCATGTGAAGCAGTCTTGAATGCTGCAAATTACTTTGCCTGCCTCTCTCTCTTGGTCTCTAATGTCTGAAAGCAGATAAGTTCTAGGAAGTGTCTACTACATGAATGAGGAAGGTGCATTTTGTTCTATAGGTTGATCATAAGTGACTGTGCAAATAAAATTGGATATTTGGTGTTTAAGCTTCAATGACTTCTTGCAATTGGTGGCATGAGTCGCATACTATTTAATGTCCTGACAGTAAAGATTGCTCTTGTAGTGAGAGTGTGATGAAACAGCCCCATGGATGGTGGCAGTAGCAAGACTGAGAGGGAACAGAAATGGAGAGCTAGAGAGCTCACTGAACTGAGACCTTTCTCTTTGTAGGTCACACAAGCCTTGCCTGCAGCATTGTTCCTAGAAAAATCAGGCTACTGTAGGATTGATTGGCTGAGGCTAGAGCTCAGATGTAATTTTCTCCTGTCGCATTCAGCAGAGCCCAAAGTAATTGATTTCGTGTGTACGCGTGCAGCTTGCATAGCCCAGCGATGGAGGGTGTGGCTGTGTCCTGCTCCGGCTCATTTAACTTGCATCTCACCCAGGGCTATGGCAAATTAGGGTTTGTCCCTTCACAGTGGCAAGCAGCTCCCATTTACGATATGCTGACTGCATTATCAGTCGTCAGCATACAATGGAGAGTCCTCACAGAAAAGAGTCTTCCAGAGGGAGTTGATTAGATGGCAGGGAGAGGCAAACAGCAAACCCAGAACATCATGGCAGTACAGGTCACGTTAACCTGCTTGCTTCTCTATCCAACAAATACTTGGGTTCTCTCTACCCACGCATTTTCACTAGTAAAACTTTTGTAAATATTCATATGTATGCCCTGGGCCCAAGCAGGTTATTTTGGTTTGGTTTGAACTGCACTGAATTGATGGTGGTAGAAAATGAAAAAAAGAGCAGCCACGCTGGTGTACAGATGCAGATTTGAAAGTCAGATTACTGTGGCTTAACATATCACTGCCGATCAGCTGGGCTGCAGTAACTCCTGAATTTTAACCCATTCCATAATTCTCCTGATGCATCTGATGGAGCGGAAGGGTATTTTGCTAGGAGTCAAAAGGTTCATTTCCAGTGCCTTCATCTACCACAGGCTTCCTTGCAAACTCGGACAGGTTGCTTTCCTTTTTCCTGACCTCCATTGTTCATGGAGAAGATAATACCCAAGCATTTGTTCCACAAATACTAGATTCCTTATATATCATGTGATCTCTGTAAATGTATTATACTTATTAATAACTGTTAATAGAGGGAATATCAATCCTAAGATCAACAGTCCTTCATGTTTTGGCCAGCCCTCACACAAACTGGAAGCATGCTTTCTCTGATCCATTCGCATAATCAAAACTCAGCTGGGAGCACCAATTGCAGCAAAGGCAATGCATTATACCTAAGGGAGAACTTTTATAGCCATACCATCTCGATTACAAGATCACAATTTTTATCTTCCTGTGCCTCTTTGTCTTTGCAAATTATGGATCCTGACGTAGCAGCTGGCTCTTTTTAGGTGTGTGTATAACACTTAGTTTGGCAGAGGTATCTAGTTGCAGATTTGCGCATCCCTCCAAAGAAGGATGAGCAAACCTCTGCTTCTGGCTGCAATTGGAGTTTTAAGGATAATGTCCTCCTCTACACCAGTGATTTTATGCTATAGCCTGTCCATGGTGGTACTTGAGCACTTATCTCTCTGACTGTAGTGGTAGCGAAACGTGCCACAAGCTTTCAGAGGCCGGCGGATGCAAGTATTATTTTTTTTATTAATTTAGGGATTTCTTGCTGTTTATGATGATCTCTTTCAGAGTCACTTCTATTTTTTTATTACTCTTTGACTGGCAAGATGAGTGTGTCAGTGTTATGAGTTTTTCAATTTTTGCAGTAGGAAGACCTTTAATCCAGCCTTCCAGCAGGGAAATCAGTTGAAATTCCCAATGACATGTGAGTTGTGGCTGAAGGAACGCCTTGTAGGACTGGAGCCCAATTATATTACTTGACATTTTACATAGTGGTATCAGAATGCTTGTCTAACAAATACAAGACAAAACCTGACCAGAGACAGCTTGCCACCCAATAAAATAATAACATACACTGCAAGCCAATCACTTTACTGTTAAATTGCATAGAGCAAGAATGCATGATACACATCTTCTGGCTGGTTTGGGGGTTTGGTTCTGGTTTTGTGGGGATTTTGTTGTTGTTTTCCATTGGTCAGTTCTAGCACAAAAGGTCCACTCTCCTGAAGAAAACCAACCAGTTCATGTTTCCAGATGTCTTTTTCAATTTAATTAGATTTGGCATGGGAAGCTTTTAGAGGTAATTGCTATTTGTGGGAAGCTGCATGGGTCAGACATAGCTCCTGCTACTTCTCCCAAGCTAGCATTTAAATAATAGTATTAATGGTTTGAAATCTATATTTCAGGCTTGCTCTTCATAGGAATCTCAAGCCAGCTAACAACAGAAAAGAGGGTGGTGGTTGCTGTTGTCATTATTCTCAATGTTTTCTTCATTTGATTTCCCTTTTTCTTCCCCCTCCAGCACAATGTTTAGTGATCATACACTTAAAATGGGAATTTGGGGGAGGGATTGCAGAACTCTGCTCGAAGCAGAGATGCTCATTATGCTCTGTCCACAAAATTGTTCTGTTCTTTCAACTTATTCTAGTTTTAGTATCCTCGATGCAGTGAATTATATTTTGTTGTGAAGAATACAGGTGTCTGTAATGGTACTGTGTCCCCTAATTGCTATGCTGGAAGGCCTGACAAGTGTGTGCATTGATACCTTTACACCTGACAGCCGAATTGCGTTCTGACGAGTCAGTTTGCAGCATGTGAGAGACGCTTGTGGGATAAAGCCTCTTTCAGCCTCTTGCCAACCGACAGCACCTATGCAAAGTGATACCGAGGTGGTGTCTTCTGCAGGCAGTTGGGAGCGCTGTGGGGGGAAAGCCAAACCACTTCCTACCCACGCTGGCAGCATGGCGAGCCAGCCACCATGCCTTTAGTCCAGAGACTGCACTTCCCATTTCCCTAGCCCTTGGGACCACCTGTGAAATTCGGCCATTGATTCCCAGCATGGGGAATGTGGGGGGCCTGCCAAGAGCCCCTCGGTCCCCAACCCGCCGCGGAGCTGGGTGGCACCACAGTCAGTATTGATCCATGCCTGAGAAATCGGCGACCATCATATTATATAATTATTGATGAAGCTGGAAAATGCCACAGGCGAAGCGCGGCTCGCTGTTTGTTATGCTGTATTGTCTCTCTTGTCTGCGTCGGGCCTCTGTGTTTTGCCTCTTGTGTTCCCATTGCATGTTTATTTATACCGTGTTCCTTTAGCTTTCATATTTCTCCTGCGAATCCAACTTGGAAAAACCAGCTCTAGTTTTCGTTTGGGAGAAGGAGGGGAGGGCTGCAAAGGAAATGAATTCCTCCAGACGCTCTGCAAGGCTCTAAGCTGAATACAAAAAAACAGGGAGAAGGCTCAGGGACTTGGGAAGCAGAAGGCACTTTTTATCTTGGTGAGGCCCATGGGGACTGCCAATCTTCTGATAAAAACGCAGGCTTCAGAAGCAGCTGTAATGTACAGCCTCATCCATCACGTGGTTGGGACAAATGGGTTGAGACCTAATTTGCAGTAGTGATTAACTGAAGTCCAGCTGAATCTTCCTGAAATCCTTTGGGATTGTACATAGTTGGTTCCTACACATCCCAAGGAAGGGCTGAGGCCAGTCCATCACAATCTTCAGACCATGGGTGAAGCACTGTCTCAGCACAAGAGCATCCTCTCCAAAAGCCTGCACATGAGGAGAATTGCGTGATGCCTCCTCTGTTCCAGAGAGGTGTTTTGTGTCACATACTGTGCCTTGCTGCTTGTGAACTTCCCTTGACAGAATCACAAGCTTGGGAGGAGGAGATGGGTTGCAGGATGAGTCCAAGGTGTCTTGGCAAATGTGGGAACAGGAACATGGAGATAGGAAAGTGGAAACTAAAAGAAGCTGGCAGACCTGAGTGTGGGGACAGGGCAGCAAGAGGGGCAAGTGGCAGACCTGCTGTGGGGAGCTCGCAGCTGGAATAATCTCTGTATGTGAACACAGATGTGTTTTATGTGGTGGGCTTCCAGGGCAGGAGTGTCGGGTTAGGCTTCTCCAGGCAAATGTGAGGGTGGGTATCTGAAGGCAAAGCCTGAGCTGTGCTATGGGCTGTGAGCAAGACCCTCACAGCACCAGCCCCCTCTCTGCCTGGTGCTAGCACACGCTAGTACCTTCTGCCACTGGAGCAGAATGTTATTAGTCAAAAGGTAAAGATAAAAGATGACAATGTGCAGCTCTAAACTGCATAGAATCTAGGCAGCTGTAGGGAACAGTCCTGTTCCAGTCTAGGGAAGACGTACCAGCTGAAGACGAAGGAGTAACAGGGCTTTTTCATCATGAACGACTGTGGTTCACTTCCAGCATGTGCAATGAGTTACCGGTATGCGTATGTATGGGACTGCCCTCTCCTGGAGGAAATATGCTCCGCTCTCCTCTTCCTCCCCTTCTGGCTTCATCACTCCTGTGCTGCTTGCTCTGATGGTGAAAGTGCAGTGCAGCATGCACCCAGGTACCTGACATGAGGAGTATGTGCAGGAGCCTTTTTTAAAAAATAAACCAAAAAATATCTCTTAGGACCCCCATTGACCCTCTGCTTCCACCATCGATGAATAGCTTTGTGTTTTCTTAGTATAGATAAAGTATAGATTGAACTGGTGGTTTCTGTGTATCATGCTGGAGCAGTCTTGACCCAAAGCACCGTATGCCAGAATTGCTGCGTGGCCAAGAGCTGTGGGATGGCAGCTACCAGTAGCAGTATTTGTGTTGTACCTCTAAGCAGAGGGGGGAAGCTGCGCTCTGGGAAGAGGTCCCTCCTGGGGCAGGAAGGATTCCTGCTGCAAAATTGACTGTGTAGAGTCTGCTTCTGGGTGATCCACAGTTTTGAGCTTCAGTAGCTCCTCTTGAGTAGCCAGTGGCAAAATACAAGCATCCTGCAGCCTTGTACTGGAGCAAAGTGCAAGCTCTGTTTAGTTCAAAAGTAGCAGGCTGGCATAAAGGTGGGCCTGTGCTTAATTTCACAACCAGAGGTGGCTGATGAAGAAAAACAAAGGGACATGGCCCGGCTAACATTTGTGTTTTATGTCCTGCTGGAGCTGCCTGGGTCTGCAGACCACTGCTAAAACTGCTCTGCCTCCAAAGGTAATACAGCCATCGCCCTGGGAGAGCAGTCGAGCCACAGCCAGAAATCCCTCTTTGGCACTGGTGGGTGCTCTCCCAGCATAAAGAAGAATTTAGTTTATTCCCCAACCTGCAGCTGCCATTGGGGTGATATTTTAAGTTGGTGCTTTTACTGCTGTTTGGAGAGGACCTATTTCTACTTGACATAGCACCGCAGTGCTCTTCCACCTCCAGCTACAGGATAAAACACAGTTGCCACCCCACACCTCTGAGCAGAGTGCTGCTGTAGGGAGGCAGCAAGCAATCAGCAGAGATTCACTGAGGACTGCGATGCTGTAAAATAGCCTCTTGGCACAAGATACAGGGAGGCGCTTACCAAGGCGACAGGGAAACTATACGTTTCTTTTTTCCGATCCATTAATCAAAGTGCCTGCAGTTCCCAGCTCTGGTGAGGCAGGTGAGGCTCTAATAAATATTGAGCAGCAAAACTTGATCCGTATCCAGGCTCTCGGAGCATTTTCATAAATAAGAAGTCACAAAACAATAAAATAAACCAGTCCGCTTCCCAGCTGCTCCTCTGTGAGCTCTTATTTGTGGTTACAGGGTTGCACAGCTGGCAAGGCTGGCTGGGTTTTGGTTGAGGATGAGGAGTAGAATAGCTGAGATCAGCTCTCCGGGAAGAAGGAGGTTTACCTCCTCCCTCGGCTATCGATGGATTGTGTGTGACGGGGCCTGCAGCTGGATTATTTCCTGACGCTGTGTCTGTAGCAAGCTGTTTTCTCAACACCCCCTTTGCACTGGCTTGATCTTATTACTGGTGATGGCCTTGGAGTCAATACAGAGTTGGTTTCACACCTCAACAGAAGGAGAGCAGAGGAAGCCCTTCTCTGGGCCTGATGCTGCAGTCCTCGTTTGCTGAGTAGCTCCATTGATTTATGCAGGACTATTTAGATAAAGAAGCACTTTGTGTTATATTGCTTCTATTTTTTTCTTTTTTTTCAGGTAAACCTTTCAGCTAATGTGACTCTTAGTTTTTCTTTTTCCCCTGTTTCTTAACCTGGTTTCATACAGAAACATAGCTCCTATGAGCACAGTGTCTGGCTGTCTTTCAGTCTTCTGTAGTTACTAAAAATCTTGACTGATTTCAGCTACATTGAAATCTCAAAGACATTCCCTCCTTCTAGATTTCATGAAAACAGAAGGATAGTGACCTTGTTAGTTCTATAGCTGGATGAATTTGGCTATATGTTTGGACAACAAAGACTCTATCCAGAAGAAATGTTAGCAATGTCCCAGTAGTGGGAGAAAAGCCTCACTTGGAGGACTTTTTTTTTCCCCTACAAATCCCTCTTAAAAATAAATAAAAACACCCACTCACCTCACCCTCAAAAACTATCCACTAATAGACTCATATACAACACCCACCAACCCTCTGAAGAAAGCAGTGTCTCTAATTCCAGTGCTTACAGAAGCACTTGCTACTACTGTTGGGCTACACCCCAAGAGGCTGTTTAACTGTGGTGGGGCAGTGATCCACCAGGGCCTGTGTTGTTCCCTGTGTTTTTGACCTCATGATTTGGAGGAAAGTGAAGAAAATTCCATAATGTCTCTGTCCAAAAGTGCACTGGTGAGTATTGGGGTAGGAAGTTTGCAGACAAGGAGGACAACGGTCCTTTGAAAATCCACTGAGGTTCCTGAAGCCTTGGGACTTGGTGGTTATATTACCTCACTTTGTCAATCAATAGACAAGCAAGCAAGGCCTTGTTAAGGCAAGGGAGTCAGGGCTCTCAAGTAGAGCAGGTGGACATCAACACTGAAACTGTTGGTGCTGCATTTCTTTTTTTAATAGTAAATGGGGCGGAGTGATGCTTAGTCAGCTTTTTATAAAGTTCTTGGAGACTCCAGCATCAAGGGTGCTCTAGGAATGCAAAGTACCGTTGTTGTTACCACTGGTCTATTTAATTACATTAGTGGTCATAGTGCTTTCTGTTCCTTTTTGAAGATCAGTCACGATGCTCTTTTTTGTGGCAGAGTCAAACTAACAAGTGGGTTTGTGTGCTTTCTTGTATGGGTTTAAACTCGCCATCTATTTAGCTTGCTTTTAGTGCAGTCGTGCTCGGAGTGATAGAGGGTGAGAGACTTTGAAGGGATTTTTTTTTTGCCATTCTGCAATGTTGTTGTTGTGTAGGGACTCAAATACGTGTTTCTGCAACTTCCTGGAAGTTATAAGGTATTTTCCTGAACCTTTTGAGGTTTGCTTATTTTAATACAGTACTTGGAAGCTCAGTTATCAGGGGCCAGATTCCATGAGAGATTTGTGACTCATTTGTTCAGGCCTCGAGACTGTCACTGGTGTCCGTGGAATTAAGAGCCTGGTAGCACTTGTGTCTCTGGTTCTAGATGCTTTCCTCTCTCACAGAGGGTTTGGTGTGAGGGAGGTTAAATACACATGGTAAAGCTGGAACTTGGCCTGACATGAACGGTTGGTTCCCTCTGCTTTTGCACATAGGAGTAAAGGAGCCAGCCCCCAGTGTTCACTGAAGTGCCATGGTCCCGTTTGCTTTTGGGTAGCCTACAGCAATGCACACAATTGAGGATTTTCCCCGGCTTTCTTCAGTACAGGCTACATTTTCATACACTGTGCATTTGTAATAAGCATATGTTGTTTGTTTTAAGAACTTAAAGCCTATGCCAAAATTTTCTTTCCTTGGCTTTAAATGTGTGGCCTAAGGGTAGTGTATTAGTGAACAGAAGCATGTTTGTGTTCCCAGTGACCAAGTTTTGAACTAGATTCGAGCTACATCTTCAGCTCATGTTATGTCGTGTTAGGTACAGCCAGGGACTGGGAAGCCCAGGTGCTTTAAGCCAGCTTGCATTTTGCTGTGTCAAGAACTGGACTGTGATTAGAATAGTCACAGTGTCTGCAAAGCAAATTGCTGTCATTCTGGCCACTGGTCGTGCCCTGCTAAAGGGGTAAGGGAGTAGACCTGTAGAGGATTTGCTCTGCAGACTTTGGAAGTGAGAAAAGGATACTCAGCAGGTAGAAAGAAGGCTTTCACGGCCTTCTTTGCTTCAGCTTGTCCCAGAGGGACATTTCTTTCTGACATGAAATGGAGAGCAATGCTGCCTCTAGAAACTTCAGCAGTTTAGAGAGCTGGAATGTGATTACCTGCTGTGAATTCTGCCTGGACAGGGTGACCCATAGCTCCGTCACTGATGGCGTGAGCTGTGGATTGCTGCCTGCAAGGGAGATGCAGCACCCCAGAGGGGGATATTGTACTCACTTCAGAGGACTTGCAGACTCGCACTTTCCTTCCGGAAAATGAAAGACCAATCTCAGTTGCATTACTAGCACCGCTTCCCTCAGCACTCTAAGGTTTCCCTCGGTGGTATCTCGTCCAAGTATTGACTAGGGCGAACATTGCTTATCTTGGGAAATCAATGAGATGACAGCCCAAGGTACTGCACTAAGAAGACAGGCAAGGAGATATGTATCTACGTCTGACTTTTTTTCCACCTCAATAAATATGTTTCCCTAATCCAGTGGCATTGTAACAATATGCAGTAATTACTGTGGCTGCATCCATCTCCTTTGATTTAATCAGACAGATATTATATGTTAAGTATTAATTGATTATTAAAAGCATATTTGCTGATGCTTCCAAATCCACGCAATGACGCATAAACAGTTATTTACTGCACAGCTATTAAAACTCAGCAACTTGACTTGCTTTTTACAATCAGTATTTATTTAACATGCAATGACCATCCTATCCCATTAAAACTAAATGTGTTAACTGTGTTTTGGGCATTTAATTTTAAAGCTTTTCTTACTATAATATCAAGTGATTACAAAAAGCTGTTGTCTTAGCAGGCATTTGATGCTATGTTTCAGAAGAGCCACATTTTGATAATCTGCCATGTTTCTCTGGGTCCTCATAGACAAACCTTTGTGGTGCCTCCAGTAGAGTAGAACTTTCTGATAATGCAGGGTTTGAATTTTAAAATCCATGTATGACCCTGTGCCCTCTGAGAGGTTGAACACCCCAATTTATGTCCAAATTCCCTGGGACATAAGATATTGAGGGTTCCTTAACCAAGCAGAGTCTAGCTTTCCTATCTGGGGAAAGCAGATCTGCTCTTTACCACAGGTCTCGGGATGGTTTATGCCATAGGTAGTCTTTAGAGGGACAATTCTCTTGACATTATATTATGCTATGGAAAAACTAGATTACTTACGAAAGTTTCGAGTACTTCACAACCAACCTGTCTATTCTTGCCTTCCTTTCTTCTTTGTTCATTGCGGGCTTGGGACCTCCAGCAAATACTCTCTCAGCAGTCCCCTTACTGTTAGGGTAGCTGGGCAAAGAATCCTGTAGAGGCTGAGTACATTTCTGTAATGTAATTGTGAGCTTTGCAATACCTGGTGGTATTCTGGACATAGGTGTTGTGCAGCAGTCATGGTTGGTGTGCATGGCTGGCTGTGAAGCAATTGGGATGTTTCTCCATTCGATTCCTGGAAGTCCGCTCTCTTCGCTCCCAGGCCTGGAGCAGCTCAGGATGTGTTTTCTTTCCTTGCCAGAAGATGGTTGAAGGCTCCACGGTAGGGCGTACATTCCATCTGCCTACCCTTTCTGGAGACTGCAGAGCTTTCTTGCAATTCCCTTATGCTTCAAAGCAAATAAATAAATATTTGCAGAGTTATTAAAGATTTATTGAAAGCGCCATATATTTAAACCATCTTGCGAAAAAATAGATGACTGAATATTTATTATTTACACGTTAGGCATCCTCTACATATTTATTTATTCCTCCTTAATCCGATCCATGTTTTATAAATATTGCAAAAGACCCGTCAATAATATAACACGTTTTCATTAATCCAGAGGAATAATTAGAAGACATTTAGGATAATATTGCTCTGTACAAATATTGCAGAAGCCTGTGAAGAGAGATGTTTTGAACAGCAGCTGTCATTGTGTAGCTGGGGCATATACGAGCAACCTGCACAGTGTCAGGTAGGGGCTTGCAAGCACCTTGGGTTCCTTCTGTGTGCTATTTTGCCTCCTCCCATCCCAGGGGCAAGCACTTGCTTTGCAAAGAGACCGTTGGAGTGACAAGCCGCCTTCTCTAGGGGAGGACTGCACCATTTAATCATTCCCTTGTGAAGCAAGACGGTCTCCCGTTTGATATCACCCTAGATTTGCACTCGGCATGGCAGCGTGGCGGAGGCAGGCTGGGAAACCATCACCCATGAAGGTTTCCCAGAGCCCTCATCCCATGCTGACAAATCTACTGGTCGGTGTTAAGTTTTGCCCAGGGCAGATGTAATAATCTTTACCAGAAACAATCTGGTGAGCAGGTGATCAATTATCATGTCTTCAAAAATGATAAGCTTCTATTTGTACTAGTATTTCAAGATCATGAGGGAACCATCACCTATAGCTGCTCATTCTTTACTTTACCTACCATTGCCTCAGTTCAGAGGCTTCTGTCTCCAATTAGTGTCCTTGGAATCATAGTTATTTAAAAAGAAAAAGAGGGTTATACTTTATTTGTTCCCTAGTCTTTTTAAACTGTGTTCACAAGGCAAAATTAGCCGTTCTTATTCCCTATGCTGTATTCATTGAGGCTTTGACCTTCTTAATGCTGAACTTTCACTGGAGGGGACTCTCCTGACTTCTTCACTATCCTGTAGCACAGAGTCTTTAATGTCGGAAGTGTAGAAATACTTGAGCTCAAGTCTCATCTAGTCCAATTGCCTGTGTCTGTCACTTTGAAAGATTTTAGGTGTGTGAAAGATGCTCACACCTCCACTTTGAGATCATACACCTAGTCGTAGAGAGAGCTTGATCTGTGCTAAGGATTAGGTTATGAAGTAAGCGAGTTTTGGGAGAGCTGTTAATTGATTATTACAGCCATGTTGTTTTGTTGTTTTCCTTAAGTAAATAACCTGTGTGTGGCTAGATCTAAACAACCACTCTTGTGGAAAGACTGAATGCCAGTACAGCTGTAAACTCACAAAGGGCAAGGTAGTCTCTCTTTATGTATGCCTTACAGCGTTGTGTAAGATCATCTCGGCTATTTTGGGAGCAGAATAACCATGTGTGGAAAGAGGTCCTGTCAGATTACTTAGCTGCCTGGAGAAGCAGAGCATAGTAGCTTGCTCAGCACACTGCACTAAAGCGTCCACACTTTTTCTAGGACCTAAGTTAAATCATTCTGCATGGCGCAGACATCTTCTTTGGTGTCCAGAGCCTAGGGCCAAGCAGCTTTTGCCTTTAGACAATGCAGACTACAAATCTTAATGAACCTAGTTCGAGCTCCAATATTGAGAAATACTGCCTAGCGTTATGTTCCCAAGCCTATAGCAGACAAACCACAGCATCCTTTGAAACTTTCAGTGGTCCTGTGCAAGATGCAGTCAGATTTTTTGGTTCACTGGGTGGATTTTTTGGACTTAGTTGACTAATGAAAAAGAAGACAGACCCAAAGATTGGGGCTGAGGGAATTGACTGTAACATTTGGCTAGCGTAAGCAGCCAGCCTGTCTTTTGCCTGAGGAAACAGAGTGAGACAGGGAGCATACAGACTTTATGTAAAACCCTAATAGGAATAGGACTTAAGGACATCTTATTCCTATGGCACTGCTAAGCTCATTATTTCACTTCTCTATCTGTTATCCCCACAGCAGTTTTTCCTACCTCCTTGTTGTTCATAGCCTTCAGAAGAACACCAACTCTAATTTTCAATCATTATTTGCCATACATTATCTCGCCAACCCTGCTGAAGTCAGGGCTGGACTATTTTAGGCATCCTAAGTATACAAAGAAGGAGCTAAGGCAATAGTGATTTGACCAATATCATATGTGATGTCTCCAGCACAGCTAATAGCTGAACCTGAGTCTCCTAAGTATCTCCTGAGTTGCCAGGCAGAACTCCATCTTCCCTCGCTCTTTGATTTCAGTTTTAATAGATTGACAATGTTAAATCTATGCTTCCCTCCAAAACATGACTGCCCAAAAGAACAGTCAGAGAAGAAAGAACTAGGAGTACATCCTTGTCCTTGCTTTCAAAGTCCCTGTCTACTGATTACCATTTGAGCTGCTTGTCAAATCTTTTGCCTCTGTGGCTTGGGAAGTAACATCCAGCTGTCTCGTGTTTTTATGTCACTTTGCCTGGTAAGGTGCAGTCCCAGTTGGCCAGCACCTGATCTTTCTTATGGTTTCCCCTGAGCATTTGTTATGGCAGATCAGACAGCCAAAAAGGGAGCCATTAACTGGATTGAAGGAGATCTTAAAGAGTCAGAAGGTTTGTGACAGTAAGCTTAAAAACACAATGAACTTTTCTCAAAGGAATGACAGGAAGTTCTGAGCTTGTACAGGAGTAGGTTAGGATTTAGCCTGGCTTAAGTGGGATGGAAGACAAACTGTGCTTGCAGCAGGAGATGAGCAGGATTTGGAATACAGAATGGGAGAGTTTGATCTGAAGCTTGTGGGGGAAACGTATTAAGCATATAAAAGAGCAGTGGACAAATGAGGACAACTTCTACACAAGGACTGTAGAGAGACGGAATGGAAAATATGTGACTTCCTCCAGGGATGAAAGGCCAAAATACAGTTGCCAGTTTGGAAGCAGTAAGGACTATGGATCAGTATCATACTCCTACAAGGTGCTTAGTGCTCTAATATACCTCACAAAAAGGCTTTTGCACTAAATGTCATTGGTGTTATGGATAGCAGGGGGGCTACTCCATTAGGTGAGAACATGGCCCAGCAGCGTAGTCCCTTATCAAGCTGAAAGCCTGTGGGTCCCATTCTCAAAGTTGCAAAATAAGAGTAGGAAGAGCAGCAGAGCAGGCTGTCTTATTCCAGGAAATCATGTCAATCTATTAGCCAGGGCATGGAAAAACTGTACTGACTATGGATGCTCTTAGAATATTCATCTCATGTAGTTGTTAGGGTTTTTTAAGCTTGGTCCCATACAAACCTCTCCATCTTTCCTGTTCCTTTCATCTGTCCATGTTGCAGCAGGCTGGCTTCTAGCACCCGATGATGTTTACATTTCAACCCACCCTGGGTGAGGATTGAGATGAGTGTTTCATGAGAGGTGGTGAAAGACATCAGAGCAGCACTGGAAAGATAAGAAAGGAAAGATTTTTAAAAATTTTTTTCAGGCATAGCTTGCAGCTGTCCAATGTCTTTCTATGTGCTTTGTGTATAGGAAAAATAGTAATTTTGGCATTAGGAACATGTTAATGAAAAGTTTCCCCCGCCCCTTGCTTTTCCTGTTTAAAATCACAGTGCAAAAGAAGGGGAGGGCAAACCGGCTGCCGAGAGCCCCTACCGTCTCCCAAGCAGGGTGGAGGGGCAAGCAATAAAGTAGGAGAAACTCCAAATAGAAAATGCATCCCAGTGTGAAGCAAAGGAGACTCTGTGGGCAGACGTACATCGGCATTAGAAGCTGGAGAGAACACGCGTTGGCATATTCAATGCGTTGGCTTTTTTGGCAAACGGCTGAGCCTGGATTAATAAAATGTTCAGATAAAAATCAGAGTTTTATTAAAGTGTGCTCACACAGCGGCAGCGCCCGGCCGTGCTCCTGGAACGTGAGCTGGAAGCCTGCCAGCCGTGCTCAGGAGTGCTGCTTATCATACCTGATAAGAAGGTCCTGCTGTGCGAGGGTGTGAAAGAGAGCACAAGCAGATGAGAGGAGGAGGAGGAGGGGAAGCTGGCAGCAGCCTTCCCGCTTCTTGGCCCAAGCCTTGCACTGAGCCCACTGGCCCGTAAGGGTTTGCCCCCTATATAAATCCAGCGCACGTTGGAGGAAAAGCACACAGAAGCTTCCAGGAGAGCAAACAAGGCCAATTGCTCTCGCAGCAGCTCCCCTCTCCTTCCTCTGCTCCCCCCGCTCTCTCCCTGCTCGCCGTTCCACAGCTAGCTCCCTGATGTATTTTACACAAGACTTTTTCTTTACTTTGTCTCTTCTGTGTCAGCTTGCTCGGTGCCAGATCTCAAAGCTAATTAAAAGGGGCATGGACTGGGCTTAAATGTTTTTTTCCTTCAGTAGTGAGCTGTTGGCAGAGTTTCTGAGCTGCCAGGAGTGGGGACTGTGAAAAGCAAGTTGGTACCAAGTAGGGAATGGGAAGCCAAAAACTACCCTAGCCTCCTCTGAGCTGGGAAAGGAATAAAGCACAACTGTTAAGTCCTTCAACAGATAACGCACAGACCTGCAAGTGCTGTGTGTGTCTTGGTCCTTCCTTATATCCTTTGTTCAAACTTTGCATAGCACTTAAATCTTTCCGCCTTTTCCTACTGTTTTGTAGTTGCAGAATGTGCCCATGATCCTTGTCCTCTCCACCACGCTGCAGTCTTACTGCATGTGGGAGAACATGGCAAGGTTTGCTTTCTAAGAATAACCGGCTCCTCCAATTTCCTGGCAAAAATGGGTACAGTGGATCTCAAGCCAATGCTGGGGACTAACCGGGTCAAGTAACTTTTGGGCTTGCTGTACCACCAGCTTACCTCTATGGGTTGCACTTGTCCTGTCCTGGAACAGAGGCTATAACCTGTGACTTGCCAGGTCAGTCACTAAGCAATGTGTCACTTAAGTAAGGACACCTGATTTTTCAGGCAAGGGAGGAGGAAGCTATTGTTGGGTTAATTCATGTAAATTGTAGATGATGGACATGATATGGGAAGGAGCCTGCTACTCTGCAATAATTTTCCTGGCCAGCTTCCAGCATTTTTTCTGTATGTAGTATAGAGAAGAATAGTAGCCTTCAGACATCTTACTTAACGCATGCTTTTTGGTACAGTATTTTCTATTTTTAAAATCACAAAGTGCTGTTCACACTTGGTTTGTCTTTAAACTTAAGGTCTGTTGTGTCCCTGACTTCAGAACCTCAAACCTAATATGCTTAGACTTAGTATGAATTGAAAGAGCTACCAGCTATGTTGAATGCCTCCAGCATGCTATAATGGCCACCTAGTACTAATTAACAATTCCCAACTGTGTCTCCATCCTAGTACTGTATCTTGTGAGTCACCTTCACTGGATTATCTGGGAAGATATTCCTTCTGCTTCGCTAATTCAAGTATCCCAGATAGGGGTGGGGCATGGGGAAGGTAGTGTGGAAAGCAGCACAGGCTTTGCCTCATCATGGAAACTGCTTTTAGTCCATCTATATAACCTTAGCAAGGTCTGCACCCTCTCAAATAAATGAGGCTGGCATAATTCTCCTTCCTCTTGTTCTGCACCATTGTAAAATCCAGGTGAATCGTGGACTTTTCTGCCTCCCTCCTCTACCATTCTTGTTGGGGATGTGCAAGCAGGGGGAGAGCTGTTAACATGCTTGGGATTACCATGTATCCACACCACTGCTCAGAGATTCTCCTCAAAGCTGGGCAACTTTCCAGCGCCTCATCTGCCTGCCTGCTGCATCTAGCCCCTTACCTCCCGCTCTCTCCCCTCCGCTGCCCGCCCCCTAAATGCATTTATGCTGACGGGCCCATCTTTCCTCATCCACAGACAGGAGATGTGATTAGAGAGAATCTAATTTGTTTGGAGTGCTCTGGCGACGGAAGGAAATTATTCTGCAGCAATATTTGCAAATGCATTCATCATGGAGTCCCTGGCAATCCGTCACTGTGAGCTGATGACTTTGTGATCTTCATGAAGGTCTGATTAAAAGTGTTTTCTAATGATCAGCCTAACTTCTCATCCTGCTTCTGCTATTGTGCACCTAGACAAAAGGAAAGAATGAGGCTAGAGGCCATTGGTGCAGCAGCCATCCTGTGTCCCCTGAATCCAGGATAGACATAAAGACCTGGTCAGATGACATTGAACTGCTACCGCAGTCTGAGGTCCCTCAGTTCTCTGGCTTCCTCCACATCCAACAGCCTCATAAAGAATTAGCTTGTTTGTGCTCATTATATTTCAGTCTTCTGCCTTGCCAAGGGTGAGATGTAAGTTTGCATAAGCCCTGTGTCGCTCTCTGCACCAGAAGTACAAACTCGGATTCCTTCTCAAATTAACTGTCTTGCAGACAGCAAAATTCCATGTAGGGAACCTTCCCAACACCAGAGTTTGGTCGCACTCAAGAAATGAAACAGAGGGGGATCAGGGATCCAGTGAAAGGGAGCAACAGTTTAGGAGAGGTTTGCGTGGGGTAGCAGACCCTCCCTGGCAGCACAATCCTGAATGTGGTACAGCCTCGTGGCTTCTCTCTCGTACTGTAATCCCTTGTGCCAATTCAGACCTTCTAAGCCAGCTGTATTTGGGACAGGGGTTACACAATAAAAGAAAAGCTGGGATGTTGCCCTGCAAAGAGAGAGGCCCAAGGCCAGCCACAAGCAAAGCAGAGCAAAGAGAAATGGGTAATTACACAAATTGTACCTTGGGCATGCAGGACTTGACAGACTAATCTGATGCCTGGAAGGGCTGAGGAGATGGCATGCCTGTGTAGACCCTACCTTTGCTCTCAGAACAAATTGCAAGTATATGCACTTTGTTTTGTGTATGTGGAGTGTTTAACTGAACTAAGTAGACTTGTTTATGTGATGAAATTATGTGGCAATGGCTGCCCAAACAAAGCAGGTAAGAAAACCAGGACAAGGTAGAGCTAAAACACTGTAAACTGCTCCTAGTGTACTAAGAAGCATACCCAACATGTCTGAGCCTGGATATCCACTCATGGCTGTGTCTATGGCCTGAAAAACTTGGCTATCCAGCTGTCTCTCAGACTTGTATTTTGATCTGATGAATCCAGAACAGCTGTCCTATTGTTGCCTTACGTAATAATTTTTCTGTCAAGCCCATATTTTGAGGGGAAGGTATTCCCTTCCTAGGTGTTGCAGTGGGTCCCATGCAGCGGCAGGGCTGCACCATTCCTGTGTTTCTACTGCTTTTGGTCCAGGTTGTTATATTGGGTCCCCTGTCTTCCTTCTATCCCTCTGCTAGCCCGCACTCCAGCAGTGACTGATCTGGATTCATCAGATACGCAGCAAAATTACTTGCAGTGGTGTGCCCTTCCCCAGATTTGCAAAATACAGCTTTCCACCATTTGGTGACCTGCTTCCTTTTTCCTCTTGTGGGTGCCCTTTGGCTTGGGAGGTCTGGGTGACATTTGCTTACTCCGCTCTCTTCCACCATGACTTGGCACTGTGATTATCTTCCTCCATCTGGCTTGTGAATGTGACTCGGACTCCCCATTGTACTAATATGTAGTAGTGTGCGGTCAGCATAGCAGTGTGCTTACAGTTTCTGCTGCCAGACTAATTCAGTGTCACCCATGGCATGCCCCTCTCACTGCTGCATCTCGTGTAAGCTCTGCAGGGTTATCTTTGAAGGCTGATGTCTCTGCTTTACTGCTGTACACCGCCAAACCAGTTCACTTTGGCTTCATTTAACCTCTAAATGTAAGTCACTACTAAAAGATTACCTTACTATGTATTTCTTTATTTTGTCAGGGACATTAAGAGGAAAATTGCAACCCACCATAGGAATGTAGGAGCTCGAACTTCCCCTTTTGCTAAACTGGCTATCTGGATGAACAAGCTTGAGGTTAAAGACCTAAATGCCACATGTGTGGATCTGCAATGGATTCCGTAGAAGCAGTATCCCCACAGTAACACTTACTGGCTTCTCCCTGCTGCATATTTGAGTTCAGCATCGTAGCTACCACTTCTGGTGGCAGAAGCTCTGTTTTAAAACATAAAAATGAAGGTGCTACGTAAATAGCAATGAGGAAAGCTGCCAACTTGTTTGGACCATTAGGCAACCTTGAAGTTCCCAGGGACACCCCCAGTGGGCATTTTCTGATGCTTTACATGTTGCATATGCAGTCTTTATCTAAGTTGTTATGCAAGGCATATTCTTTGTAAAGTTCTTCTAACAGAAGTATTAGTGCTTGATTTATGATGTGCTGCCTCCACATGCCATCCAGGGAAAGGGAGCTAAGGACTGATCAAGTTTTGTTAGTGGAGACAGGTGTAGCACTCTTGGGTGGTGGATGTGCGATCAGGGCATGGGGTTTGGTGCATGACCTTCAAGAACCCATTTTATGAACCCAGATGATGGGATACACTGAATAGAAGAAATAAACCAGAAAGCTGTGCTTGACCAGGACCGTTCCAGGTAAGGTGTGGTAGCAGGAGAAACGAAGTGAGCGAAGTGAGCAATGTGTAGAAGCAATGAGAAGCATACGTATCTAAAGTCAAAATTAAATAGTCTAGTAATAATTCAGCAAACCTCTGTTTTCCACCCACTCAATCCCTTGCTGGCAAATATTTCTAGCCACGTTATCATCACTGTGTGAATTTAATACAACTAAGGATTGTGCAGTGGAGTAATCTTTCCTAAGAAGTTTGGAAATTAGACATTTTCCCTAAATTCTGAAGAGGAAGCCTGGGCAGGGACATTAATACTGCCGTAGGCCTGGCATGGAAGTACAATGTATTAAGCTGGGATGTGGATCTTCGCTCTTGACCAAATAGGACTTTTATCTCTCATATGCAAAAAGAGATTTTGGATTGCAGCACAATATTTGGTAGCCAAGTCCTCAGGTCTGAGGCAGGGAGAAGGATGCACTCAGTCAGCGTGGTCTCTCACTGTGCCCTAGGCATTTCATTTATTTGTGAAAGTACGGTTTTTCTAGAGAGCTGTATGGACTATCAGAGCCACGCATGTTTGATTACAAACTCTGGAAGAAGGAAGTTCTGTTCTCAGCTAACAACGAAGGGCTGGGACACAACTTGTACACAGTTACTGACACTCCCAATAAATTTTGCACCCTCCCTCATACCTTGATGTACACTGTGGCAGAAGTAAAGTGTGCTCAGAGACAGTGAGTCCTGTCCTTGTCACCCGGGGAGAGTCTGCAGCCCCTCTTCAGAGCCTTGACACAAACTGAAGAGGGGTTTTCTCAGTACCTTTCCTGCAGCCCATGTCTGCCCAATTAACTGCCAAGGCAGAGAAATTAATTCATATAGGTTGAAGTTTTTATGTGCAGAAAGTATTTCTGTAGGGCAAACAAAGCATAGGTATGATGAAAATTAATTTTCCTGGGAGGGAGAACATTAGTTCTGCTGGGAAAAAATAAAGGGGGGGGGGGGCAGTTCCAAGGGGAAATTTGAAGCAAACATTCTGGTTCAAAAAATCAACGTTTTGACTGAAAATATTCCATTTCTGTTTCTCAGCTTAAAAAAAGGAAAAACAAAATGATAGCTTGAGTGGAAATGTCACTTTGTCACGTATGCTTTTATTCCATTCCAAAAAAAAAAAAAAAAGTAGGAATATGACATTTTAAAGCAAAACAGAAGAAAAAAATGTCACTTTGAAACTATTCCAAACTTCAGTGGGAAAACTGACAGCTTTTTGACAGAAAAGACTATCTCAAAAGATTTTACAGCTGAAATTTTGCAAAAGAAAATGTTGATTTTTCCCAAAGACTTTCTGGAAAAAAAGAGGCACTGCAGCTTGGGAACTGAGTGTGGTATAGGGACTTTTCTGAAATGGTTTAATATGATATTCTTCTGAAGATGAGCTTTACTGCCACTCTCTCACAAGAACAATGCTGGTGTGCACCATGGTACTCGTACTAAAATACTCTACATCCCTACATATATAGGGATAGGCTGCTGCCTGCCTATCCATCCCTGGCACAGGAGGGCACGGAAGTAAAAGCGAAGAGAGCTAAATGTGTTTTTCCCACGCTAAGGAAAGCTCAATTGTTGAATTCAAGAGCAAATTCGTAACTTCTGTTGAAACACTGTCCAAGTTTTTTCCATGGGAAAGCACCATTTCCTTGATGCTATAACCATTTGTGAAGAAGGCTTGGCGAAATGCTTAGTTTCAGGTAGGCTGGAGTATTTTGTTTTGACTGGCATTTCACAGAACTGCACACATGCTGGCTGGACCCTACCATTGGAGATCATAAAGTGTGGTCTCCTCTTCAAATACAACTGACACCAACATCAGATTGGGTCACCATGGCTCTATTTAGCTGAGTCTTGACAAGGGGGCAGGTCCTACACCCTCTTTGGGTACATGCTACACACTCCAGGGTAAAGAAACTTTTCCGTATGTCCATTCTTGAACCTCTGTGTATCAAATGAAAAGTCTGAGTGGTAACAGCAGAAGCTTCTTTTCCTTATCAAAGCAAGGGACTTCAGCCTCATTGAAGCAAAAGATTCTCGCACCTCCTAAACAAATTTTTTTCCCAATAATTTTATTTCACAGGGAAGCCTCTCATCTGAGCATGCTTCTCTCCTGGCAAAAACTGTGAACTTGTGATTTTTTTCCTGAAGAGAAGGAAAGGTTTTGACAAGCTCTGACAATATGATGATTTTAGGCATAAGCATAATGGTACATACCAATCAGAAGCTGAAGGCGGATGAATTTGTACTAGAAATGAGGCAGAAGTTAAAAAGGACGATACCAGCTGGTCTGACTAGGTTTATGGTAGACAGTCCTTCAGCTGGAGTCTTTTAGTCAAAACTGGGTACCTTTCGAAGAGATGATGTAACACAACTTTCTCCACCAAGTGCTGAAATTGCTGAGTGAGTTGCTTTCCAGCCCATGTTATCCTCAAGGTTATATTAGCCCAAATGACCCCTCCTAACTTTTGATGTGGTTCCTGTAGCAATATCAAAAGGCCTTAAGTGGTGATCAGGACACTGTAAGTGCCTACAGCAGTCCCTGCCCTCAAAGGTCAGCAATTTGTGATTGAATAACAGCTAATTTCAGACCTGCTTCTTTCTGTCAAGGCTATGAAAGAGAAGAGCCTGAGACAGGGGTGGAGGAAGGGTCACTGGAGAAAAAGAGGAAAGGGTGTGTTTGAAAGAGAGTAGTAAAGGCAGGAGGGGGCACGGTGCTGCACGTGTCTGAGGGAATGGGGGAAGGAGACAGGAGGAGGGAGCAAAGCAGGGTGGGGAGTGGAGGCTGGTCCCTCACAGGCTATGTGAGGTATGATACTTATCAAAGCAAACATCAAAGGCATAGCTGAGTTGTCCTCCTGTCTGTTATTTCTTTAGCTTACTTGTGGCATCTGGGACTTTTTTTTTTTTCTTCTTACCTCACTCCTTTCCTTTTCTCTTTCAACTTTTCTTTCTTCTGCCAGCAAGCCCCAAAAGCCCAAGGTGGCTTAATGCCAGCTTAAGCGCTTTTGGTTCTTTGTCTGAAGCCAGGTTTCTGAGGGCCATGGTTGTTTGCTTTGCTGTGGCTGTTTGCTTCCAATGAGTGAGTTCAGCAGCCTGTGGATATTTCTTTTCTAGTTCTGCATAGATGGGGTGCATCTCTGTCCCTGTAAGATGAGAGACAGACAAAAAGAGACCCTGGGAAAGGAGAATAAGAGCAAATAATCAAAAGGAAGAAGGGTCAGCAGAGAGACATGGAGGATGGGTGTGAGTAGGGTCATGGGTAATGTGTTGGCTTGTTGCTGTAGCAGTTAGATCCACAACTACCTTGCAGGTCTCTCAGAAAGCTGGGATGTAGGAGCCATGCTCTGACGGTGAAGAAGGAAGGATGAAGCACTAGCCTGTGATTTCAGAGCTGGAGGTTGAGCTTTCTGCTCTTCCGCAGGACTTTTCATGTTATCTTGAGGGGAATCCCTTAATTTTACTGTGCTTTAATCACCCCCTCTGGCAATGAAAATGCTGAGCTTGAAGGGCATGTCAGAAGGATAAACACTTCAGGATGTAAAATGCTATAGTATCACTGTAGGGCTGAGGTATTGAACCCTCTTATCTTCAGATATCAACACTCATGTCTTTGGAGTGAGATGGCTACCAGATGGAACTTGAGATCCTGCTGATCTTAGATGTTAAAGATACTTTCACTACACGGGGGAAGCCTGTGACCCAGTGGCTTCCTATGGGTGGATAAGGCCTCAGAACTAACTGCTTGTGCTACCAAGTAAAGAAAAAGACAGGGAGATGCCCCCTGGGGCTGGCTGTGGGCACAGCTATTTACCTGAGAACCCATTAAACTTTTCCAGCAACTCCTGTTAGCAAAGCTCCTTCTTCCTCCAAAATCTCTTTTGGAGTTGCTTCCAAATCCTTCTCTGCTCCAAAATCCTGCCTGCTCATTTGCATGCTCTGTAGTTTGAGCCCATATTGCATTTATTCAGGCTTAGGGACTGCAAGTACTTGTGGTGAAGTCACACAAGCCAAGTATGCTGCTATAGTATCCAACAAGCACTTGGACTGCTATTCCAGGGGTGTCCAGCCTCCTCTGTTGAAGCTTGTATTAGGTTTACAGGCATATCCACCAATGTGCCCCTTGCATATAAACACCACCTTAATTAGAGAAGCAGTCTGACGCGTTTGCCTGGGTCATACTATTTTGCTTTGGCAGGGGTGGAGTATTTATCCTTCCCTTTACTGCTCACCCACAAACAGAAGCTGTTGCATGTAAGCCCATGCATTATTGTCTTTTAAGACAGCGAAATACATGTATGAGTGCATGCAGACTAGTGCACAATAAAACGTTAAGCCTATAGGTTGGATGCCCCACTTGGTGCGAGCAGACAAGCAACTGCCTTGGCCCAGCAGGCGAGAACATTGTATGCTGGAGAGAATGGCTAGAGCTTACTGTGCCGTCTGGTCTGTGCCAAAATGGATTAATGTGTTCGTCGAAAGAAACCCTGCATACGTGACCTCTCAGGCCAGCAGGATTTGATGGTTGTCAGAAATGGTGTGACTCCATCGGAGATAGGCATATCACCAGGTAGTTCAATGGTGAAATTTTAATGATGGCTTCAAGGGCGCTACCCAGGGGTAGCCTATTTTCTTCTTCTCTCTAAGCCTTTCACTTGATGGCTAAAGCTAGATATTTTTGATAAAATAGTCTCTGTTTCAGTACTGCCCATGCTTGCCAACACTGGAGCTCCTGAGCTGTGAGGCTTTAGGATCTCAGAAACAAAACAACAAGCTTGTTGAGCCACCTCAGCACCATACTGACAAGCTGAAAGCTTTGCCTATAGTGGAGAAATATGATTTTTTTTCAAGGAGAGGATTAGAAAGAGTGCACTAACTAAAACTGCTTGTAAAATGACCTTTCTCATAGCATAAAGATGCAACATAATGCGTCTTCAGCTTCTTCCTGGGTCACAGATAGAGGTCAAGTAATTTTGAACGTTAGGAGAAACACCAACTTGAAGCCTGTATTAGCATATGCTAGCCAAACTCAACTAGAGCTAGGCCACTTGCCCTGACCGCCAACAGCCAATAATGTTGACAATAAAAGCTACTGTGTAGACAACATGGGACCGGCAGCCCCTCTCTGATCCTTAGCTAATGATGGTGTGTGTTATGTTTCCTCTCCAGCATCTTATTTTGCTACTTGCAGAGCAGAAAAAAAATGCTTACCAATTTTCTTAGTGCAGACAAGGCCTAAGGGACCAAGCATTGTTTGGGAAAGGCTGTTCTCTGAAGAAGCCGTATCGATTCCTGGGGCAGAGGGAAGGGGAAGAGACAAAGCTTTTCCCTCTGAGAGTGAAATGACAATAGCCATTGAGAAATGCAGCAAATCTTGTCAGAAGCCTGAACACAGGGGGCCAATTCATCCCTCTCTTGTCTCCGCTGAGCCCTGTGCATTGTATGGGCTTTTAGCCTGGTCCTGCCATATGAGGAAAAACCCCTTCCTGAGCTGGGACAATGGGACCCTGGACAATCAGTACAGAAAGCACCTCATACTGTTAGGAGTGGGAGGTCTGCGGAGAAACTGGAGGACAGAGACAAATCAGAGGAAGAAGAGACATTGATATAGCTCCCTCCAGAACTGGGTGTAGGATGGGGGAGAGGCCCAGAGACAGTGCTTTCATTTCCCCCTTCACAAGCATCTCTTCTGCATGGAGAGATCTGTTCCCCCGTCAGGTAAAGCCGAGCAGCCATTGATTGGCAGCCAGATGGAGCAATGAAGGTGGATCAATGTGAATTGGATTTTTTTAAGTTTAAATAAAATTTGTATCGGCATGAAGTTAATTAATAGAGAGCTGTCAGAGGGCTCCTTGGCACATGAGTGTGTTAGGAGGCAACAGTACCCTTCAGGGAGGTGGTGGGAAGAGGCTGCAGGAAAAGGGATTCAGCTGCAAGTCGAAATTAAAAAAAAGCAGGCCAGTCTTTCTCTTGGCCCCATTTCAACACTCTTTTCATCCTTCCTTCCTTTGAGATTGCTTTGCCTTTCCTGATGCACCTTCACTTTTTTGGCCATTTGTTGTTTTTTTGCCATCTGAAATCTTTGCTTCCCTTCTTAATGGAAATGTTGCTCTACCGAGTCTGTGTGTTGGCACAGCTGCTTCTGGTTTGGGTTACTTACTCCACTCACTCTCTTCCAGTAGGAAAGGCAATGAGAAATCAGACAGCAGCAGTCAGGCATGAAAGGTATATTGGATATGAGGGTCTTGTGTATCTTACAGCCCTAGGCTTGCCCGTGTATGTGGTCTAATGCAAGGCCCAAAAAAAAGATCATTGTTGCTCCAGCAGCCTCAGGAGGGGATGGGGCAGGTGGTGGAGTACAGGTTACCTTTCAAAGAAAAATAGCACATCAGTGACTCGCAGGCTTCTCTGTAGCTGGCTGGTGGTATATTTCAATATGTACAGGGACATGGGAATAACCCCAGCATCTCCAAACAGAGCTGCGTAAGGGCTTGAGGTGTGTATATATGGGGACGTTTCTGTTGACCCTCCAAAGGATGGGCCTGGTCTCACCTAATTTTTAATTAAACTTGACCAATGAATGGTAAAATTTGGTGCTTCTCTGTGAGGTAGGTGGTGCTTGGGAGCCCTGGGGTTACGTGCTCTGTGCTGCAGGCCAGCCTGGTTCCTGCAGGGCTGGCTCATTGCATCACTGATCAATGTCTCTCCAATGCTGCCTCTGAGTAGGGACATGAAGGAAAGGGAGAGAATGGAAACCAGATGCAGTTTCCATGGCAACGTCCAAAAAAGAGGGAGAGTGACTGGGTGTGGGGAGGAATTTATTTATTTATTTATTTTTTAAAANAAAAAAGGAGCCTCACAGAGATTTAGGTTTTGCACATCAGTGAATGAGCTTTGACGCTGGCTTGTCCAGTGCAGGAGGATGCTGCTTATTCACTCTATGCTTTCTCCTGTGTGAGGAGCAGCAACGCGGGAGACTCTCTCAGAGCCTGTTCCAGCCTCAGGACCTCTCTTTAGGCATCAGAGGCAGGACCCGGAGAAATGATGTGCTCCAGCACACTCCCACTTCAGGGCGTGAGCATCCCAGAGAGGATGGATCAGGGTGAGACCTCACAGTTACTCCACGTTCTGCCTCTCCCTGTGAGGAGTGTGTTAGGAAATGAAGTGGGAGAGGCAGCTGGGGGACATCTCAGAGGTGCCCCAGGCCTGGCTGCTTGCAGAGGCGGACAGATAAGGGCTTAGGGCATGTTTCCTAGGAGAGCTCCCAGCTGCTCCTCCGGGCTGTGGAGGAGGTGCGGGTAGCTGTACTCCCAGCCTTTCCCAGCAGGAGGCACAGGGGAAAATGGTATAATGGATCTGGCTTTGTGAAAGGCTTTCATCTCCTCAGAAATTCTCCTTTCTGTGATTTCCATGCATGCCCACTTATCCCATTATCTGTGTCAGGAGGAAAACAGAATCATCAGCAGTCGTGATTTGTATCTCTGAAGATTTTCTTCTCTGTGCTTAAGCAAAATCCCCTCTTAACCACTTCTTGTCCTTGCCTTCACAGGTTAAAGCGTTTTGGTTCATGATTTTTCTTACGTTCTTTCCTTACTTTAGAGTTCAATCCTGTTGCTGCCTCTTATGGCTGCTTTTCTTAGGCTTCCAGATATGACCTAACATGGAGTCCAATAATACAGTATACTTAGCCCCAGATCAATAAAGCTTTTAGATACCTAACTCCTTGCTTTGGTGCTTTACTCCTTCACATCTTCCCTGTGGAGCTGTAAAATTCCCATTTTACAGAGCGGCACACTCGAGTAGAAGTTTGCTGATGCTAGCAGAAGCAGCTGTGAAAGAGCTGCAAATACCGTTCAGCAGCTACTATGTCTGTTTTGAGAACCTTAAACTGTCTCCCCACGTGCCATGAGATACTAATCATTACTGTGTAGACATCTCAGAGGACCTTCCTGTTACCCCATACTTCTAGCTGTGATCCCTGATGCTGGAGCTCACGCTTTCCTGCTCAAGCAGGATCTTCTGTGGAAAGTCCCATGTTACATCCAGTGATGGCTTCAAATACAAGATCTAGACCATACTATTCTTGCATTTTGAGGAACTTCAAACCTAAGTCAGGTCATGGTCTATAATAGCTGTCATTGATGATGCCAGATACCTGCTCTGACTCTGGGAGCTTGGGCCAGCCACCTGCTCTTCCGTCCTCTGATAGGGTTGGGTTCACTGTAGCATCAAACATGGGGTAGGTGGCCTGAGATGTACTGAACTTGTAAAGATACGACAGAAATGTTGGGCTCCTTATTTATGGTGTTGCAGTCAGGTGCTTGCTTTGAAATGTGCGAGTTAAGAATAGACAGGTATAAATAAAATGTACATAGCGATTGCTGGATATGAATGCATTTGCAAAGATTAGATCAAAATCCAAGGTGCCTGTAAGTCTGTGGTCTCTAGGTCTATTCCTATTGGAATTAGGCTTTGCTTATAAAACTGCTGCACTCAAGGACAGCAGCAAAGCACCAGCTTGGTATTTATTCTCAACAAACAATACCTTGGTAATAAAGTTTTCTTTTCTTCCTCCTTTTATTTTTTTTTAAAGCCTTTACCTCATGTTTAGAAGAGACAAGCTCCTTATCGCTTCTTACTTGTGAGTGTTTCTGGTGTTACCTATAGCAGAATTGGTGTCTCACTCAAAGTTGTGCTGTCTACCTGGGAAAGGGCTGCCCCTGTGGCTGGAGGTGTAGTTTGCTAGGTGGTGCTACCGTGCAATTATGCATTTCTTTTCTAATGAGATCGTTAGGAGTGCAGTGCTTGTCGCTGATTAGAAGTTCCTAGAATAGAACTTGCTATTTTCTTCTAATTACATTATATAACAGTGTAATTCACAAGGATAGTAGTTAAGACAAAGTATATGGATTTAGGAGATTGGTTTCTGGTTCTGCTTTTTTTTTTTTAAGGCACTACCACAACCTTTTAGTATGACATTTGGGTGAATCGCTTAATATTCTCTGCAGCTGAGATCCTCAAAAAGTAAATAGACACGTAGATCATTAAGTATCTAATTATCTTAGAGGATATGGACTTCTTTTCCCTAGATGCCAAATGGGGGGATAACTTCAGAGATGCATGTAAAGCCCTTTCGGATACCACAGTAAATATTAGAAAAGCCAGTAAATAGTAGTGTGTATATTATAAATCTCTTTTACTGGAACTCAGTCTGTTGCCATAATATTGATTGTCCATGGAAATTTAGTTAATTATAGTTCAGAAAGAGCCAGTTGTAACTTACAAACAAGTGATCAGCCTGTTGAGTAGGGGGGATGCAAAGACTGCATAAAACAGGGTGAAGCTGGGACCAAGTTTGCACTCTTTTTTAATTTTGTTGTCGATGGAAACTATGTTTCATAACTAATCCTATGCATTTGAAGAACTTGGGTCACCATCTCTTCTAGCTGGCTTTTCTAATGAAGTAGGTAGGATATTCTAATGAAGTAGGTAGCATTTTCCCTTTAAAGAAAAAAAACCTTGGTTTTATGGAAAGAAATTAAATCGGTGTATATAATCTGTTTCATTAGATGTTCTCAATTACCCCCTAAAAATTTTGGAAGGGAGGTTTTGCTCCTTTAAAAAAAAAAAATAAAAATCCTTCTTGCAGTTTGACTCAAACGCTTCTACTCCCCTCCCTTTGGGTAGGCAAATCAAAATAATCAGCACTGGAACAGGCTGCCCAGAGAGGTTGTGGAGTCTCCTTCACTGGAGACATTCAAAACCCGCCTGGACGCGTTCCTGGGTGATGTGCTCTAGGTGACCCTGCTCTGGCAGGGGGGTTGGACTAGATGATCTTTCGAGGTCCCTTCCAACCCCATGATTCTATGATTCTATGATATTGGAGAATTAGACTGTGGAAGACCCAAAATAAAGGAGGAAGTGGATAAAAAAGTAAAATAAAAGAGAAACAGTATAAACTGGAGAGCGCTGATTCTATATACTTATATATGTGTCAGACAGATATATATTTACACATTTACATACAAGAGGTTTATATATGTGTAAAAATCAATGTTATATTTCTCTATGTTCATGAATTTTTACGTACGTCTAAAAAGAATGCTTGACAGTCTTCTCATACTAGCTGAGCTATTTGTTACAATGGAAAACGTGCCCAGTTAGTATGATAACATCAAGGTCATTTGTTAATTATGTGGCTTTATCAAAAATCTTGTTGAAAGTACTGACTTTCCAATGACATCCATCTTAACCTGTATCACTCTTAAGAGGAAATCATAGCAAACAGTGTAAGGCATTTGGTCAAAACTGTACTGCTTATTTAGGAAGTAATACTTTTGCAATCAGAGCTACTGTAACCTTGAACTTAAATCAAGCTAGTAGAATTTACCTTCACCTGCTCAGAGAAGTAAACAATAAGATTAGGACCAACAGTAATAGTAAAAACAATGCACTAGTGATTAGGAGTAGAGGGCCCCAAAGGACCTCTTTGGGTCATCAAATCCAGTCCTCTGGTATTACTGGCAGTCATGTCATAATCCTTTTCATAAGCTTTGAGACCATGGAGGAACATTGGCACACATTTATAATAATCAACACTCCCTGCTCTGAAGGGCTTAACACCTAACTCCCCCTGTTGTAAACAGATGGATGACACCAAGAGGGGCCCAGGGGCTAGAGAGGACAGAGTGATGATAGGTTGGTCTTCTTAGCTGTGGTAATTGTGAGATGGAGGAAGTTACTTGCTAGCAACATTATTCATAACCTGCATATTTTGTCTCATGTGGCAGGTTTCTGAGTACAGTTTTTCGCAAGTGAACTAGAAGGACAATGTGGTGGCAATGTGATCCATGGACTTCTATTGATAGATAGGGACTGTTGAAAAACTTCTTGGGTTGGTAATGCGTCGTGTATTGTTTTTAACAGAGAAAAAGTATGAGACCAAAGTTGCATCCTGTCTCTTAATTCCCAGACTCTCTCTGGCGTAGGTCATTAGGATGTTACAACATTGGATTATAGTTGAACATTTCTAAGGTGTTTTCTTGTCTACTATGGCCTCGTAGCTATCTCAAATGCCAGCTAACATCATACTGTAATCAGTCCTGCTTTCACAGTGGTTTTGCTTCCATGGGAGTGGATGAGACCCATAAGGTGTGTTCACCATCTCCATACCAGATCATGTCTCAGTATGCATGTCTGCAGGGCTCCCACTAAAGTCTACAGACCCTCGCCGAATACATCTCGGGGAAGAATTTAGTTTAGAGTGCCTTGATTTCTCTCACTCGAAGCCCTGACCCTCAGGACTCTATTGCTATGCCATACTTTCATTTTGCAAGCTAGTTATTCTGTACTGATGAGCTTTTCTCATCATGACTGGCCTGATCTACTCTCTTTTCCCTTCAAAGGGTGTTAAATAATGAAATACACGCCAGTGACACTTCTACCTAACTATTGTTCTGAAGAGCTAAATCACTTGCACGTTAATTGAAACTTCCTCTTCCTTCTCTTTTTCCTCCAACCCCCAGCCAAAGATTTTGCCTTCATTTGCTTTCATGGGTCTTTTTTCCCTGCCTTTTCTTTCACTTCAGGCATTCTCAGAGGGCACCTAAAGTTCTTTGGATATGCAGTTTTGAAATGTGCAATTTGGCAGCAGCATGAGCCTAGGATTGAATTAAATTAACTTGAGGCACTCTGAATTTTTTTTATTAACTTACTTCTTTCAAAGTTACTACAGAACATTCCACTTATTAATTTTTTTTTATTATTAAATGAAAGGAAGAAAGGGGAAAAAAGACATAAAACTCGTGAAAAGTCTGGAGTCAGGACTTGTTTAGTTTTTAGGGTTTTGCTCTTCCAGACTTCTCTGTGGTTTTATAACAGGTTTCTGCATTTAGAGAGGATATGGGGCCTCATGGATCTCCTCCATTTTTGTCATGTGGCATACTAGTTTAATGCATGTAAGAACAGCCAGAGCTTATTTGAGTGTCACTATTGTCTGTTAAGGAACCCTCAAGTTCACATGCTTGGTTGTCATGGAAAGTATATATGCCAGTTGGGCGGGTATTTCTATTCTCAAAGAACTCAGAGGCACTAGGAGATGAGGCAGCCAATAGCAAGAGTCTAGTCTTTAGTGATAAAAGTCAAAATACACTATTTGTATAAAGGACTAATGGGATATAGTGAAAGTGTTGGGGAAAAGCCTTTTGGGTAGTGATGATGATGATGACAGACAGCCTGCTAAGGGAAGCCCATGTCGATCGTTGGCACCTGGGTGATGGTTGAGAAAGGTGGGATTTGGTGGCTGTTTCTTGGGTTGTCCCTTTCCCCAGCTCTAGATGGTGAAAGTAGATGAGTTTTCTAAAGTGTTTTTGTAGCTCGCCACTACTCACCGTGGTTTTGATCTTGGCTCCCCACTGGTCTTCATTATTCCAGAATAATGCCTGTGGAGCAGTGCCGCCTTCTCCTTCCTGCCTTGTCAGAAAGGCTTCCAGCTCCTGCGTGAGTTACTTTTTAAAACAAGTATTTGTCATTATCTTTAACAGACTTCTTAGGGCTGAAGATCTCAGGTCTCAGCTCTGCTGCGATTGTGTTGGGACGTTGTAATGCTTCACTTGTGATAGCATTGTCATTCCCATGGCTGTACGGAGGGTCTTGTCCTAAATAGAACTGGGAAGTGGCTTTGCCTTGTGGTCAGGGAGAAGGCTGAAGCTGGCTTGACCCAGAAAAAGATGCTTGTAATGGTGTTTTCTCTAGAAGTTGATAGCATAGAAATAGAATATAATGTTATTGCACTACAGCAGAGAAAGTGTCAGAGATGCAGCAGCTCACCGTGATTGCAAGTCATTGTTGGTCCTTTGAGAGAAGACAGTGAGAGGAGACACCTTTCCCCAGAGATGTATGTGTACGTTGGCAGGAGGGAGGGACAGGATGGGCCCACCTTTGGTGGCCATAATCAACTGAAGCCTCCTGAGTGAGGAGTCCTCCCTGTGTCTGCACTGTTAGCCCAGGGCAAAACCAAGCCACCAGTGCTGCTGGCAGCATAATCGCAGCACTGGGCACCTTGTGCTGCTTGTCTGCAGTGATTCGTGCACTGGTGCAGTTCTGTCTGAAGGGGAGGGGTAGTGACACCTTGCTGAAAGGGATGGGGACTACCAGTGGAAAACTTTCACATGGAAATGGCTGGTGCTATTGGAAGCTGCTGAGGGAAAAGGCTGTGCTGTAAGCAGGTAAGGAAAGAAAAACAAAAAAAGGTTAGAGACAAGTGCCTTTTTTTTTGTTCTTTCTCTCATTCTGCTCCTCTCCTTCCTTCAGCTGTTTCCTCATAGCCATTTTGGAAGCCGATCTCTGTGCCATTGGCTTTCCGATTAAAAAGCTCTCATTAGCTCGATTTGCTATTCTTTCCCCATCCCCCTAATCCTTTCTCTTGAAGTGAAGCAAAACGTCTGAACTAAACAAATATGAGTTGCCAGAAATGCATGGATTTAGGTTTTGTATCTGTAACCCTATCTGTTTGTATCAGTACCTGGTAGTGTTTCTCACCAAGAGATGCCGCCTTCCGTAGGGGTAATAAAATTGGAGAAATCTGACCATGGTTGTCTTTAAAGATAAAATAACAAATGACCCGTTTCAGCTCCTGTTTTCCTTGGAAGTAGAAGGACATCTGTGTAAGCATGTGTGAGAAGAGGAAAAGGAGACTGACTGGCTTGAAAACACGTTCCTGGTTTGTTTACTATAATTGATGAGGAACCGTTTGACCTGGAGAATCAATCTTGTGTCTTACTCCTGATAACTCCGAAGGACAGGAGAAATAAGAAATAAGCCACTGAAGCAGGTGGAGGGAGGAATAAACAAGGGGCAAGAGTAGGAGAGGCATGAGAGGAAGAAGCGTGCAGATTGTCCCAGCTCGCTGCATTCCTGGAAAGATGCAGCAGTGCAGAACTACTGGATTTCCAAGAACAATGTGAGAATTGACCATTGGACTTTACTCTTAACTTATTTCAGAAAGCAAATGGCTTTCATTAATCAGAATTTATATGTGTTTTCTTTGTCTTTCTTAATTTTCCCCTCTTCACTGGAATATTTTGAGGTGGTAAATGTTTCAGTTATGTTGGCTTTTGTTTTCGTACTACTCTTATCACTGTAGAGAAGAGAATGAATTATTGGACCTGTGTTTCTTCCAGTATAGATACACTTTTGGTGGTATTATTTTGCGGTATCTTTTCCTTTTTGTCAGCCCAAGCTTTTCAAAACTGCCTGCTCAACTATGAAGGTTTTATGAGGAAGTGAACAACATGGTCAGAACTCTGCAGATGGTGGAAAAACCAATATAAACTTGATATCAGNGAACTTTATAACCTTCAGTAAAATCTTCAAACATATTTCCCTCTTGTGCTAAGTGTGGACAGTGTGAATGCTACCACCAAGTGTAGCACCACAACACGCTAGAACAGAAAGCACACTGCATCTTCCTAGTAGTTACAGGGGGGGATTTCAGTGCCTATCCCCGGTTTTGCAGAGGAAGGCATGCAGCAACTCATGCTGAGGGCAAAATGGGGAACATTAGGAGAAAAAATATAAGGTCTTTTATGAAGTAATGGTCACTCTTTCTGTTTTCCAACATATAACAGCTAAGTAGTCTCTTTTTAGTGGTATCATCTTGATAAAAAATAGCCCATACTGCCCTTGTTTTGTATGAAGTTTCCCCAAATCCCCGTTGTGTTATATGCTTGCCTGTACACACAGGTCTTCTGCAAAATGTTATATTGAGATCCTCACCAGCTAAGAAGCAACGGAGCTGCCACTGTATCATACTGCATCATCCCCTTGTGGTTTTTATGTGGTCCATGTAAGAAACACTGTCTTATTAATGTTTTAGGTGGAGTATTAATTTTTGCCTTGCTGTGTCCACTGGTTCAAACAGACTGCAAAATGTGCCGTGGCTGCATCTCTAATGGACTGTCTGTTAGATCAGAAGGCAGAGAGTTAGTTTCTTCAAATGAAGTGAAATAGATTTGGGTTGGAACAAAGATTGATTGAGTAGGGGAAGTTGAGAAACACCGGTGGAATATATTTCTAAAGGTTTCCAGGGAACGGTAAAGAACAAAACAAAATCTACTTGAAGTAATATTTTGGAACAAGTCCTAGGAAAGGCAGGCTCGTGGGCAGAGTGCAGGGGAAGCAGTCAAAGATGTATAATGAAACTTGCATTTGTTCTGTGTTCAGATTTTTTTACTTTGTCGCTTCAGTATCCCTTCTGGAACATGCTGTGCCGGAATATGCTGTTGCTTTCTGCTAATTAAAACATCTGGTACTGCTTTATAGAACTCTGGCCTTAAAAATAGCGGGAAGCAGGGTGATGCATTTAATCTTGAATAGCTAGATTTGTTATCTGGTTTAAGCATAGGAGCCTCTGTCCAGATTACTTGCTGCCTGGATTGATTCACAAAAAGAGATGAGTAAAAATGTTTCACGTGTAAAGAACTAATCAGGGAGAATGTACTGAAATTCTGATCTTGGGTAAAAACCAAAAAAAAAAAAAGAAAAGGAACACTTTTTCAGATCTCTTTGTCATTCAGTGGAGTTGAGATTTTTGTTTCTTCTTGCTAACTTAAGCAACCTTCAGCCTCGTCGATAGAGAGAATAGGAGGCCTTCAAAGCAGGGTGCTGTAGGAAGTGGCATGCATGCTTCCTCTGGATCGATGTTGAATTAATAATCCAGTGTAGTGTAAGAGGGTGCTGTAGTAGTGCTTTAAGCACAGTACTTTCTGTTGAGAAATAAAGCCAGGTGGGAAGTGGTTCCTTGCGACTCAGCCCTGAACTTCTGCCCCATCTTAATAATAAGCTGGATCTGGAGTAAAACCTTCCCCTGAGGAGGTGTGTTGTGGTGAGCATCAGCTGAGGAACTGAAGGGGCATTTATCTCCATAGTGGCAGCATTTGACTCTTTGTGGTTTCCACAAATCTCCTTTAAAGGCATTGATCGCCCCTGTCGGCACGATTAGTGGAAGCGGTCATGCAGAACATGTTTGTAAAAATGTTTTGAAAAAATTCTTCTTGAACGTACCAAATCTTGTAAGAGATCTAACTATACTGGGGAAAGGGAAAGGTCAGCTTTAAAGAACAAGGGATGGCTTTCTCTTCAGCTGCTTTATTAGAGCAGAGTTTTGATTTTTATTAAAGTAGGGACTTGCATCGGTGACTGGTAAAAACCATGTTCTGGGTAAAGTCTGTGCAAACAGCTTTGCGCGTCTGGACAAGTCTTCTAGTGCCCTCCCATCTGCCCTGCAGCCCTCTTGGTATTTCAGTTCGGAGCTCCCCTGACACAGCTCTGTCGGTGCTCCCAACTTTTGACCAGGAATGCTCCTCCTGCCTCTTCTCTATTCTGGTGCTGGTGTCAAACCCCACCTAAAGCCTGACCTTTCGAGCTTCAAAGCAGGAGGTAGATTTACTTGAAAACTTAAAACGCTTTCTTTATTGTGCTTGTTATGTGTGTTACAGAACACAGTGGGAAAACAGACCTTTTGCCCGGATGGCTAGAGCTAAGTAAAGTTGACCTTAATACAGAACTGTGACAGATACCCCAAATTTAGTCCACTACAGGTGCCCCCAGAGTGCCCTATAAGAATAAGACTGGATCCCAGTACTGAGGGAGAAATCTCTGCACTGATTGTAAGGACCTGCAGGGTGTGTCCAAAACACACAATGCCATGTGATATCAAAAACCCTTTAGCTGGCTCCAAGTGAATTGCTGTATCATATGGTAAAGTGCAGTGCTGGTCTTAGGTCCTACAAGTGAAAAAGAAAAGAAAAAAAACCCAACCAAATGGAAAAAAAAAAAAAAACCTGCTAGCAAGGGGACTGACTACATATGGCACTGTTGCTAATGTAGCTTTGCTTTTAACTAGTTTACAGATCCATCCAGGATTGCATGCTGTGTGTTTACACACTGAGCATCAAAGGGTTTACAGTTTTACATGGTGCCATAGCATGGAGAAGTGGTGATGGTTTTGAGTGTAGCATCGCCATGTCCTCATGTTCTTCCCGGGGGGCAAATGCCAATAGGTGGCAGTGATAAACTTCACTCCTCCGTTCTGTAAATAGTGTCTGTAAATGGAGGACAGGGAGGAAGATACTGGGTAAGGGAAAAGGGTGGTGCAGACAGGTGGTGTGATGGGAGATTAATTATCTGCCTTCAGTGTCACACGACATGTTAGTTAGAGCAGAGCCCCCATGGGCCGTGGGGAGATGTTTGCTTTTTGCAAGCCGCATCCCTTGTAAATAGCAGCGCTGGCTCCGGCTGCTGCCCTGCATAACACCAGGCTAATTCTGTTTGTCATTTTCAGACAGCCCTCCTCTGCCTTGTCGTTTGGGCTGCTAAAAAGTTTTGATGTGTCTGGGCCCACCGGGGAAATGGCTGTTGAAGGGTAGTGAGGGAAGGAGATGTGCTGCAAGGATGAGGACAGCAAGGTGGTGGTAGCGCTGGAAACGGGACACAGGCAGCTGCTTGGAAAGGTCTGCCATGGCCCCTCTGTGCTGTGTGTGTGCCTTCCTCCACTCTCCTTGCCCTTTTTCTCTGCAAAATGAATACTCCTTATTCAATACTTTGAAGATCAATGGAGTTCAACGCCTTGTGGGCATAGTGTGGTTTTCTAGTGCTGTCTCTCAGCAGGGTAAACTGGCCCAACCTAAGCGCCATGCTGCTGGGGTTAGACTGCTTCCAATATTTGAGCTAGCTCATTTGCAGCTGATCTGTGTGTGTCTCTTCTCAGTGTGGCAGTGATCTTAGTGTAGTGTGAGGGCAGAGTTGGTGGTGCCTTGCATTGGCTGCTATCAGACTCTTTTCCCACCTTGAGAGATAGGCCCAGGCGAACCTAATGAAGTTCAACAAAGCCAAGTGCAAGGTCCCGCACCTGGGTCACGGCAATCCCAAGCACAAATACAGGCTGGGCAGAGAATGAGAGCAGCCCTGAGGAGAAGGACTTGGGGGTGATGGTTGATGAGAAGCTCAATGTGAGCCAGCAATGCATGCCTGCAGCCTAGAAAACCAACCACATCCTGGGCTGCATCAAAAAATGCATGGCCAGCAGGTCAAGGGGGGTGATTCTGCCCCTCTGCTCTGCTCTTGTGAGACCCCACCTGGAGTACTGCCTCCAGCTCTGGGACCCCAACATCAGAATGATGTGGACCTGGTGGAGCAGGTCCAGAGTAGAGCCATGAAGATGATCAGAGGGATGGAGCACCTCTCCTATGAAGACAGGCTGAGAGAGTTGGGATTGTTCAGCCTGGAGAAGAGCAGGCTCTGGGGGCACCTTATAGCAGCCTTCCAGTACCTAAAGGGTGTCCACAGGAAAGACAGGGAGGGACTCTTTATGAGGGAATCTAGCGATAGGACAAGGGACAGTGGTTTAAAACTGAAAGAGGATAGGTTTAGATGAGATATCAGGAAGAAATTCTTTACTGTGAGGGTGGTGAGACACTGGAACAGGTTGCCCAGGGAAGTTGTGGATGTCCCATCCCTGGAAGTGTTCAAGGTCATGTTGGATGAGGCTTTGAGCAACTTAGCCTAGTGGAAAGTGTCCCTGCCCATGGCATAGGGGTTGTAACGGGATGATCTTCAAGGTCCCTTCTAATCCAAACCATTCTATCATTCTATGTGGGGGGAGAGGGAGAAAGATCAGGTTTCCGCTAGTTTCCTCCTGCCTTTTTGGCCAAGCAGTGCTGCAGTTCTTGCATAGGACTTTCCAGGGACCTGGGCCCTCTCTGCTCAAGGAATGCATCACTGGTTTTTTCCTTTCTATAGTAGCTATCTCCAGCAACCGTACGTGAGAAGGAGCAACTTTGTTAGCCCATATGTTTGCTGATGAAAAAATGTGTGATTCTTTCATAGAATGTGTTGGGTTGGAAGGGATCTTTAAACCTCCTTGCAGTAAGCAGGGACATCTTCAACTAGATCAGGTTGCTCAGAGACTCATCAAGCCTGGCCTTGAATGTCTCCAGGGATGGGGCCTCCACCACCTCTCCGGGCAACCTGTGCCAGTGTCTCACCACCCTCATTGTAAAGAACTTCCTCCTAATGTCTAATCTAAACCCACCTGCTCTAGTTTAAAACCATTGCCCCTCATCCTATCGCTACATACCCTTGCAAACAGCCCCTCCCCAGCTTTCGTGTAGGCCCCCTTCAGGTACTGGGAGGCCACTATAAGGTGTCACTGGAGTCTTCTCTTGTCCAGGCTTTATCTTTTATCTTTTCTTAATCTGTTGCATGTCTTTAGAAACTGCCATGTATTTGTCATGTGCCAGCTGCAGGATGGCCCTTCTGGGAATACTCGAAGCTTCAGTTGCTGAGTTATGGTAGAATATAATGTGTTTTTCTAGTTGACATGGCAAACTTCAACCAAGGGAGTATGTGCATCTAGGGCTGTTTAATGTAGTCCTAATCTTTGCATAGGTTGAAACACCTTCCTGCTAAGGACTTCTGCGAATGGTTCTACCCCAGCTCCTGTGACTTCTTATAGGGTGGATCTCCCATTTGTGTCAGTTTGCTTTGACTTTAATACAGTCTGGTAGAATTGGATCAGCTATCCTTACACTCGGTGCTACTAATGATTTAAATGTGCTCACTGGGATTTGGCTAAAGGCCACAAAACTTCCTTCACACAGTGACTACAGCAGAGTGGTCAGATGGCAACGGTAATGATTTTCATGTGCCACCAGAATGCATGGGATTTAACCTTATAACCTAGTGGCAAAAGGTTTTGTGAAGTAATGTCTTTATAGTAATGACTTTTATATCTCTATCTAAGCTCTATCCTTTTTCAGTGCTGTGAGGCTCATTCAAACCCTATGCAAAGCCAAGTCCCAGCCCTTTGATCTTACCACATGAAAAAGCCCCTCAATGCAGTTTTGGTTTCTGTGAGTTGTGTCCAAGTAGGAGGTTGCACTCCTGCTTCTGAGACCAAGTGGACCTGGAACATATTCCTGCTTGCAGCAGACAGATGTTCACACCATGCCATCCATCCTGAAAAAGGACTCCACCACATTCTTGTCCATCTGCTAACTCTGCAGACCCAGCCAGTGGCCTTAATCCACCAAATAATTAGTTCCCATTTTGGATAATGTTCAGTCCACCTGAGACTTTTAGGCCCAACTATATTTTTCAACTGCTTTTTGAACTGCTGTTTTTGCACCCTTTCCAAAAGCCCCCCGAGAGAGCCTATGTCCTACAGAGAAAGAGAGAGAAGACCCCAAGGAGGTGCCATGCTGGCATTTTACATGCACTCCATGCCCTCAGCCAAGGGGGAAGTACACCGTTATTAGCTACAAATCCATGAGAAACAAAAACATTCTGTCATTGGCAGCAAAAATTCTGCCGAGCATCCACATAGTAGAGCTAAAATCAGACCTTTTTGAACACTGTTTTCTGCATCTCTCTGCCTCATTTCCTACTAGCTCAATTTTCTACAGCTTTCCTTCTCTACTACTTTTTCCCTCTACTTCCAATTTCTTTTCTTGTTTTCCCCATTATACCCCTCCCCACATCTGTCTTTAAATAAATAAATAAAATTTTGCACTGGGTTTTTCCAGTTTTTTTATTCTTACTTCCCACCTCCGCTCTGTGCGCAGGATAAAAGCAATGCTTTCTAGCATGAAAAGCATGGGCAAGTGAACGCAACAAACTTCTTACCACCCCTCTGGTTCTTCTCCTTACCTTTGTGCTCAATGTCTGGGTAAACCTCACCAACATGGGCCCTGTTTTACCTTCGTGCAGTGGGCCAACAGAGGGGGCACGATTAATTGGTGATGCTATGTTAAGATCCCTTGCCCAGGTCTCTTCCCCTGCAGCTTTCTTGCAGGGCTGTTCTGTGGCAGAGGTTGATGGTTTTATGGTGTTATTTTGCACTGGGACAAAGTTTATGCTTCTTTTCCTTAGTCCTGCCTAAATTTGGGTGTTTATCTGAAGATCTTACCTTGACTTAGTCACAAAAGATGGTTTATTTCAGAAGGATTCCATGTTCATTACATGCTAACTATGTAGCATGCTAGTGAAAGAACGTGGCGAGCTCAGATGAGGTCCAAGAAAACATCCACATTTCTTAGATTTTGGGGGTAAGAGGATGTGTCAAGCCAAGATGTGCTGCTCAGTCGTCACTCGGAGGCGATACCTCTGCCAGTGGAGGACCTTGTTCAGTGCCCAGGCTCTCAGTGAAGGCTGCACTGTGTCTGCACTGCATCACAGCTCGCTCTTGCAAAAGCCTTTTTAAGGACTGGCTCCCACAGGGGGTACCTTAGCATGAAAAGAGCAGGAATAAAGCTAGAGTGATGAAGTCAAGTTTTCCTAATGTTATAGTTCCCACCTTGTTTCCCACAGGTTGATTCAGAAAAGTGGGTGTTCAATACCAGCCTCAATATTGAGAAAAAGGGAGAGAGATTTTAAATTTCTCGCCAATCTATAAAGTCGTCCACTTTAACCTTGAGTGTGTGAGTGCTTTTACAAGCATGGACACTGTATCAGTTTGGGTCAGTTAGCATCTCTGTCCTCTCTATTTTAATGACAAGTAAATTGAGGTGCAACATGTCTTGTTAATAGCATGCCAGTCTGTGCATGCCATATCTAAGAACATAACCCATGTCTCCTGAGCCTTGCTTTTTAATCTGACTCGGAGCCAAAACTTTATTAGCGGATTAGGATCTGTGGTCTGTATATCTGATAGATTTGAGCTGAAGGACTTTTGGAGTCCAGGTTCCTCTTATGTCTTTGCTCATGAAAACAACACAGCACAATTTTATTTGCATACAATGTCCTTGGTCTGGGGCTTAGGGGAGGAGGGAGTCGGGGAGAAAGGGAGCAGCAGCAAGAGTAGATGAGCAAAAGACGGCAACATGGGAAAAAGACATTGGAAAGCAGAGCAAAGTCTGGAAGGGAGGATGCTGGGGCAAGAGTTGAGGGCAGAAAGCGAGAGAAAGCAATGCGACGGAAAGGGGAGAGGTTACAAGCCATGGTGTCAGGGGCAGGAAGAGGTCGGGAAGCAAAGAACAGTGAGATATTTAATCTCGGATGCAACTGCAGCTCTTTAGCCAGGTGGCTGGTGGGATAACTGGCAGGAAGCTGGCATTTACCTGGATGCTAATTCCTCTCTTCCTGCCAGCCTGGCAGGATGAGTGCCTGCTCTCCCGGTGAGATGAGATCATTTGAAAAGCCCCCCTGGCTGCTATTATGAGGAGCAACTGAATGCAGGCTCTAGTGTTGTGGTGTGCGATAAAGCATGGGAGCGGGGAGGGGAGTGGGCTGGTGGCGGTGGGAGCGCTGGAGACAGGCTGCTCATTTAGCGCTGCCAAGCTCTGCGTCTGATTAATTATGGAGCAGTTGATAAATAACATTGCGGAGATACGTAAATCAACGGGAAAGACGCAGGGAGCTGAGCAGGGCTGAGGGACTGGCACCACTCGGGCAGCTCCGCTCGGAGGCTCGTTGTTCTTGGCACCGGTGGTGCCACGTTCGGTGGTGGCAGCTGGCGAGGGTGGCAGGCACAGGGGGTGGCAGCGAGAGGCGCGGGAACAGAGGGGCAGGCATGCTGATCCAGCCCGCGTCACAGCTTTCCAGGGAACCATCCAAAGTACGTAGGTGGTCCCTGCTAATACCGCAAGCAAAAAAACCTCTTTGTAGCCTCCAAGACATTCATCAGCCTAGTCCCCATAGAAAAGGGGGAGTGCTCTCCTCCCTGCTGCACAGGCAAGATGTTGGGAGGCCAAGGGTTTGGCAGGGAAGGGCACTGAACCCAGCTGCCTTCTCTCTCTGCTCCTTCACAGTTGCAGGCTTGTGGCTTAATCCCTGCACTCTCTCTTTCCTCCAGATTAGAAGGGAATCCATTTTTCAGAAGATACCTCTGTAGCTCCCTGGAGGCACTCTCTTCTACCGCTGAACATAAGGTTGTTCCCTCTGGCTGTGCTGCAGCTCATGGGTGGTGCCCAGTGGGATGCTTCTGATGTGTCTGGAGTACCTTTGGGTGGAGTTTGTCCTGAGGTACTCATGTCCTGAGTTTGACCATGTTTAGCCATCTTATTATCATATCCTTCACTCTGTACCTTTGGTGTTGCCTGGTTTTATCCCTGCTTTTCCTTGTCCTTTGTTGGTATGTGTAAACTAAGTCATGTGAAACCAGGAAGAGGAATGTGAACAGCTGACAGCTCTGGGTCATGTCTCTATCATCTATAGATACTAGCTCAAACCTACCCAAGGACTGTTTCAGGATTCAGGTCTAAAGATCTGGATGTGCTAGACCACCAATACTTACGCTGGGGAGCAAACATCTGGGTAGTGTTTATACACCACTGTTTTTACATATTTCGGTAATAAGAAACAGTTAATTAGAGATTAGAGTGGGGCAGGAATCTAGCCTAGGTGCAGCCTAACTCATCCTGGCCCTGAGCGAGGAGGAGAAATTCTCTTCAAAGATGACTGGAAAGTGGCAAATACTAACTTGATATAAAACTGTGTAGCGTCTACCAAGGTCTACATCTAGTGCCTACATCTGAGGTTCAAAGCAGCAGTCAGCTGATAGTCCGATGCAAAACTGTAGGTCTATAACTTAATGCAGATGTTCAGTTTCAAGCTTGGGATGAGCATGCAAAGGTTGGTGTGATGAAATAGCGTCTTGGAGAGATGGGCGTGGAAAAAGTCCTGCAGCTTTCTTCTGCAAAGTAACTCCTTTCACAGCCAAGGTCTGTTTACCAGAGCTCTACATACAAGTGTGTGTTTGTGCCTGGAAATATGGAAATATTCCTATGTGGAAATAAGTGCGTAGAGCCGGTGAACTCCCAGGATTAGTGAAACGTGAAGCCATGCTGGAGTGCACCACAGTGCAACAGCGGAGTCTCGGGGTACTGGACCGATGAAGAGGCAGAAGCAAAAGGGGTTGCAGTGACTGAACCCTTGTGCCTTCAGCAGAAAGTGAGGCAGTATTTTGAACTGAATGAGCGGTGTAGAAGTAATCTGGCTTGAAAAGTTTATAAAACATGAAATGACTTTTCACATAGGGAAATTCAGTTTCATGTACTGTGAAGAGCAGGAGATACCGGTGGGAAGAAAATACACTTAGTTCTTTTGCATGTGTTCTTGATCTGCTTCAGGAAAGTGTGGACACAGGATGCTAGACATAAGACGTCATGAACTGTGAGGCAGCAGCTGCCTTTATTGTATTTTTTCAGTGCAGATAATTAAGTAGTTGGAAGAGCATCAAAACAAGCAAACATCTTTCAGGGAAAGAAACCACATGGGACTTCTCAGCTTTTAGGTCTTCCTATCTGCTTATTCTACCTATTTTCAATTTTCCATTGATCGTATCTTTGAGCTGTCACTGGAACATGTGAAAGAGAAACTGGCTCTTCAAGTCTAAGAGGAACTACTTCCATTCTTAGACCCAAGCTCAGTGCCAAAGCTTTTGTAACAAAGCTACATGCTGAATTTTAGAGCTTGGCTGGAAGTAACTATCCAATGCTCCAGATACTTCTTTCACTCTGCCTTTCCCTCCTCATAGTGGGGCAAATCTCAGCACACTTAAGGTTAGGGAATGTTGCTACTGTAAATCCAGCTCAAGACGCCAGCTCTGGGACTTGGATGATCTTTGAGTATTTCTGGCTTCAGTAAAATAACAAGGGGGGGAACTCTCAAAAAAAGAAAAAATGGAGTACCTATCTTGTTACTATGTTGCCCCTTTAAAAAACAACATCCCAAAAAATCCTCTGTTGCTTAAATTTACAGAAAAATATTCCCAAATCAGGATCCATCAAATAAAAAGTTTTTTTGTTTAGAATTGAGCAGGGTCACTAAAAGTCTAACAACCCAACAGTGACAGCTTTGTACAAGTATCTGTAAATCTAGAAATGGAAAAAAAAAAAAGAAACATTTGACCAATCTAGTCTAAAACCCCCAGATGAATAGAAAGTAAAAGAAATAACTCAGGTAAGGCAAAAGCCACAAGTAATTTAAATCTGTGAAGTGTGTTCTTTCCAATAATCTATTTTAAAGAGCTAATAGCACAGTGCAGAAAAAATGTTATAACAATCTAATGAGGTCCCATTAAGTTTCCCTTCCATTAAGTTCTTTTGGGTCCTATCTAGGCTAGTAAAATAGGTAATTTAAAACAAAATCTGCTTCTTTAGTCTAAACATGCGCTTGGTTAAGAAGGAGACTTGGGAGTTGATGCAGCCCGGGTTCTGCTACCTGCTCTGCCATCAAACTCTGAGCCTTTGACTGCAAAAACCTCCCTCCTCTAGGCCATCGCTTCCCAGGTTGTAACACTTGGATAGTTATTTTCACACATCGGGGTAGGGGAAAGCATGATTCCCAGGGGAGACCTTGGGATGCTATGAAAACATAAGGGTGTTTGGGGGACATGTATATATGCATACAGATATGGATTTGTGTCTACATACATATGTGTGTGTGTGTGCTTGACCCTCAAAACTCTACACAGGACACTCAGAGATTGTCAGGGTTTGTTGCATGCTGGATGTAAAGCTATTAGATACTTATTTTTAGCTTTCTTTCACTGGAGCAAGTGAAAGCACCAGGCCTTGCGATTTTATTCACTCAGCCACGTTACTGTCCTTAAAGCATCCTGAACAGGAGCTGCTTTGACCCATGCAGGCTTTCAGTCAGGGGAGGCTCATGGTTTGGGGGAAGTGGACAGACGGGCCTGCCTTCCCACAAGCCTGATTGCCTTCCACCGTTTTTAATTACCAGCCTTTGCAAAGGTCCCTCTGGGAGAAGATTAGCCATCAGCTGCAACAGCAGCAGGCAAGACACCAGTTCACTCAAGAGCTGTCAGCTAACTTTAGTCCCCATCTTGCTGAGCCATCCTTTATTTAATCAGGGTCGGAGGAGCATCCGTGCCCGGCACTCAGCTCTGCAGGTGGGGAATGATTTACTGCCCTGCTATCAGAGAGCTCTTTAATCTTGTCTTTATGAACACTTAGCACCTACAAATCACCTGTTTGGCTTGAAATACATCGCCTGCTTCATGCCTTGGTGCCCCGAAGGGGAGGATGTCAAAGGTACATCTTGTTTACACGACAGGCTGCTTTATGGAAGCGGGTCTACTGCCTGTGTGGCAAACCCCACCCCAGCTCTCCCCTCCCTCTCCCTCTTGCAGCACTTGAAGTCCATGGTTTCATCCCCCGGAGACCCCCTAGAGGGTCTTCAGCCCGCTCAACCCAGCACTTCATCTTTTCTGTTCCTTTACCCAGGAAGCTGGGCAGGGCGTTTCATTTCTCTGCTCCCTTAACTCTCTGGGAGTTACCCTGATTCAAACCATGTTCCTCCAGATGCAAAACAAAGGCGAGAATGGCTCACGATTGATGTTTGACACCTCTACAGATGTATTTCATCCCGTGTGGCTTCAAACTGCTTTCTATGCAGCCGTCCCACTAGGACAGTGCATCAGCTTTGGGGTAGAGCAGGATAACCGTGACTGTTAGCTGTGCTGTATGCCAGCTTGGGACAAGAATTAAGGAGTTTAATTGAAGTGAGACGTGTAATTGAAACTGCAGGGGAAACTTTAGGATAGACAGCAATTATACAAATTAGGATGTCGTGACACCATAGCTCTACTTTAAGAAAGAAAAGACCTCTGATTTTAGAAAAGAACAATAACCAAAAAGAAAAACCCCAGGCTCTTAAATGACTAGAGATGAGCAGCATTAGAAATCTTACTGGAAAGGCACATCTCCAGTGGCCTGGAGCCCCTCAGTACCACAACGGGGCAAGATTTGTTATAAGCCCAGAGTGCAGACATCTGCCACTTGATTCAGCAGAACAAATTCCTTGTACATACTTTTGCTAAAGTTCCTTTCTTCCCTGCAATCATGTCCTTACTGTCTGGAAAGGAAGAGCTGCCAGTCAGGCTTTCAAACAGAGATGTACCGTGCACATCAGGGATGTCCAAGACCTGGTGCAAACCTCATGGGGCCTTAAAATGAAGGTGCAGAATCTTTGTTTGGGCTTCTACGTCCTTTCTTGAATAATCCACCCATTAAACCCTCTCATCAGCTTTTGCTCATGCCACAGAGAATATAGGAATCTGGAACGTCCAAAAGCCTCCCATTTGTCTCTTGACCTGCATTGCTGAAAAGATTTTGATATAGATATTGAACAACCTCATCAAGTTTGGAACTTTTTCCCCTACTTTCCAGAGTTAGGAATGAAGTTCCTTGAGTAGAGATGATCCACACTTGCAGTAGAAGGTAATAAGTATGGTCGTGAGGCTCTTACTCAGCAAGTTTTCCTCTCTCTGGCGCCCATCTTTTTCATAGTCATGAATCTTGATGTTATTTTTAGCCTGAACAGACCAAGTGGAGTTGGGGGAGGAGGGAGTAAAAGTGGAGTTGACATTATAATGTGAGCCAACATGCAGGCACTCTGCATTACAAAGAGATGAAGGACGGCATGTCGTACATCAGCAGGAACAATAAAACATGATAGATTTCTTAACCTCAGCATCAATCCCAGATGAGCTTGTCCAGTTCCTCCTGAAACAGCCAGGCTGAGGTACATTCCAAAGTTTCTAGCTGCTTCTAGAGACAGAAGCTTCCATCTCATGGATCTGTCAGGTTCAGAGATGCCCTTCACCCTGTATCAGGACACTGACAGCACAAGAACTGATACCACAGTCCAGGCCAGAATAATGGTTTAAGGTTCTTTCCCTGCCAAGAAAGCAGCTTAGAGACTATAGTTTCCAAACCTGAAAATGTCCAAAGTTAGCTGGCAGCACCTAAACACCACAATTTGTATTTGTTTAAAAGCCCAGAACATCTTCAAGCTTGTATTAGTCCTGGGAGAAACTGCTGAGTGTTCCCAGTTTCTGAAAACTATTTTAAAAGGATTCTTAAAGTGTTTGGTATTTTAGGATTAGGTAGACTTGAAGGATCTCAGGCTGATCCAAATTTAGAATAAAACAAGCTTTCAAGTGAGGTTCGTTTCATCAACAGAAGAATAAGCTATATTTCCTTTTAATTTCCAAATATTAAATGCGTTAATGAAAAAAAATTTCCTGAGGAACACAGTGATGTAGAGTATAAGTCAAAGGCACACTGCTAGACTGAGAGGACATTTGGGAATGAGGGAAGCTTGAATGCTTATTCTGTTCTGGTCGCTGTCAAAGATAGGATAATGACTGGGCCATTATGTAGTCTGACCCTACACAGCAGCAGTGGTTCCATCTTTATCTAGATCTCTATTTATCTGGAGATGAATAAAAACAGTACTTGAATGTCTAGACTGGCCTCAATAAAAATAACCATAATGGAGCTTAATGGGTATTTTTATTGTGGAAAGTGCAGTTTGTTGTCTGGATCTCTTTGAAAAATGTTCTTCCCATCAGCTTCAGCAGACCTTTCATAAAGTCTTCACAATGGAAATGCCTCTTCAGTATCATTTCACCTTGCTAGACTGCCAACCAGGCAGCGCGTGCACAGCTGTCCGGTCACTGCACGCTTTTCTTTAGTTCTGCTCCGAACGCTCCATCTACAAGGTGTCAGAGGACACTTTATTCCATGCAGCTCCTCCTTTCTCTCTCTGAAAATAAAGCAATTTTACTTGTCTTTTTCCTGTTGTCAGTGAGCCATTGTTCTTCTGTGGAGCATCCTCTGGTCCAGTGGTGAATGGAGCACATATTGGTATTTCAAGCAGTTCTTGTCAGCTGAGAACTAAGAAACATTTTCCACTTGCTTTCAGAAACATAAGTACTTCCTTGTACCCTGCATAGCTGCTTCATGTTTTTCTTTTCACAACTGTTTCTTTTGCTGTTGTTTTAATTATAGTTGAGTTTGAGTAAGAAAGTTCTGAAGAAAACTAGCCTGTAAGGTGGTTAGGGAAGGATTTAGAGTGGTGAGAAACCCAAGGAGCAAGAGAGGATATATGGTGATGATGCACACTGGGAAAGATTTTAAAAACATTTGCAACTGGCCTACGTGTGCTCACACTGAAGTCAAAGATAAGCCAGTGCTGTGTGCTTTTGAATATCCTTCCTGTAAAACTCTGCATCTCAGGAAAGGGAAGAGACCATGGATTAAAAAGAGAGGATTTCAAGTGGACACCAAGGGGCTGATACAATGACCCAGTGCTGAGAATTAACGTATGCTGTCAGAAGCACATACGTCTTGTTCTTTGAACTTGATTCCATTTTTAGTGGCTCTGCAGTTCTTGTTTCTACACAACAGGAGAAGCTGGTCTAAAAAGAGTATATGCAGTGGTACTCAGTTATGTTTGTACATTGCATTTTGCTATAAATGGCAGAAATGTTCCTTCTTTTGCTGCTGATAAGTATGGAGAGGTGGTTGACTGCCTATGAAAATAAGTTAGCTCCTACAAGCTAATACGCGTCTCTGGCCAAACTGCTTGCTCATTAAAAAACCACCCACAACCGTATAATGAAATGACTCGATGTTTGCTGTTTTGTTTAAAGCATCAGTTAGCTAATAAGGGGGCAGTGCAAATGCCATGTGACTTAAGTGACTAATGACCTACTACATAAGTTGGCAACATAAAAATGATAGGCTTGAAGGGATGTCAAGATTTAGGCTGGTCCAGCCATGGCACTGAGTCAGCCTGCCATTTTGTGAACAGCTCAGGCCCTTGCAGAGAGAGTGGGCGAGCGAGCAAGAGGGACAGAGGAAGGCTGCTGTAATTGTGGGGCTTTTGCTTCCTGTGATGTTTTACCTTTATAGTTTAAAAACAAAACAAAAAAAAAACCCCAAAGAACAACCTAAAAGCTTAGCAGATTTTCTTTTGTCTGTATGAAAAAAAAACCCATAACCAACCATATTTGAAGCAAGCGGTCTTTCTGTGTGCCATAGGCTGAAATGTGTTCACGGTAGGCTACTTGGTAAATAAATGGTTGTGTGATTCTTTGAGAAATATGTCGTTATTTGCAAGTAACATCAAAATGAGGAAATGGCAAGGGTCCCAGTCACTTTTTCTGATGGTGACTTTGGCAGACTTCTGCAGTGGGGCAGTGAAGGAATTAAGCTGTCTTGCATTTTTTTAGCTGGCTGTAGGATGTTTTCCCAAAGAAGGCATCAGGGTGAAGCCTGTGGTGGCTGCAGGTGGAGTGGTTCGGAAGTCACTGTTCTGACCGAGGAGGAGACACGCTGAGCCAGTCAGTCAGACCAATATTTCAGGGGGAGTAAAATTATGGTGGGAGCACCCTTTTCATGTGTAGTTACCCCTATCCTCTTGAAACTTAGTACTCTCTGTGTTGAGTTTTGCTGGGAACATGTTAGGACCTCTGGTTAGCTCAGCATCTTGTGACATCTGTGTGAGTCTATTGGCCTCCTACTTTCTTGAGTCCGTGTTTGTTTCCAAAGTACACTTCAGTATGCTTCACAGCTCTGCTGAGAGGAAGACTAGGAGGATATCTTACATTGAAGAGATTGGTTTTGGTTTTTTTTTCAAGTTATGTACAATTTAAAAGATAATGCAAGTTGAATAGATCTAAAGCAGTTAAGATGGTGCTTTGCATACATTGTGACTTCACGTTATTCCTACCCTGACCCGCTCTGTGGTCAACACTTTGTGATCAGCTCAGCTGTGACCAACTGCTGAAACATCTCTCAGATGGACTTGCTTTTGTGTTTTGGTTTTTTTCTGGTGAAAAGGAAGCTACAGTGATTGTTTCCTTTCTTCTATAAAATTATGTCCACTTAAAATCATACACATTCTCTTTGCTTAAAATGGAGAAGTCCTGAGGGGACAAATCAACGGGTGCTAAGTAAATAACATGCAATCAAAACCAGTAAATGAAGCTAAGAGCTGGCAGCAGTGGGGGAAACAGAGAATAGAAAATGAAAGATGAATCTAAAAAGCAGGTACTGGAGAGGGAAGCACCATGGGAGGAATGAGAAGCAGAAAAAGGCATTCAAGCAAGTTATTCATATTATCATTTGGAACTTCCTGGGAAAATTCTTCACTTCCATCCAGTGCCCGTTTCCAATAATCCTGCCCGAGTTGTGCAGAAGGAAGGAAGCAGAGAGCTTGGGGGGGAATCTGTGCACTTCTTTCCCTATCTAAATAACAGCTGTGTCTTGCCTTCCATTCTTGAAGTACAGTGACAGTTTTTTACCTGTCCTTTGCTGGAAAAATATTCCAGAAACTCTCTCCTGAACCTGCTGCTGGGAAGCGCAAGGTCCAGAAGGTGTCAGCAAAAAGAAGAAAGGACTCCTTTGACCTTGTTCCAAACAACATCTAAGAAGAACCCTATACCACTCCCCCCGCTTGCTGGTTGGAAGCAGTGTTAGGTGCTCGAGTAGCTTGCTTTAGTTGTTTTCTAGTGCCCTACCTGGCTTCTTGCCACTGGTGCAGATGGGCACAGGCTTCCTGTAGTCCCGTGTCATATCTGCCATTTTTGTGCAGATGTCTTGGGCACCCCAAGGCGTCCCAAATGGCACCAAACACCTACGTTTAGGCAAGTGAAGAGAGCCGCAGGGAAATGTCCTCCTTGGCAGAGAGTGGCCACAGATGCAGTCAGGGAAAGAAGCAAAGCCATCTGGGCTGGTGGTTTAATTGGGGCCCTTTCCAGGATATTGCTGCTGGTGTCAAGGAAGGAAGGTGGTAAATGTCTCATGGGAAGGTGTGTTGGGGAGGAGGGAAGGGACAGACGTGACAACAGAGTTTCACATGGCAGTTGTGTTGCTTGAGGATCGAGATAATACAGGCTTCCAAGGATTGTGTTGATGCTGTGGCAGAGCTAACGCTCTCCTAACTCTGCCTGAAAGCTCCCATGCACGGCCACATAACACAGCCGAGGCTACCTGAGTGCAGGGTGCAAGCTGCCATGATCTTTGTAATCATGGTATGGTGCACAGCTAAGAGTGTCATCGTCATAACACTCTAGAATAATTGGCACCACAAACTGATCCTTACTGAACCAGCCTGCTGTCGTATGGACGTCCTGCACCAGTGGCTGGACACCTGTGTATAAAAGTGTGCGTGCTTTGGGGGAGAGGGTCGTCAGAAGAGTTTTCCCTTTAAAGAGCTGAGGAAATGGAGAGAAACAGAAGGTCAGGACACTGATAGCTATGAAATTAGCATGTGGCAACAAGAGACCTTTAAATCCAAGTGATGAGTGTTGAAAAGGGGGATGTGGAGGACTGTGCTTTATTGGTGGTTGTTTTTTGAAACCATTGAATCCTATTAGATCTTTGTTGGTATCTGGATTTGCATTGCCAAGACATGTCTCATAAACATCAGGAGCATTCTTATTTTTGTTCTTTGGAAAAGAGATCAACAGACCAAGCGTGCTTTTAAATTCTGACTATACAGTGGGCAAGTCTTGTCCTGTAGCCATGCCAGGATCCCTGGCTCCAGCCTTCAACACTATCTGCTATCCTGTGCCGAGCTCCCTGCACAGAGTTCTGTCAGTGCCTCTCATCGTATCTCCACAGCCTCTCTATCCTGTGAGCCTCCAAGGAGGCAGTGCCCAGCTTGCTGCAAGGTGAGCCAGCTGAAAGATGGGAACTAGGAGCATTCCCTGCTGGGAACATATCTTCCAGATACATAAATAGGAAATCCGTCAGATATCTAATCAAGATTTTTTTTCTCTCTCTTTAAATGGTAGAGCAAGAGCTATTTGATGATGATGGACTTCCTTTTGCCGTGTATTTCAATTAATAATATTTCACTACTCTTCCTGTTCCACATTTATGTCCTTCCTAAAGGCTCCACATGACGTTTCAAAGCCTCCATGAGTGAGGAAGTAGTTTAAAGGGGGGGAGAATTTAAATTTGTTCATGAAAAATGGGATTCTGTGGTTAATGAAGCAGGTTTTAAAGAAATTTTTCCATAAAAAAGCAATTAGAATGAAACATTTCAGAGAAAATGTTGATTTTTTTTTTTTTTAAATAAAGCTTATTTCTAAATTAATGTAGAAAGTGTACATTTTCTGCCCTTTCATTTTAGCTTTCTATTTTCTCTAGGGATTTTATCTTTTTTTTTTTTTTCCTTTCCTTTCCAGTTAAGCTGCAAGACATAGTAACACTTTCTCACTTTCAGAAAGATTTGCAGGCCATCTGCCCTTTCCTTTGTCCCAGCCTCAAGGGGACAGCAGTGGAGGTGGGTTGAGGGACCACACATCTCCTGAAGGGCCGTGCCTTTAGCCTCCTTGGTTTCTATAGGCCTGGGCACAGGAGTGGTCTGAAATGAGCAGTTGAAACAATCCTTTCCCTGAGCTGAAGTCCTTCCCCAGGGCACTGGCACTCTCAGCTGATCAATTCTCCCCAGGATCCCTCCCCAGCGTGAATGCTAATATGAAGGATACAGGCAACTGATTTATAATATTCTTGAAAATCTGAATAGATTGCTGTAACGATCAGAATTAATTACTCTTTTCAAGATTTTATGTTTCCAAGCTTCCCTTTTCCTCCTCCTCTATCCCCCCTACTCCCCTCCCTGCCAGCCAAGTCGTCCTCTTTTCCCTCTGGAGTCCTTCCACCTTGGCTCCCCGCCAGCTCTCTACAATAAAGTCACATGCTAATCAATAACACTTTTATTGAGAGTGACAGACAGGAGCTAACTGCACCAAAACAGTAACAAGCTCGGCCAGTAGTAAATGCTCTCTCTTCAAATCCCAGCCCTCGTCCTTTGCTGGCTGCCTCTTCGGCTTCCCTTCAATATCTGTCTTGGGCTTCTTCTCCTCCCTTCAGACCTCAAGACGCAGTGGTTTTCTGACGACCCTGCCTAAAGTGACGGTCGCCTCCAGGCCTGCTGACAGGAGGCATTTGGTCCCTGGGATTTCAAGATCCTTTGGCCTTGACTGCTTTAGTAAGCTGGTGCGTAGGGGCATGTATCTATTCTTATTTTAGCTGAATACAAGCCTGTTTCTGGGAGCAAAGCTGAAGCATCGTGGGGTAAGAGCAGATATCCACAGAGTCAGCCCCAAATCGGGCATACCCCACAGCAGCAAGTTTGTTTCTCAGCACCCCTGCCTTGTGCTAACCCCAGACCCATCTGACGCTAAAAGAAGAGTCCATGCAGAGTCCCGCACCGATGCAACTAAACCAGTCTATAACTGCACTTGAAAAGAACCAAGATCATTGTGGGTGGGAGTGAGCCCACCTCATGGCAGGGCTCTGAAGCTCACCGCTTTGGCCAGGATACTGTTAGTGTTTCCTCACTGAGCTTAAATAGGACCCTTGCTCATTTCTCTTCTGACTTGGTCCTCAAGCTGCTCATGGGCAGGGGTGTTGGTCTGGGAAACAACTGACTTTGCTGCATCTGGAGGTGCTCTGGCAGGGCAGAGGAGCGGAGTGCTGAGAAGTAGCCTCCAACAGGCATTTCCAGCACAGCTGACTGTCTCTCTCTCCCGAGGGCAGGCCCTTTCTGCTCAGGCGCGCTGCTGCAGCAGCGGAGTTCCTGTTGTTTGCCATGACTCATCCAGGAGCACATTAAAGCAGGTCTAAGACAAACAGCCTAATGGTTCCCGGGTGGTGAGGAGATAGAAGCTATCGTAAAAAAACATTGCTGGGCATTGCTGTAGCTGCTTTCCTGATCCAAGCAAAGCTTGGTGAGAGCAGAGGATCAGTGGAAGAAGACATAGGGGCAGGCGCCAAACTTTCTGATGCGTCTACAAGAATGACACGTCATCCTCTTCCATGCCACCTACGTAGCCCCTTGCTTTGCCAGCGATGTGGTCGGCTGCGCCTGTGCCTCGTCCCGATGGTTGTTTCTGGTGGGCAGGGAAAGAAGTCTCACTTTCAGGTGCTAACTGTCCCTTGTCCACCCAGGCACTGCACTGACACCCCGCACTTCTTGCCTTGCTCACTTCACACGCATTACTTGCTTTTGCCTCATCTAAAACGGATGTTGGTACCCACCTTCCATCACAAGCCACCTGATACCCCATCATAGTCCAATGCCAGTGTGCCAATAGATCTGAAACCTTATGCTTGCCTAGTATAATATAAAAACCAAAACAGAGAGAAGGTTAGCAGAGCCAGCTTCGCATGTTTAGAACACTGCGTGCCCTCTCAGTACCACCTACTTGCAGTGATAGGTCCTGCAATTTCTGGCTCAGACATGTTTTGAAGGAAGTAGGATTAGCTGAGGGCTTCCAAAGGAAACCGCTAAGGCTGCAAAGGAGTTGTAAGAAAAGTAATAATAATTCTAATTCTTTTTAGTAATTATTTCTTCTGACAGGAATATGAAAATCAAATATGTGTAATGTTAAAAAATTATTTTTCATTAAAAAGTTGTCATTTCTTTTATAGACTACTTCTCTCCTGTTCTCTGTCATTTTCAGAAAAAAATTGCTTCATTTCTGGCAGGACACTATCCTATAACAATTGAAAAAAATCCAGTACAAAAGTTTTAAAAATTAAAAGTCGGGACTGATAAGGGTTTTTTTCAGTTTTAAAATGCATCAGCATATTTGGGGAGGTTGTAACATAAACAGATCAGGATCTTAGCCCTTCTAAAGGATGAGCTGAGATCTGTTTTTTGGGTCCTTTACTGAGTTGGTAAATCATTTATTGTGAAGTTCTGGTGAACAAAACACAGCAATAGAGCTTCATAAAATATAAATAGTACAAAATACTTTGGTTCTATTAACAACCTGTAACCGATGCACTTGAACTCTTTCTCATTTTCCTTTTTAATTTCTCTGTCTTGTAAAATGAAGCTTGGTTTATGATTGCAAATAAAAATGAATTTGGTGTATCTCATCTTAATTTTATCATCTCAAAACCATAGTTTCACCTTCTGGCTCGTATTTTATAGTCTCAACGCGAGGAAGACTGAGGGCAGGAGGGAGAGGAATGGGTGAGAGTGAGGTGCGGGGGGGGGGCGGTGGCTGCGGTGGAGGAGGGACCGCTGGCTGAAGGGTAGGAGAGAAGCCAGCTCCTGGCAGGGGGGGTCTGGACCGAGGTCAGGACTGAGATACACTGTGAGTTGCAGAATTGTGCGACCAATCTTGCTCAGAGCTGTTCTTGGCTCACGGTAGGGATATCGATCCCCGGCTTCCACAAATCACTAAATCCTCTTTCAAATTAAAATAAGTGAATAAATAAGCAGAGGTGGAAATGCAGGAAGCAGTCCATTTCAGATTACTTTGCAGATCAGGAGCCAAGTGAGAATCTGTGAGCCACTGAAATTAACCTACTTGCAACAGCGGGACCTAAAGGGGTTGGTTCTGAGGACACTGGACTCAGCCCACTGGTGACTTCGGATGTGGGAAGGCTTGCTACGCTTACCCACTGAATCCCTTCTTTGACTTAGATTCAGAAATCCATTGTGCTGAATGTGGCTGCCGGCAAACTCCCAAACCACTTCTTCCTCTCTTCACCTTCCTCCCCATGATGAGGGAAAGCCTCAACTCTTCCTTTATCTCTTGTATTTGCTTCACTGCCTTCCCTGAGCCTGGGCCATCTCAAGCCAAGGAATAATTTTTTGTATGCTGTATATGGACTGTGGAGATGTAACAAGATGGTGCAATGGTGGGGACGATGGTGAACACTTGATCTTTCAAACTAAACTTACCATTTGTGGAGATCCCCTCAGCAGCCTTTGCTCTGAACATCTCCCTCTGGAGTCCAGTCCCTTCTGGGCTAGGATGTGACATCTGCTTGTAAGCGTTCTTTGCAGAGAACTTGTACTGCCTGTCCTTGCGCTGGGCTTTAGATGCAGCCTGGGAGGGATTTTTCAGCGGTTGTCTCCGAGTTTCAGCTGGTTTTTATCGAAGAACTGGGCAAAGATAGGGAAGGTGGATCCATCCTAGGATAGAAAAATAGAACTAAGGTAAAAAGCCTTTTTTTTTTCTGCTCCTATCTTCCTGCAGTTTGCCCTACCCAGGTAGTAGAGGACTGAAGCCGAATTGTCCTAGCTTCCTCTCAAAGCATCTCCACTATGTTCATCTATTTCTTGTTAATTTGCCCACATTGACTGATTTAATTCTAAAAGGCATAAGAATATGGCCCTGTAGATGGAAGAATAAAATGGTGCTTTCCTTCTGCCCTTACTAAAATAAAATACAAACAAGGTACTCCAGGTAGGTATGTGTTCCTCTGTACTTTCAGTCCTGAGACAGCCTTTCCCCAAGACAGCAGACTGAGTGGACACAGCCTGCAATAAAAAATACCAGGCTGAGCCCAACCAGCAAATTTGCCTCACAGTGGGGCATATGGGAACAAATTGATGGGAGGGGATATACCATGGCACTGTGGGAATGGGAGGGAGGAGATAAATTACAACCCAGCATCACGGAGAAGTGCGATTATCGTTGAGCTGCAACCTGCTGATCCCACTGCTTTTTGATCCTTTGGCTTTTTGAACTGGAGGAAATGTTAAATGGTGCCTACTCACCCATAAGCATGCTGATACACCATCCCTACCTTAGCTGTTGCTGCTCAAGAACTGTACACCTCAACCTCCAGTTCTTCAGATGATCAGTCTTCTGCCATGCTCCTTCCCTCCTCTCTGTCTTTACATGAATATTGTTTTGATGTCCTGGGGCATCTGTGAGCAACGCCCTCAGCATCTCCCTCAACAAATGAGTGATGGGCAGTCTGGTGGATCACTGAAAGCACTTTGTCATGCAATATATTAGTCAAATCTCTCAGATTTTAATATTCTCCCACCAGCTTTAGCAGGGTATGTGTGCATGCATGCGTGTGTGTGCATGTGAAAATCCTTGCCAACATGTCATCCCTTATTGAGCAAAATATTGACAGGTTTGGAGATGGAGAGAAGACGGGAAAGAACATTGTGTCTTTCTGGAGTATTAAAAGGCCTCTGCTTTCTGCATTCAGTGCCTTGCTTCATCTTGTGCGTGCGTGCGTGCGCAAACACCCCCACCACCCCTACAACCACTTCCTTGCATAGAGCCAGAGACAAGGAGAGTATATATTTCCTCATCATGGAACAAAATCTTTTTTAGAAAAATAATAAAACTTCATTAGAGTATTAATTCAAGGCTTTTATTTTTTATAGTCCCCTTTTTATCATTTTTATCACTAGGTTTAAAAGGAGGAGATTCCCTACATTAGGGAGGCAGCGAGCTGTTTTACATGGAGTATCCAAGTGCCATTTACTAGCATCAACTTTGGGATGGAGGCTGGTTGCTTTTGTGCCTGACTCGCTCGTAGTACCACTTTGGGCTTTGCTTTGGTGTCATCTGAGGCTGCTGGTGGGATGTGCATTTACCCTGTTATCCTTTCTGTATCCTGTCTGTCACGAGGAGCTGGAACTGGAGCATTTGTGAATTCCCATCTGTGTAATGCTTGTGAATTGTTTCCTTCCGGACTTCCTACGAAGGACGCTGAAGCTCCAAGTAGTTGTGAGCCAGCGTTTCCCCACTCTTCCCTGTGCAGTGACTCTTGTAAGGTAGAAGTTACACATGTCAACATCTACCTAATAACAACATGTGAATTGTGCAGAGCCCTGAGCTCTCTGTGAGGGAGACATGACCTTCATTATAATGATACAGTTGACATTTTCTCTGTGACACTTATTGTAACATCATTGCTTCCTGTTGGCATCTGTGGGCTTATCAGGCAGCTTGTTCAGGCAATCTGGAGTCATGATGAAACCAGGCAGGAGGGAAGGCTCTGAGATTTGAGGGGGAAGGAGGAGGGAAGGGGGGAAAAAAGAGGATTCTTGGAGTATCAGAGCACACACAACACTTATCAATGTGAACTAATCTAATCCTGTCCCCTGTGCGCCCATCTCCCTGCCTGTGGATTCGCAAGTGCCTTGTGCATCCCCACAGCTTGCCACTTCCCACTGGCATGCCCGGTACCTGGTGGCGGTGGTACTCCCAGCAGTGGGAACCCTGGATTTCTGTGCAGTCAAACACACTGGAAAAGGAGGTCCAGGACCCCCTCTCTGTTTTGCTGGGAGAAATGTGGTAAACCCCTTGGAAGCAAGGCTGACTCGGATGCCCTGCATCTATTCTGAGGCCAGTGTTACAGCACGCTGACTGGTGTTTGTATTGGGTTAATCTGGGAGGTCAGGTCCCCTTTCAAAATGTTTGCAGGCCTTTCTGCTGATGTGTCATAGCTAGATAGGATTTGGCTCACCTTGAGGGAAAATCAGGACCCAGAGTGGTCAAAATCCCGAATCAAGTGTGCTGACTCAGCTCTGTAAGTCTTTCCTCTTTTTGCTTTCTTTTTCTCCCTGTGTTTTAACAGAAATCCTAAATTTATCCTTCGGTGAGGAAGTCAATTAATGATTGCAATAGCAAGGCTTTGGGGCTGGCATCTATGCTGAAATCGACTACCCATGGGCCACCTAATGCCTGCCCAAAATAAGGCTTTGCATGTTAAAAGCGTCTGGTCACCTTTGGTGGGGGTTGGTAAAAGCTAGCTCACTGTACTCAGGAAAAGCTTTGCATCCTATTGTGAATTCCCTAAGCATTTCCCTTTCTTGTTGAAACTCCTGAACTTAAGCCTTGGACCCAAACCCTGCATTTACACGTAGGGAGGCTACTGTGAAGTCTTGCACTTTTGCTCCTAATCTACAGTCTGTAAACATCAAATGCACTGCTAACTTATTATGACTTAACTGATGCTACAATTTTTGTGTCAGGGCTGATGGGAGGCCTAAAATTAAAATTCTCAGCAGTTTCGGTGGGCAAGTAGGCACATGTATCTCCTGCCCCTTTTCTGTTCTCCAGTCCACCCCTCTGTGTTACTTTCGGGTACAGATAGCTGTTGCCAGGGCAAAGCAAGCCCTGCACACTGTGTTTTACGTGTGACAGCATCCTTAAGGGGCTGGTTAGCTGAGGGAAGAGAAGAGTACAGCAGAGCAAAGTGGCTCCTTCATTTTTCATGGGAGTATAGGATTTGACATACAAGATCAGACTCTGCCTTCCCTAATGGCTGAATATGTGATATTTCAGAGGAGAGCAATATCCTGCCAATAGAAAATATATTTATTGGCACAGCCTCCTGCCAAGGGTTTTGGATTGAGCTTCCTGATGGGCAAGAGATGGGGTGAGAGCTGCCACAAGGAGGCAGGTTGTAGGCTCTGCACGTCTCAGGGTAATGCTGCAGGCGGGGGACTCCCTTCCCGAGCCCCGTGGAAAGCATTCTGCCTCCTGAGGCATGAGATTTGTTTGCCTCAGTAATTATTGTGGCTCCCACAGTTACATATGTCATCAGAAGGCATCATATATTTCAGGCATAAGATGGGGTTTCAGGGGAAAAAAAAAAAACACAGAATTCTTAGTCACTGTTCACCTGGCTTGGTCCCCTCGTGTGGGAGGGAATCTCCCAAGTTGCTAATATGTGGCTTTACTGGCTATGATATTTGCGTGCAGTGGAGGTGATGGGATGTATCTTTCATTTCATCTGGAGGACAAATAGCTCAGGATTGTGAGAGATAAGTAGAGGTGAAACTCCCTGTTATTTTAGCATTAGAAGGCACTTTGTGCCTTTTAGCTTCAGTTAACGCTGTATTCTGCCTCCATGGGAGAGGACACTTTGTTCCCTTATATACAAAGAGCATCCAGAGGTTTTCCCCGTGAATATCTTTAACAAGGGCAGGAAAGCAGCATGAGAGAATTCAAGTATAGCACAATAAAGCATTACCCATTTCAAATACAGCATTGACACAATCTCAACATTAGGACAGGGGGGTTGGAAATTTTGCACTGTTGACTCACAATTTTAGCAAAAGTCCTTAGTCCTTCTTAGTCCTTCCATATTTAATTTCAAGCTCAGCTGCCTTGTAGGTATGTGAGCAAGAAGACACATTTTCCTCTTCCTTTTTTTTTTTTTTCTTTTGGAGGGGAAGTGAGGGGTGCTCAAAGAAGGTTTTTAACTATAATGTTGTAATGAAAAGCCTGAAAATACAACCTAAATGTAACCTGATGATTCAAAACCAACAAATCTAGATAACTCATTTTCATGGTGTTGGGAGGCTAGACTCAGGATTTCTGAGTGCTTGAACTGCCAGTACAGGGAAACAAAGACGGACTATTTAGAAACAAAGGTGCCTTGATTTCAGTTTTGTTTTATACAATAGAAATAAGACGTCACTTGCTTTTCATGGTTCCCTCAAAGACTCACGGCAGGTGTTTCTCACAGCCAGGAAAGGCTGGATGTATCTCCCTTCACAGGGTGTTAGTACCTGCGCAACTACCCACAGGTTGTATGACAGACACTTGCCTGCTCCTCTCTGCTCAGACCCTTGGTCTTAAAGTTGTGACTGCCACATCATAGGTTTGCTTCCTCTTAGGATACACGGAGAGGAGGAGGATGGGCTAGGGTGAGAGAGAGGTTTTTCTCCTGTTCATTAGAGGGCAAGATTAAGCATTATTATTAATTATTCCTGTATTATGGCTGCCGGTGGCCTGCAGCATTCCAGAAGTCAGATTGCCAGCAGCACTTAATCAATGCCGCTGCTGGTTCCATGTTATCAGGCTGTAGCCATGCAGACATTTGGTATATTATAAAGTCAGAGTACCCCTTAATAATCACCTTGCAAAAGTGGGGCATTAGTGTTTTCTAAGTGACAAGCCTGTCTGGGAAATGCAATCGTGTCTTTAGCTATATTGCTACGGGAATGATAGCAGAGTCATACTTTGGGCAGAAAGCAGCTACAAATGAACCATACAATTGCAAATGGGCAAAGCAATTAAGTGCAAACCATCCTCCAGGCTGCATGGGCCTTAGTGCCTGTCACTGAGGGAGACACATCCACCTGTGGAGCTCTGCAGGCTGAACGCATCTTAACAGCCCCTCTGTTCTCAGCATCCACGAACGATTTTTCCCAGGCAAAGTGGTATCCACCTAGTCTTCCCTGGCTCTTAAAGCGATATTTGAGAGCAGATCAGGACCCTCTTGTTACAGGAGAAAAAGTGGCACTGAGAAGCGTTCAGACAAAGCAGGGGCGAAATCTCCAAGCTAACATGAAACAAAGGTTGTTTTTCAAGCAGGACCTGGGCACATTCGCCTAGGCCTAGCGCTGCACCAAGGCGGCTGTGTTGTTTGGGGAGGGTTCATGGCTCCCTGTGCAGCAGGGACTCCAGCCTGCACGGAGCCAGCTCTGGGACCTCCGATGCCACGCTGGCTGTATTGCTCCATGTAGGTGTGCAGTTTAGGGGGGCTGTAGAAAAGATACCGCACATCCCCTTGAACACTTGGCCCGGGCTTTCAATCCTCCTCTCTCCCTAAGAAGCAAGACCATTAGAGAAAGATGACTACTCTCAACGTAAGATCCTCTTGGATGGCTGGTGCTCTTTTCCAAACTTTGGCATCCCCCGGCCCGGCTTGGCCAGGGGATAATTTCCTCTCTGGTTCAGCTGGCTTGGCGTCTGCTTGCAGGACTTGGACATGGTGCTCTGAGCCTCAGCCATGGAAACACGCGGGCCATGCACACGCAGAAGCCTGGCCTGCCAGGCTGAAGGACTGTGGCCAGTTGGTCGCATCCACTGTAGCGTCTGGCCACCAGCTGGGAGACATGACACCCAGAATGTTGCTCCGTATGCTAAATGAATTGCGAATGATTACAAAACCTGTTTCTGTAAAGGCTTCTCCTTGCTTCTTGGAATAGCTGCATGTTGTGTCCCTCTCAGAGCTCATAAAGCTTTGGGAAGACAGTAGGATCAGGCCAGTGATATGCAAAGGACAACTTAGTATCAAATTAAGTATGTGCTCTCCATATAATTTTTTTTTTTTTTAATGAAACATAGGGGAGGCTTTACATTTCTTAGTCTCTCCAGTTACTCTGAGGAGGGAGCAGCAGAATCTGCTTCATCTCTAGGGAGCAAGTTTGTCCTGTGATGGCAAGTTGGGGCCAGACCTTGGTGTAATTGGGGATATCGGCTAACAAATATTTAGCATGCCATGTACTCTGTCTTATGTGTGTGTAGGAACAAACTTAAACCTGCATAAGATCCAGGAGAGGAGAGAGAGGTATTTCAGAGTACCTGCAGGTTATTATCTGTGCATGTCTTTGATGTCATCTAGTAATTCCTTGAGGAAGAGTAACAACCAACAGATCATGTCTTTGGTGGGACCTGTACTACTCTGAAACCCCTCTGAGACTGTCAGAACTAGTATTTTGGTCACGCGTGGAAATTTCAGAGCTGTATGGTGCAAGTGGATAAAGCCTCTGTTCTGGTGGTGAGCTGAGCAAAGGTTGCAGGAGTGTTGGAGCAAGATGGGAGCTCTAGGTGCGGTCCCTAGCTCTCTTCTTGATTCACTGGGCAGCCTTGCATGTGTCAGCCTCCCTGCTCGGTGTCTCTGTGGAAATGAGTGTAACAGTATTGATCGATCAATGATCTTTAAGCTTCACAAGTAAAAATGCCAGAAAGGTGATAAATATTATGGATTTAAGTTTAGGGTCAGGATGATCTCTAATGAGGATTCTGTGCATTTATAAACTTAAGCCATGTAAAATGTACTTAGTGGCAGAAAAAAAGGTTGTTAAAATGCAATCATCATATGGCCCAGATCTGACACTTCTGGATCCCAGTCCACTGTGATGCAAAATCCAGTCCAGGTTTCATGTGCCCATGTAGACTTTTCTTGGAATAAAATACATAATGTATCAAGCTGCCATATTAAATTTAGTTGTTTGCTGTCACATCACCCGGGACGCAGCCTACTCCCTAAATCCCATACTAATCCAGTTGTCTGTATCTTCTTTGGTATAAAAGCACATTAGCCTCAAAAAAAAAAAAAAAAAAAAAAAAAAAAAAGGCAGCAGAGCCAGTATTTATAGAAAAAAAGGTAACGACAGGGTTAACATCAAGCTTCAGTCCTAACCTGATATAGCTTTTATATGTTCTCAGAAGTAGCACCCACCCCCAATATGTATACTCTTGATGCTTCACTGGGAAGATGATGATTTGTGATTTGTCTTTATCCTCACTCACACCCATCTTCTTTCATTTGTTTATGGTAACCCCGATGTGTAGTGTAGTTTTAGCAGTGTCGATAATGCACCTTTTACCTGGAGTGAGTTTAATAGGATTTGACAGCAACAGGGGATGAGAAAATTCTGTGATTCTATTATTCATCCTATTTTTTCAGCAGTCCTGTGTAGATTGTATACTATTAGAAGAAAACTTATGTCTTGGAGGTTTCCTTTTTTTTTCTTTCTCTCTCTCTCCATCTGCATCCCTCCTTATAGTGTGCTTTCATCATCAGGCTATGGGTATCCCTTGTCATAAAACCCTTTGTAGGAGAAGAGTGGGGAGAGGGTTAGGAGGAAAACCAAGGAACCCCTCAGATAGCAAGCACAGTAAATCCATATGTTAAAGGACAGACTTTCTCCCAGAATGTTTATGACCAACACTGCAAGCAAAAGTCCTCTTCATTTGTCACTCATGTGACTTGTCAGTTTACTGTGGCTGACAATTGGATCTGTGTCTTGAAAGGATGGCAAAGACTCGTTAATGTTTTTACAGCATCTCTCTATGTCCAGGCACCATTTTCTACAGTGTCCTCATATTATCCCGTGCAAGGCTGCTGTTATGGGGCTTGTGCCTTTGGCCTATTTGAACTATATTCATTTCAGTTTTTTCCTGACCTTGGTTTGCTCCCTGACCATTGCTCCTCTTCCTGATCTCTGGGGCTTCTGCTCACACAGTGCTGGGCATCACTGGAAGAGTTGGGGAGGCAGCATGGTGCTGGCCTCTTGGCTCTGATTCCATCATCGTTACAGCGTGGAAATATGTAACTGATCCCTCCAGTTAGGAAAGGTGAAATATCCTTTCCAAAGTCCTTCCCGAAAAGGTTAAGATATTAATTTTGGATGAACATCCTTGCCCTCTGAGCAAGTCTTTGTATTAATGATCTCATGACAGATTGCTCCTTAAACTGGCCCTAGCGCAGGTCAGGACAGAGTGAGAATATTCTCTATTTAATGAGGCAGAGATCAGAGCCTCTAATATTTCATCATTCGTGCTCAGGGGAGGAAGGGAGTTATGAGCTTGGAGAGCTGATGGCAGAAGGGGCCGTCAGGAGCATCTGCGATGGCAGCTCACTCCCTGCATAGCTCTTAGCCCCCAAGACCGTACTGCTGTAGGTTTCCAGCTTCCTCTTGGAAAAACTAACCTTTGTCCTTAAACTGATCCAAATGATTAAATTCAATGTTTGCAAAAGATCCAAAGCTAGTAACCCTCAGGGCAGAAGAGGCTTCTTTAGCCTGAAGAGAGGAGAATGAAGACCAGTGGTATATGGATAACCACAATCTACAGGGCTGTGTGGAGCATTTAGCTTTGTACCTCCCAGCAGCTTTTGCCTAGGAAGGATGGGCAACCTGATACTCAGACGCTAGTAAATTAGAAAGCCAACTTGCAGATCCAGTGGTTTACAAGTGTCTTAATTTATTAATGAGTGGAGGCCATCTCAGTGTGTGTAAATATAGATTTTAAATCAGTTGACATGATGCACATAAACAATCAAACTTGTAGTGTAGTGCTGAGATGCTAATGTTAAATCCACCTCTGACTTGAGTGCTACTTTTCAGTAGCGCGGTGTTCCCTGGGAAGCAGTGATATATAGCGCTGTGCAAATCACCGGTGCCCTTAAACTGCAGCTCTGAAATATTTACACATCCAAAGTGTGTGTGTAAATTGGGAGTATCGCAACGTTCCCATAGGGTGACAGAGATTTGTAAATTTTGTTTTTTGCGGAGTCCTGCATTTCCCCGCTAGTGACTGGGAGCCAGGACCCGAGAGCATAAATTCCCCAAATAATTCTTGCAATACTTAGGGTGAGCTCAGCTCCTGCTCTTAGGTACTAAAAGCAAATCTTTCCAAGGTGCCGCAGTTATGAGTTGCCCTTTTGCAAGGGACTAGTAGTGTCTTTAATGTAACAGCTCCTGGAGGCACGCTAATAGCCACACAGGGTGCTATTCCACGGTGTTGAGTAAGGGCATCCCGCTGGCCAGAAGGCTAATGAAGGAAATATGCCTGAAGAAAAGCAGGCTCTCCTTCCTTCCTAACTCATCATGGCTGACATAAAAACTCGGAGCTAATGCACGTATAGCTGAGCTCTGAGCGCTGTGAGCATTCGCCGTTTTTTACTTTCTTCTAACCCAGCTGGAATAAGAGCCGCCCCGCAAGCCATTAAATCTGCCACTACTCACGTTTTGAGCTCTCAACATTTCTAATAAATTGCCCAGAGGGGGGTGGGGTCTGCATGAACGGCCACGTCGTGCTGGTGTCGGACGGCTCGATGCTCCTGGCCCACCCGGGGACGGGGCCGTCCCGCAGGCCGCCTGTGCTGCGCCGCCGCCGCTAGGTGTCGCGCTGGGGCGGGCCGCGGTGACCAGGGGACAAGGCTGGAGCTCAAGCTGTGCAGAAGGAGGGTGCGGGTTTGCCCCGTCCAGCTGCTTCCTGCGGCTTCTGCTTCCAGCCGTTGTGAGGAGCGAGACGCCTTTGTATCCAGGCAGAGTGCCAGCATGCAGAAAGGAATCACGGAATCACCGAATTCTATGGCTAGAAGGGACCTTAAAGATCACCTAGTTCCAACCCCCCTTGCCATGGGCACGGACACCTCCGCTAGACCAGGCTGCTCAAAGCCCCATCCAGCCTGGTCTAATCTCATGGTGTAGGAAGAAAACCCCACCAGCAAGTTAGAAAGGAACTATACTTTGGACAATAATAAACATTTTGTATGAAAAACAAGAGAAGATATCTGTACCACTTGTGGTGGTTACTGTATGATATATTTTATAAGAGAACCTTTGCCTTATTTCCTGATTTTAACCAGCTTCCAATCTGGATAATTACATTCTGCCTAATCTCATACTCTCTCAGCACTTGCAATTCTTCTTCATTTGCCGCCTTAAACTATTGTTGCTTTTAAACAGCTGCTATGTTCCATCACAGAGAATGCTGCACTTCAGGGAAGGGCAAGCACTTGTCAAATAATATTAATTCAATAATTTATATAGTGGTTTTTTCCCCATATTTTGTAATAAATTATTCACCTCGTATCATTTCACATTATTCATCTGGTTAACTGAGGTAGCCTAACAATTTTCAAATGTATTTGTCAAAAAATTTGTTGAATTACTTTTGTCAGGTTTGTATTTTTTTTTTTTTTCAAAATAAAAGCTTTGACAAATAATCACAGTCCTTAGCTGCCCGGCCCCTGTGGTCAGTGAAGTGGTTTAGATAGATTGATGGTGAACCGTTTTGTAAAAAAAAACAAAGCAGGAAAGAAAAAAGCAAAAAGAGCACAGCGGAAGCCCATTTTTGAGAATTTGTACACTGTGAAATGTAAAAGAGAAGTGTCAGATTTGTTTGTTAGCTGAGTGTTTCTTGGATGGCAGAAACTCTGAGGGCATCAACTTGCCACCTGAATTTGAGCAGAGACGCTGGAGAAAACCCCCTTGAAAATATGTTGCAGGACCTGTCTGCTCTATCCCACTTTCCTGAGACAGTTTGTGTGCCTCCAAAATATTCAAGCTTAAATTATGTATCTTTACATTCATTACAGGATTACTGAAATGGTTGTCTTCAAGATTGCTTTAGTGTTGCCCACTTTGCATAAAATGAAGCCTGCTATAGGATAGGAATATGTGTGCAGGTGGGAAGCGTGGTATGGATTACATGCAAGTTTTAAGTGGTAAGGTGGTCTGGGTACAACCTCCTCCTGAAATACTTGAGCTGGATCAGCTGGGGATAGTGACAAAGGCCAGTTTTCCCCTTACCCTTCCAGGCTACCGGAGAGCAAACTGAAAGGCGTACATGTAAATTGAGATGATCTGGAGTGAAGGCACTTGAGAGACCTGTTAAAATCATATCAAGTCTTATGATGCTATTTGGAGAATTGCTTTTCCAAAACTACCCACATGTTTATGAATTTAATGTGGTCTTTTTTAATTGCTGATGGTGGCCTTTGATAGCTGCAAGACAGACAAGCACCCTTCCTTGTTCAGTACAGGGCAAGTACTGGGAAAAAAGAGAGGTCTGGCAAAGAGTCCTTGATGCCAATCAACGAGACATCAAGCTGCACAATAGCGCATGTCCTACACTGAGTTGGTGGTCATCTCCTTTTCAGCAATTTTATGGAGGTGAAATGGAGGGTGGTCAGTAATTAGCATGATGCTGGGCTTTGGAAGTCTTTGGTTTGACTATTTTGCCAGAGGTGACTCAGGACTGCCTCACTTTTGTCTGTTCCCTAGCCTTGTAAATGGGAGTGCTCATGTGCTTTTCTGCACCAGGATGTTGTGCGTATCAGTATATTACCACTGTTTTCCAATTAGATACTGCAGACATTAGGACTGCAGAGGTGCTTTGACTATATCCTAGAAGTCTTTATGAAGCATTGATTGGCCAAGAAATGAGAAGCAGCAGGAAGCCACAGCTTTCTGACTTAGGAAGGTGTAAGTCTTCCGTACAGTTCATCTTTTGCTTTGCTGACATGATCTCACTTGCTAATGTTTTTTGCAGAGCATCCTATGTAACAACATAATTAGTGTAAATTACATTTTATTTTTAAATCATCCCCTTTCCTTCCTGATTTTTTCATATCTAAATGTCAACTTTTATGGTAAACAGTGGTATGCTGCAGAGGCTGAACAGGAATACGCTTGTGCAGGTGGAATCTGCTGGGGGAGGTTCTGAGACTGAGTTGAGCAGGAGCTCAGTGGGTTGAGGTCAACATTTCTTTAAGGCCCTGCAAGTTATGCTTGATTTGGTTTTCTTCTTGCATCCCGAGTCATCCTGCCATATCAGGTATTAAAGGCTTCAGATTCTGAGTAGTACTGGTGAATTGCTAACACATATCCAGATTTTACAGATCAAAGGTAAATGATAATGTTAGAGCACCAAACCTGTTCAAACATAGTACAGTAAAAATCCCCCTTCCTCTAATATGGTAGAAATTACTTTCCACACAATACTTACCTTTCTCTGAAAGGTGAAATTCAAAGCAGTCAGAGCTCTGGAAAGGGGTGCTATTAAATTTCCTCATACATTATGTTTCATTTCTGGCCATTCTACTCTGCCTTACAAACTCTAGATGGCATTAAGAATTCCAGTGCACTTTTCATTGTGCTTTTTCTTGTCATTATGGTAAGCTTTTTGGGAGCAGTCAGGGCTTCCTTATTGAACATATACGCAGATCTGGCACCAGGATTTAGTTGTTGAGGGCCTCTTGTCAAAAAGAATAAAATAAATTTTTAAAAAATAGGTGTTTGCCTGATAGGAAACAGAAGATACTAGGAATTTCTGGAAACTGCACAAATCCCAGTCCAGTTTTGCAAAGCTAGGAAAATTAAGTACATTTCAGAAACCTAAATACTTACCTAAATGGCATAGAACCACAGCGATAAACTTATGGATACTATTAGTTGTAAGAGAATCTCATTGTACTCTTGAACATCCATGAGCTGAGCCAACCCATCTGCATTGCAGACTAGGACTATCATTGTTACCACTTCACACATCAGAAAATTGAGGCATATATAATAAAAGAAGATTTGCCAAACGTCATAGACTTCTGCAGCTTAGTCTCACATCTTCTGCCTCTTGTTCATCTGAGCTGTTTAAAGTTTGCTCCTTACTTTTCTTCACGATATTGATCAAGACAGAATGAAAGCATGTTCTCAAAGCTAAGGGAAACTGAGAAGACAATGAAGCACTTGGAAAGATGTAGGCTCCAGAAATTGGATTCTAGGCATGCACTGCCAGGATGGAGGATTTTTATTTAATTTTATAGAAAAATGTTCAGGTTATTTTACACTGAGATGCAAAATCTCATTTGCAGCCAAGCCCCGGAGGGAGTAAAAGGAACTTGGAGAGCTCATAAAGACAAGTGTAATAGGATTAATAAGAAAAAGGCCTAAGACATAAGCCTTCATTGTACACATTTCTTGCTAAATTTTAGTATTGATGAAGGGTGAAATGCCAAGACTTAACCACACACTCATGTCCTTGAGGCGGTAACAGAATAACGGCGTTCACACAAGCTTCTACTGCCACCATTTTAAAAGCAACCACATGGGGATGCTACCTCTTGGGGTAGAGAGTGAAGGGAATGAGGAAGGAAAGCTGGTCATGAATGGATGCAGCTCTCCTAAAGTGACAAATATTTACCTGGTGTTGAATTTTGCCTGTGTCATGAGTTGCTCTCCACGCTCTTCCACCATCTGACACTTGAGGGGAAGGAACGTCAAAGGCTTACAACAAAAAGCAGCCTTTCCTTGCCAAAGAAGAACCTACAGCCCCTGCTGAAGAGCCTGCTTCAGTGCTCTACTTGGGCCTCATTTCTCACTCACCTCTGATGTGAACTAGAGTTTTGACATGCATTTGATGAAAAGGACACTGGAGAGAGGAAAAGTGCAGGGAAGGATTTCCATGGCTGTGTAATAGAGATGTACAACCTTGAGAGGGCTTGGGATAGGTCTGTCCTCCTGTATGAGCTGAGGCAAGGAGCAGAAATAGGTAGCAAAGCCCACTGGCTTGCACTGGACTTCAAGAGAAACACAGGGTTTTTACCCTCACATCCTATCCCAGGTTGTGTTTCACAGTAGCAAGGTAATTATAGAGAACAGATCTGTTTGGAGGGATCAGACAAAGAGCTGGGTATGAATACAACAGGTCAGTGTCCAGCTTTCCTAATACAAGGAGGTGTGACATACCCCTCCTGTGCCCATCCTCCTCAACTTATCTGTCGCACAAGCAGGTTTGCAGGAAGCTGATCCCCCTCCCTGTCCCAGCACCTGCACGTAGGATGGAGGATTTGCTGGGGAATGGTTGGGGACCCTGTGACAAATGAGAGGGAGCACAGCTGGCTGCCCAGAGGATGGAGCAAGGGTTAGCATCCATCACCACTGATTAGATCCGGAGAGAGACACACAGACAGATCAAAGATAATGAATAGGTCCTGAAGAGAGACAGTTCGTCGCCACCTGGTGCCTTCAGTGCATCAGTTATCTCCTAGCATCTCCAAGGTAGCTGATGAACCTTTGCATCTTTCCAACTGCCATTCAGAAGACCTCTGTGGCTGCACAGGGCACCCAAGTGTTACAGCAGTCTGTCCTTTACTCACCCAGACTTTAACAGAAAAAAATGAAAAGGAGAAGGGGAGATGGGGCCAGGCCCATCGTGTTTTCTTGCCTGCTTGCTTTACCCATCTGTCTATCTGCTGCTGCCAGTTGCCTGTGTTGTGGGAGAAGGATGACTGCATCATTTCCATAGAGCTTGCTGTTCCAGCCCCCTGATTTAGGGTGAAATTTGGTTGTGCTGCTGGGTGTTCAAACACTTGCCAGGTAGGTGCTACCAAGAACATTTATTAAAATAGACAGATGGGCACTGGGGTAGGAAGCAGCCATTAGAATGCTTGAAATCAACCAACCGTGAAATAGAAAAATCAAAAAACTATATTCCTGGAGCCTTTAGTACTAGTCTTCCCATTTGGGGTTGCCTTTTTTACCCCTTTTACATGTACATACCTACAAACAGACAGCTACTCAGGAAAATGCTGCAGCCAGGTTTTAGTTTGTCTTTCCAGGCANTGAGCTGGGGAGCCCAGAACTGGACACAGTACTCCAGGTGGGGCCTCACCAAGGCAGAGTAGAGGGGGAGGATGACCTCCCTCGACCTGCTGGCCACACAGTTTGGCCAGAACTTGGGGGGGGGGAATCCCAGAAAGGCCCTCTCAGCCAAAACTGGTGCATGCAGAATCATAGCACAGCTTTGCTTGCAAATAAACACCCAGGTTTCTCTGGGAGCTTGGGCATCTCAAAGACAGGCAAGGTCTGGCCCAAACGTGCTAAAGTGCAGTAGGAGGAACACAGCCACTGACTGCTGGTAGGTAGGAGGTGAGATTCCTAATCGCTTGTCTAGATGCATTTGCAACTTATTCTGATTCCTTAACAGCTCTTTCCGTCTGCTTCTGTTCCTTTGGCATTGTGATCACTCTCCATTAGCTCTCTCAAGTAGTGGCATGAGATGCCAGGATAGATACTGTCAAAATCAAACAACGTCTTCGTTCTGTTCTTTTCCTTTTTTTCCTTACTTACCACTGGAAAAACCAAGATGCATATGTTTGCCTTTTCACAGGTATGTATAGAAGAGAGAGTCAATGGCTATTAAAAAACTATGTATCAGTCAGATATATCAGATTACTAGGGAGATCTCTACTCTTAGGTATAAAAGAATCGTCGAATCAATCATTGTCTTGAGATAAACTACCGTGGTGTCAGTATTAGCACTTTATTTTGAGACTGTGTTAAATTTTCAGGGGATGAAGGGCAGTGCCCAGCCCAGCACTGCTACTTCCCTGTAGCTGGAATCTTGACTGAGTCACTTGCTGGCATCTCTTGCAGGACCAGCGTGCAAGAATTGTGAATTTTCTGTGAGCTTTTATGATTCTAAACTTGACCTTGATCTTACAGTATTTCTGCTTATCTGTCACTAACCTGAGGGGAGTAAGGACAGTGTCAATGGGTGCTGAGGTATGACAGCACTGACTGGGGTAGAATATTTATCTGCTAGCAAGATGCAAAGTAAGAACTCGTTTGCAAAGGGAACAGACCAAGTTCAGAAGACCTTTCTTAGTGCCTGTCCTTCATCATACTGATGTTAATGGCACTGGCCCAGAGAAAACCCTAAAGTAGGACATGAGATTTGTACTGAGGCAGCGGAGACTGGCTCTCCACTCTTTTCCCAGGGGGTTATCTGGGTCTGTACAAAGCCAGTACCAGATCCTTGTATCATTTCAAGGGAGTGATGTCATGAACAGAGAATGTTGGTTCCTTTGTGCTTTACCTCCGCTCTGGGCACAGGGAAATGACAGTCCTGTTCTCCAGATGGTGTCAACTGGTGTAACCAGCTGGGAGTGGGGCTTGTGAACGCAGAATCAGACATCCAAATTCTTTTTTCTTTTTTCTTTTTTTCTATTTATTGTAAAGCTTCTTCAGATCTTCTAAAGGAAGGTGCTATAAAATATAAAACATTAGTCAAGTATATGTAAGTGCACGTATTTGCCCTGTTTCTCTTGGTACTAAACAGTGTTCCTTTCCATTGGCTGATTTATAGCCCCCAGATCTGCAAGGTCATCTCCATTTGATTCTGCGGTGTTGCATTTTTAAATGATGCTAAAGCCTCCCCTTTATTGCCAGGATAAAAATAATACAAACCGAGCAGACCTTGACCAAAGGAGTAGCCCAATAAAACTGTACGTTGCCCACATCAGGCCAGTAACTAGGAAGCAATTTGCAAAGCTCAGTGATGCTTTCATTTCCTTTTTTTGGCCTCATTAGCACTGTGTATTGCCACCTACAAGGGTCAGAAAGCACGTTTCCCTCTCAAACACTGCTTTCTTTGTCTCCCTCACTTCCCAACTGCCTCAGCCCTGGCTCCTCTTGCACCTTGAATGGGTTCAGCTGAGCCAAGGGGTTTGGGTTTTTTAGCTGAAGGCACTGCAGCTCACAGTATCGGTGCTGATGGGTGGACATACAGTATGTATGGCAGCCTAACATTACACAGTTGGTGGATTTAACCAGCAAGCTGCTTCCCTCCAGACAGAGAAGGCTCTTGCTTGCAACTTCATCTGAGGCTAACAGGAGTCCTTCCATTTTCCTCAAGTCCTGTCTGTGGCATCTCATGAGTTTCCAGCTTTCAATGTCGCTGCCTCTGAAAGCACCGGAGTCTGAAGCAAGACGCGTCTTTACTGTTTATATGTGCTTTATTGTCTAGATCAGGGATTGAAAGAAGCATATTTGGGTCTTGAGCAGTGTTTGGTGGGGAAATGATGCATCTCTTTTCCATTGCTCCGGCCTCTCACAGCGACCCCGGAATGTAAGGCCAAGGACACAATTGCTCCAGCTCCCTCGATTGTGAGTCATATTCTTCTGGCCAATGTGTTTCTGCATTTCCATTGTCTTCCAAGGTGACAAGTACTAAAGAAAAGGAACAATAAGCAAAAAGAAGCCTTTTGCTTTTTTTAATCTCACCACGATACGGAATTAACCAAGCATATAGGAGCATCATAGGAAACTGTTAAGCAAGGAGACTTGTCCTAAACTGAAAAGCATATGGGACAAGCAGTCTACTGGCTGCAGTATGATGTAACCTGTGTTCTTTTTAGAAATAAGGTCAAACCAAAGTTTAGCTTGTGGAAACTTTCAGAGTCCTGAAAGAAGCCTGGGCCTACACCCACACTTCTGCAACTGAAGTCCATCTCTAGCTCCCCTAGATTTAGATGGAGGCATTTAAAATGAAACCAAATCCACAAAAGTTTGTTGTTAACCTGCTTGAGGGATGCTGGCACTCTTCCTTGAGGTGGGCCTGGGACTGGGGAGGCAAAGTCACCCCTTCTCCATTTAGAGCCCTCACGTCTCTACGCTGCTTTATATTACTTTCATGTTGGCTTCACCTTTCAGAGCTTCCTCCCTTTCTTCTTTGTGTGTGCCTGCTATGACAAGGCAGGCACCGTTATGCAGTGGGGAGGAAAGCAGTCCTGGAGCGAGCAGACAAGACACATTTTTCCTTAGGGGATATTGGGGGAGGGAGATCACTCCTTCCTTCTGCTGGGTTTCATTTTGCAGTAACTGGTGCTCTGCCATCAGCCTTGACCTCCAGCCAGCTTTACACCTGCCAAAGATCAGTCCCTTCATCTGTGTCTAGACATGTAGGTCACTCCATGGCAGTTCCTTTCTTGCTTTCCTTTGGTCCCGTGGGAGACAGAGGGAACAGGTCTGTGTGATCCGGTGTTGCAATTTTCATGTGTTTACATTCTCACCTGCCTCACCAGTGTCCTTAACTCCCCTTGCTTCAGCCTCCTGTGCTGCTTTTTCTCACTTTGCTACTTTTTCCCCATCGCCCCTCCTCTGCATTACCTCCACGCGCGGCCCCCCCATCCCAGTCCTCTCCTTTTTCCCACGTGGTCTCCCCCTCGCTGGCAGGCAATGTAGTCACTATTGCCTCCAGTTAGTCAATTAAGAGATCATGTTTCATGGCTGGGCTAGGTTGTTGGGGCTTCTTTTCCCTACTTAATATTATTTTTCCAGCTCCATCTTCGCACTTATATTTATTTGAAACAAATTGCAGGATAATTTGTTTTTCTAATTTTCAAGACGTCAACTCCTGGTTCCAAGGGGGTCGGTGTTTCGGGCACCCAGTGCCAGCGAGCTGGGACTGCACACAGAGATTTGTGCTGTGTGAGGAAATACTTCATTAGACTTGTATTCCACGAAGACACTCTTGCTTCTTAACGCCTATGATTTTAATTAAAACCTGGAAAGTGAAGAATCCTCGGGTTGTATTAATGTTTTCATTTCCATTAGGACAGCGGAGTTTATAAACACGAGCTGGGTTTATAAATTAGACCTTGTACGAATATTAAGTGCACAGTGCAGCAAAGGCAGCCGAAAACTGGAGTGGAGCTGGCCCCATCTGTCTCTTTCCTTGGCTTGCTCTCGCTTTCCAGTGTCCTCCTCTTGGCACGGGCTTTTCTGAGCTGTTCAAGGGTTCCCCCTTGGAGACTAAGTTAATGGCTTCTTCCATTTCTTTCTGTGGATGCTCTCCTCACTCAGCAAAGCAGGAAGAGAAGCAGATGTTTCAATCAGGGGCTTGCAAAACAACCTGCAAAGGTGACTTTGGGTATAGGGATTTTGTGATGAGTAACATGAAAGGGGAAAGAGATTTCCTGACCCATTTCTCATGTGTGTGCATACACAGAGATGCACACAGAGATAGTCAAAGCTAAATATGCATCCCACTTACAGTTATCCACGCCCAGCGTGTGCATATGTACAGCTGAGGCGTGCAGGGCAATGTGACAGAAGATGCCATCTCCTCCAGAGATGATGTGACAGCTGCATACAGCTGTGCGCAGGCTGCACGGGGGGAGCGCAGGCAGGCATTGCCCAGCAGGCACAGCCTGGCACAAACACTGCTGCAGGGGACCAGGGACCCCATACAGCCTGACTGTACTCAGCTGTGCAAACTGCACACAGCCCATCAGTGTGACACCAATGATGATAACAAGCACTTGTGTGCCGCGTTCTGCTCAAGGACAGCAGAAAGGTCTGCAAAGACAATCATCATCCACGATTTTATGCACGGGAAAGCGCAGCGTGGATAGATGAAGCACCCACATCCACACAGCCGTGGGCAGCAGAGCTGGGAGTAAAATCTGGATCTCATGTGTAGGGATCCTGAGTTCTAATTCCCAGTTCCCACAGGGAAAACTTCCCACTCCTGCCTATAGTCACGTAATATCCTTGGAAATGACATTACTTTTTTCCGTGGCAGTTTAATAGTATGGAAGGGCTATGTCTATTTGCATCTCTGGCCTTTGGCTGTGGTATCTGAAGGTTGGCTCAAGACTGTCTTGTGGTGGCCATCAGTAAGGGCAGCTCAGGTATGCCTGTCCTGTGTGCAATGCAGCATCACGCAAGGACGCTGTCTGAGCTAATCAGTTCAGGCAGTGCGTGGGGTAGAGGTACCCTCAGCTGCCTACACCTTGTTGGCTTTCGCTTTGTGGAGGATGAGTGCACACCTTCCATGCAAAAGTTTGGCTTCTCTTGAGCGTGCAGAAGGAGGGACCCTGTGCTAAAACCATGCAGTCCCCCAAAGGATCTGCAGCAGTGAGTTTGAAGGTATTTTGTATGGAAACCTGTGTGTTGGTGTAAACGTCTTTGCTGTGCTTAAACCGTGTGAAGGGAGTAGACCATCCCTTCAGACATGGCTGATGTTGCTTTAGCACCGTAACTGCTGAGATGTCTGAGCTGGTTTGCAGAGTAGTCCCTGTGATTCACAAAAAGCTCCATTTCCATCAACAGCTGAGGTGGTACAGGGGGTGGAGGAAGGTGGGAAGGGACCTCCTGGGCATGCCTGCCTCTCCCTGTCTCCCTCACTGTGTAACTGGATGTTTTGACGAGAGGGTGATGCTCAGGAGAAAGGAGGGAGGCATGCTGGTTGTCAGCCTCTGTCTCCTTGAGCCCAGTAGGGCTGTTATTGAGGTGTTCTTCCAAGCAGCTTAAATAGAAACGTCTGGTGACAAAATGAAAACAAATGGGAAGCCGATGAGACTGGCTGGCGGGGGTTCCCTTCCCCAGTGCTGCCAGCCCCCAAGGGAGAGGAGAGGCTTGCGGGCACTTCCAGCCCTGGTAATACATCTGAGTCAGTGGAAGGGGTGGTGGCAGAGGAGGAGGAGGAGGTGGCTTCCTGGGCCATTTTTCAGACTCTTCAGCACTGCTGAACCCATTAGAGGCCATTATTTAGGCTGTGTGACAACATGGGCTCTCACCCTCTGTTGAGAATCGGAGGGCTCTGGGCTACAGCATCCCTGCAGAAAGAGGGTAGAGCTGAGGTCCATCAGACAGGGTGATCCCAGGAGTTCCCCACTGGAAATTCCTGGTAGTATTGCAGCTCCTCTGCTGCCCCTGCTGCCACTGCTTATGTTCAAGGGGACATCAGTGGTGGTTCAGAAACTCTGACTGCTTTTTGTGGAAACCTTTTTGCTTTCTCTCTTTCGCCATCCTTCCCTACGTTTCTGCAGGAGGGTGCAGGTCATTTCATTTACAAAATCAGGGTCTTTGCATCTTGTTTAATCTCTACTTAATCCCAGACCTTCTCACCCCCATGTGGCCCAATCCCCTTCTGCACCCTTCCAGTGAGAAAGGTTTGAGAAGGTGATAGCTATCCACCAGCGATGAAATAGCCAAGCAAAGCCCTGCTCATCCCCGTGCCTGTTTAGGGAGTCAGTAAGTCACTGGCATGGCATAACCCCTCGGGCTGAGTGAGCAGGGCTGGACTTGAGGGGTGTCAGGGAGTTTGAAAGCCCTCTGAGAACATGAGCTTCTTCCAGCAGGGCTGCTCCAAGGGGCTCTTGCGAGGACTTCACATTTTCAATGAGTGGGTGTACAAGGAGGCGGGGGGGAGGAGGGGATGGAGACTGAATAGAAATGCCGCGGTAACACGGCACTTTAATGGCAACACTTCTCCAAGAAATTTCTCTTGAGAGTTCCTCATTATGCAAACAAGTCTAGCAAATGATAATGCCTCCTGTACTTCCATGGATTAATGTATGTAAATGGAAGAGCTGCTGCTCGTTCCCAAAATTCTTTTTCTGTTTCCCACACCGGAGACAGCGCCTGGGCCAAGGGCAGCAAGTCGAGGGTACACGCAGGCTGCAGTTTTCACCCTTCTTTTACACCAGTTGGCCCTTGCATAGACAGCGATCACCAGGCTAAACGTCTCCTTGCTTCGAACACGCATCCACACCAAGTACCACACCGTGGCCCTGCATCTATGTAGGGTTAGTGTATGTCACCTGCGTCCTGCCCAGCCACTGTCACACATTCTGGTGCCCTGGTGGAGAAACTAGCAGAGTAGATCCTGACGTTTGCGGATTTGATCCAGGCAATATATTGCTCCACAGTATTATAAGAATGCAGGGAGATAGATAGGGGTAGTGGTTGACTTACTACAGACTTAAATTTTATGTGGGAAAGGAGTTGCTTGTTGTCATCTGAAGGGAATTTTGTTACCTTTGTGAAATTACTTTGGTGCAGTTTAAGATGCCTTTTTTTTCATTTTGACTTTTGAGTAATGTGGTTAAGAGAAGCAAAAAAAAAAACCACAGAAAAATCAGGTTGTTTTACGGAGTTGTTTTTTGGATTTTTTTAAAGTAATCTAGGTCAGGTCAATCTGAGTTAGCTGAGCCTGGGGCTGACATCACCAAGTTTATCTTGTGGTAAAACCAAAGTACGCAATCAGTGCGATGTTTTTCCACTTGAGATAACTTCTGACAGTTGCCATGAGGTTAAAAACACACTTTTTTTGCCACTTTTTTTCCCCACTCTCTCTTTTTTTTCTTTTAACTTTTGAGAGCAGACCTTGCCTATGAGTTTCATTCGCTTGAATGCGCACATATCAAGAGTCCCATAAGGACTGGCACTGCCCAGCACCCTCAGCAGCAGCAAGGCAGGGCAGTGCTGGCTACCAACACCCACAGCTTACCTGCCATGTGGCAAGCAGAAGCCTGGCCTCTTTGAGGGACTCTGCCTGCCATCTTCCCTCAGCACCAAATAACTGCAAATGAATGTAGTGATTTCTGACTGCTGAAACTAAAGATCATTTGCTTGAAATGCAGGTGAACTGCTTTGCCAAGGACCTGGAGATGGCTAAAACTAAAGTAGGCTTGGAAATTTTTTACAATTTCTCACGTGTCCCCCCTCCCCGCCCTCGCCATGCTGTTATCAATACAATAAAAGTGGAGGATTTTAAGTCAAGTTTTGACCGAAGCAAAAACAGCTACTCATTTTTAGTAGGCTTGAACTTCTAATTTCTAATTATTTCCAAAAAAGCACAAAGCTAATTTTCTTTTCCTGTATTAAGCTGGGAGGCTTTGTCGTTTTTGCCCCCTTCTCTAAACAGCTCAACTTGGAGATAAGAGCGAAATGGTACATGATGGAGGCTCCCTTCTGGCAAAGCGGAGTTAAATAATGGAGGTAAGATCTATGTAGCACAGCCTGTAGCAAAGAACAGAGGCGTTTAACTTTCCTCTGGCTTTTCTAAGACAAAAGGAAAATGCACCTTAACGCTAAACCAGCTTGAAATTAAGCAGTTCGGGGCATTTCAAGAAATAAGGCTGAAACATTGGATGATAGGAATATTAAAATTCTTTCTGTCTTTCCCACCCAGAAGGAAAATGTTTAGAAAGTTTGTATGAATAATTTTGAAATTTGTGCCGTGAGGGTTAGGTCCAAAATTGGTGTCATTTTGAATTCAGATGAGAGCTGACTTCTTAGGGCAATACTTTACTGGGATGAGGTTTGGTCATCCAAAGAGGACCAAATGGCATGCTTGCAAAAGGGGTGGTGGTTGCTCTCAGCCTTGAAGGAGGCACAGCCCAGGACATGGATGGTGAGCCCTTTGCAACCTACTTGCTCCTGGCTTGCCAACCCTGAGGAAGAGCAAACAGAGGGTGGCTCATTTAGAGGCTGCGTAGTCTATTTGGACCTGGGATGAGATGAAAAAATGTATTGCCTTGCATCCCGAGAACCTTGCAGAAATGGATGTTTTACATCCCAATGCTATTTTCCATTCCGCTTTGGATACAAGCTACGGATCTCTGTTAATTCAGGGGGGCTGGGAATGCTGCTAGATTTGGAAACCCCTAACCTGCTTTTTTTCTCGTGGGATTGTGAAAGCGCTCAGAGATTGCAATTCTTCTCCAGTTCTGAAGAATCCTGTTGATATATGCTCCACATTATGATCATATATAAAGACTGATAAGGCATCTTTGAAAGAAAATCAGAGGGGAACGTGTTGCTGCGCGTGCTAAAGTAGCAGAAGTGTGAATGTCACGTTGAAACCTTACATTTTGATATATAGCCGTAACAAAGGGGGTGAGGGGTCTGTCTGTATAAAGAACACCAGAAAATCTACTGCCTAATGATTTTTTAAAGAGAATATAAATCAAAATTGAGAAAACTCAGAAGGCTTTTACACCTACTTAGTGGATTCTGTGTGCATTGAACGTCTGCTGCTATAAAACCCCACTGTACTCTGTCTTTGAAAGTTGACTGGGAACTAATAGCACCTTATCAGGGTTTTGCATGCGATAGCCCTAAGGTTTACCTTTGTAGTGCCTTTTGAAAAAAAGTCCTGCAAGTACAGAGCTCTGGTCTGCGCTCCAGCAAAGGGCGAAAAGGAGATGCGAGAAAGGGAAGTAATAAGATTATACCTAATTGCCTTAGCATCCACTTAACTATTTTACATATGTGTCTTAGAACAAATGTTTGTGGAGTGTCTAGACTGGTGTTTACAAATGTGTTAGCTAACTCTGGCTAATTGGGGAGCAATTAACGTGAGTTAAGATGCTAGGAAGTCTAGACAAAGCCAGAAAGCGCCTTGCCTTGTGCGCCTCTTCCAATCTCTGCCTTCATCCCATGAGGGAAACAGAGGAGAGGCTTGAATTGTAGCTTAAGGAGGCATGCTTCTCCCTGCAAGTGAAGGGGAAGAGCAGAGAAGAAAGGACCAGGAGCCTTCCCAGCAGAGTGCTCGAATACTGGGTTCAGTTTTTGGCCCCTCATTACAAGACATTGAGGTTCTGGAGCGCGTCCAGAGAAGGGCAACGAGGGGTCTGGAGAACAAATCTGACGAGGAGTGGCTGAGGGATCTGGGGCTGTTTAGCCTGGAGAAAAGAAGACTGAGGGTCTCCCCTTCTGAGGTTGTAGCGAGGTGGGGGTTGGTCTCTTCTCCCAAGTAACAGGCAATAGGACGAGGGAAAACAGCCTGAAGTTGTGCCAGGGGAGGTTTAGGATGGATATTAGGAAAAAAATTCTTCACTGAAAGGGTTATCAGGCATTGGAACAGGCTGCCCAAAGTGGTGGAATCACCATCCCTGGAGGCATTTAAAAGATGGGTGGATGGGGTGCTGAGGGACATGGTTTAGCGGTGGACTTGTCAGTGCTAGGTTAACAGTTGGACTTGGTGACTTAAAGTCCCTTCAGACCTAGCTGATTCTATGCTTCTACGCTCTTTCGCTTGCTCTGACACACCGTGAGCACTGTCTAAGCTGTTTCTCTCCCCCCAGGGCCTCCGGCGGGCTCCTGTCCTCCTCTTGCTTTTCCTATGCCTGTGCTGCGCCTGCGGGGGCCCGGCACAGCCCTTCTACCTGCCTCCCCTCCCCGCCTCTTTCTTAATTGCAGCGTACTCCCCTCCTGCAAGCATCAGGCCGATGGAAGGTGGCCGCTCTCAGGCTTACACCCAGATGATGCTCTTCCCCGTCCCAAACAGCGCTGCTGGTNNNNGGATGAAGTAGGTACGTGCCCGGGTTTCACAGAATCGTTGAATGGTTTAGGCTGGAAAGGACCTTAAAGATGATTTAGTTCCAGCCCCCCCCTCCCCCCCGGCCATGGGGCAAGGACACCAGGGTTGCTCACAGGGCTACTGTGCCATGGGAAGGGGCAGGCTGGAGGCGGATCAGGGACACCAACTCGCAGCCTCCCTGGGGCTGTTTAGGTGAGTGTTGCCTTTAGAGGAGGTTTCCCGGTGGGAAAATAAAGGGAAATTGCCCACGCTGAGCAGCAGCTGCTGCTGTTTTAGCAACGCTGTGCGTGGCTTCCCCGGCATCCCCCCTCAGCTCCTGGGGAACCACTTTTTTCTTTGGTGGAGGAACGCTTTGGGGACTGTGCCTCGAAAGTAGAGTTTGGGCCAGGACGTGGGGTTTGCCAGAGTGCCAGCACGCTTGGCAGACCCTCCTAACCATGAGGTGGCACGTGCCCTTGGGGGCTTCTTTAGAGGTGGTGTCTGCTGAGCTATCCTGGGAGCGTGTTGCAGGTGTGTGTGTATGTGCCGGGGGGAGGACTCGTACTGCAGGCTCGCGGCTGTCTCTTTCGTTTCCCCTCAGTACTTCCTAAGCCTCTCAGTGTTGCAAATCACAACTGCAGGGCTTGTTTTTTCACAGCAGGGTAGGAGTAATTCCCCAAATAAACCTGTGTTTTCCTACGAGGCAGGTACCCAGGGCCTTCCTGGGACTGTGAGCAGTGAAAACTCTGTCAAGGGCAAAGCGAGAGGAGACAAATCTTAGGTGGAAAGGAGTTACGAGCATAGACACGAACCTTGCTTGTTCTCTTTCTCTCTCCCCTTTTGCAGACACGTATCTGGAAGTTAAACCCATGAGCTAATTGCTAAGCCACACGCACACATCTTCATATATATAAATAATAATAACCCCCCCATTCATTATGTACCCTGGAGTGTCTAACCTGCATTGCATCCAGTAATTCATTTGCCTGGGAATCAATCCAATATTAGAATAGCAGAAATGAAAGGTTGGAAGAGATCTCAGGAGTCCATTTTCTTCCTTGCAGACAGGATCAAAAATACCAATTGCAAACTCATGATCTGCTTCAAATAGTCATACGTGTGCAGAACAAGGTCAGATCTGCCTGCCAAATTGACGCTTTTCTCTTTTCTCTAAATGTGTATTTTTTCCCCAAAAGTTTCCTTGGAATATTTAGTTGTGCAACAGTGAGAGATTTAAGTTTCTGATACCTTAGAACAGCCCAGGACTGGAAGCTAATAATCATGAAGATTTTCTCATTTGGAAAGGGAGGCTGGCAGTCCCCTACTGGGGGATGCAATATTCACTTCTTGTATTATCATATTCCGATTAAAGCTTCTGTATGCATAAAAATGTTAAAACATTTTGGAAGTGTTTTAATCTTCCAGCATATTTTAGCATTCCAAAACTTGGAACGTTTTGGAAACGTTTTACGTGCATTCATTCTGAGTCTTTCTCTCCTCCATATGTCCTTTGCAGATTTTTTGCAGTCCTTACAAGTTTTTGGAATCACATTAACAAGTGGCTTTATCGAGGTCGTTTTGAAGTTAGGGGGAACCCTCTCACCGACTCAACAGTTTTACGAAAGATCCTGTGATTTTTTTGGTGGAAGACAACATGAAGTATGAGATGTTGATAATGACTAGGAATAATTAGGAAGGCACGAAAAGCAGGACTTTTTTTTTCTGCATTTGGGAGTTGTCCAAGAGAAATCTGCTTATTGTCAGAAGAGCCCGAATAGTGCCTGTTGCAGGTACTGTCATTCTGAAGGCAGTATCAGCTGTCAAACTGACTGTTGCGATCTAGTAGGAAACGTGTCTGGGATTACACTCTTGTCAGGGGTTGCAGGCATCCAGTGTGTTCACCTGTACTGCTGATTTATTTTAAGTTCGCTGCTTTAGGGTGCTCATGGTTTAAAGCACTTGTCAGCTCTAACAGAGGCAGCTTTGCAAACTACACTGGTTTCCTGGGAAAGAAGCATGTTTTATTTTAGTCAAGCAAAAGTTTTACATTCCCTATTATAAAATTGGAAACGTAGTTACTAAAACAAGCAGTGCAGCCGGATGTCGCATCGGTCTGTAGTTTTAGCTGTCACTGGTGGAAATTTTTTTTGCATTTTGTGCTCAAAGCACACCTCAACTTGCAGAGTTAATCTTCCAGGGCAGAAATGGTACTGTTTCTCTGCATTCTCCTTTTATATGGATCACCCAAACTGAGTTTGGGACCTCCTCTGTTTTGTAACTGACTTTCCTGGGCACACACGTGTCTTTTTCCTCCTTCCTCAGCATTTTTACAGGAGCTGGTCATGCTGCTTTTAACAGCTTGTGAAATTATTTTTAGTTATTAACATTCGTGTTGCCTTCATCTGATTCCTTTCATGGGGCTTATCCTCATCAAGAGGGAAGTTAATTGCACGGTCAGTTTCTCAGTCATCTCTTTCCTTGCTGGCTGGTGTATGTTCTGTGTATTTGTTACAGTTTCTGTAAACCATAACAGAAGAATTACTAATGAAACAGTATTTGTCACAATCTCATAAGTGGGATTGTGTTGCACAGCTTCTGTACAGTGCACATACAGTTCACCTGGGAGCTGGAACACTTTGGATTTCCCGATGTTATCGATTTTAGGAGGGCAGTTGGGAAGGGCAGAGGGATTGATCCTAGGCCCATGTGCAGAAGAAAATTATGTTCTTCTGCTAAGTGAAAAGATTCTTTGAAATTTATTTGGAATGAGAAATTTGTTCTTTAAGTATTTGCTTACAAAACCTCCTCTAAAATACTTCTCACTGTATTCCTTGAGTCTCTCTAGAAAATGTTTTAATTGCATTTTAGTTTCTAAAAAGTAGAAATATTTATCTGCACATCGTGGGGCTTGAATAGGTGAAGTCAGCTGCCAAAGTGACTGGGAATCCACCTTGTGGCCAGGGAGGGCGAGACGAATTTTGAAGCACAGGAGTACTTCAGAAAGCTGCTACCCCCACCAGGTCTGAGCACATGCGGTGGTGTCTTGTAAGACTTGGAGTGACTGTCATTGCAGGACCCGTTTTTCAAACATGCTTGCTGACAGCATGGGGAGCTCTGTTTGAAAAAATCTGGATGATGCGTTTGTTGCCCAAATGGGATCTCAGCTCTTTTGAAAAAATTCGCTTCCAGTTGTGAATGCTGCACTCTCCGAGAAAGCCAGCCAGATGTCTGCAGCTGCTCTAGAACTGAGCTTGGTGTAACCCTATTTCAGCATAAGCTTTTTACCTTGGAGAGGGCAGATGATGCTCCAGGCATCATGTGAAGGGGGGTGGTATGCTGGAAACCCCTTCTGTTCCTTTCTGGATCCATTCCAGCGTCCCATCATGGTCTTGAGGGTGCTGTGCAGTAGGAGGTGTTGTCTTTTGCAACCCAGCCACGAGCCAGCTAGTTTGTGCCCTAGTCTGGTGGTGGTGGTGGGCTGTTTCTTCTCCTCTGATAATGTTTCCCGCCACACCTTGCTGCTTATCTCTACTGCCAGAGTTTTGCAAGTGGCATAGAAATCCCCTAGTAGATAGTAGATAGTTAATGCAACATCAGGTGAATGAATGGGGGGAGACTTGTCACATACCTCCAGAAGTGAAGTGTAATCATCCCCTGTGCCTTTGCTCACTGATGCTAACAATGTGGTCTGAAAGAAAAGCTGTTTCTCTGCCCAAACACAGCCAAGGAAGCGAGATGCCTCGTTCTTTCTGGGGATGGGGCTGTGAGCGAGTGTCTGAGCATCTTCACACCGGGGTCCCCTGGGGAGATATGTACACTATCATTACTGAATCATTCAGTGTGCTGTTGGGCACATGGGACTTTCAAACTTCTGAGTTAAATTTGCTCATAACCATTGCAAAGCCATTTTGATGCCTATGACAGTTAAAACCTCTTACGGCGAAATCATTTATTGCAGACTAACGTTTTACTACAGCCAGAGTAGGTGCTTCTAGTAATCCTTGAGAAAGATCATATTGAATTGTAAAAGGTGTTTCTCATTGTGGCAATGGCAAAGTGGTTTACCATGTGAGGGTTCAGGGAAGCACTGAGCCGCCATTTCGGTAAGGACACCATCTGGAGACTCCAGAAGAAGAAATCAGCAGAGGTTCAGAAAATCACAGGCAGGGAAGTGGCCTCTGTTTACTCTCTTTTCACTAGGAGCCAACATAGAAAATATGTACAAGCAGGCATGTTTGCAGCGGTCTAATCTTGCAATTGTTTTGCATGTTGATACAGAGGCATGTGAGATGAGACATCTTGCATTTTCTGGGTGAGAATTGTGTATGGAGTGTCACACTCTGAGCTAAGTAGTCCTTCACCCCAAGCCTTCATTTTGTTTTTCTTGGGGTCAATTCTTGCTCATTCAGATGTGTTTATACTGACGGAAGCCATTCTTCTCTTCCCTTGGTATTTATGCGTTGGTGCAGAGTCATTCATATTCCCATCACGGAACTGTTAGAAAAGGCACAAGTATCCTTTCAGGTAGTAACGTTTTGAGACCTGAATATTTTCATTAGAAAGGCCGTTAAAAAGCGCCTGGACTGGCCTCTGGAATTGGTCCCCAGTCAGTAGAGGCTGCTGTAACTACTCACAGGCAAAGAGGAGGACAGGAACATAGAGGCAGAGTGCTTTTGCTTAGAAATTGTTGGACAGCATGGCTTCCCTGTGGACAAAATTCCATTTTCTGAGCAGGTCTAATCACAGACCTGCCTGATAACCTAGGTCACTGCTACAGGAGCTTGTGTTTGTCCTGCTGCTCCTTATATTGCAGAGGAATATAGAGCTAGAAAGGCCACTACCTCAATGTAGGATTTGCGTCGCAAACCAGCTTTCAGTTGAGAAGGAAAGTTGTCAGATTCTTGGAGAAAAAGCCCTTAGCTCAGCAGTTTCCAAACTTTTCTTCTCGATGCCCCACGTTCAGGAGCAGTGATCTTTCGTCCGAGATTACAGGCTTTTTTGTTGGAGTCAAGACCCCTATTTTGGGATCTGCTGCCTTAGCTTCTTACATTGGTGGGGTCATCCCCAGTGATGCCAAAAAAGTAAATCCCTTACTGACTGTGTCATAAACTGATCGATTTAATCAGGTGGAAAGAAAAGTTTTAGCCCCTGCCACTGCACAGTTAGAAGGATACACGGTGGGGTGGTCGCTGTCACCACACGAAGCACTGGCAGCGCTACATGGCATGGCAGCAGGTGGACCAGCAGTCCAGTTTACTTTTCGTAATTCTCATGTTTCTGCGAGCAGTGCCAGTCAGGAAAGGATTGTACATGGATTAGTGTTTTGGGTGAGAGAGAAACTTTTCATTATGAGATAGCTAGAAGTAACCTCGTGGGGGGATCTTGTTCATGCCACTGCCAAAAGACCAGATCAGCTATATTCAGATGTTTCCTGACATGTTCATGTAGCCAACTCTGAGACACTTTCCAATGGTAGGGTCTCTGCAACCTGAGGCAATATTTTCTGGTGCCTAAATGTCCTTACTACTAGATCTCAGGGGTGACTTCTAACCTTAATCTCCCTTTCTGCAATTTAAGCCACACGTTCCTTCTTGTGTTCGCCCTGGGTATGCAAAACAAACTGTTTTCATCTTTTTTTTTTTTGGCTGAAACTTTTAAAGTTTTTGAAAACGGTTTTAATGTCTCCTCTTGAATTTCATTGGTCTTCTCTAAAGCAAACAGCCCCAGTGCATTCAAGCTCCTTTAGAAACGGTGCTTTCTCAACTTCTGGTTGTTATTATTGCCTTCCTCAGGTCTTTCTCCACTGGGGCTACAAATTCCTTGGGGTTCATTCTCGCAAGGTGGACACAGTGCTCTGGCTGGCTCTCACCAGTGTTAACTAAAGCAGATTGGTTTCTGTGCTTTGTTAATTGCACTTTTGTATACTTACATGGTATTTGCTTTTTTCTTACTGGCAAGGCAGTGGTGATTCATGTTGAGCTTTTGGCCTACTGTTGCCTTTTCTACTGTAACCCCCTTTTCTGCCAGGCTGCTAACTGCCTGGTTGTTCCTCCTGTATCAGTGGAGGCTGTTATTCCTGTCGAAGTGCAATACTTTGCACACACCCATATAGTCCTTTATTCTACTTTTTATCAGTTCCTGTTGTAAATATGATGAGATAATTTTTAATTCCATACCTGTCTTCCATGTGCACTCCTTCTCAGCTTGCTGTCATCTGCAAATTCAATAAACAGACTTTATCTTGGTCATTAATGAAAATATTGAATATCACCAGACTGCGAACAGATCCCTGCAGAAACCCTGCTGGTGTATCCTTGCATTTTGACAGTGAACCATCGGTAACTACTTTCTCAGTACTGTTTTCCAACAGGTTTTGTAGCCATTGTATAGTGCATTCATCTAGACCATATTTTCTGAGCTTGCCTGTAGGAATGTAAGGAGAAAGGGTGTCAGAAAGCTTACTAAGGTCAAGATGTATGACTGAACTGCATTTCTGCTGCCCACAAGACCTGTTACCCTTCCACTGAAGAAAATTAGATTGATTTGACATGATTTTCCTTGACAACTGCATGTTGCCTGTTACTCATCTCCTTGTTATCTTGCAGGTGCTTAAAAGTGGTCTGGTTATTTGTCCCAGTCAGTTCCTGGGAACCAAAGCTAAGCTCTCTGCTTTATAATCCCCTCGTCTTCCCATTTTTCAAGATACCTGCTGCATTTGACCACCTTTTATTTTCTTCTGTAGAAGCAGGCTTAGCTCCCTGGTTTTCAAGCTGCGTGCAAGTGAAAGTTGAGGCAAAACCATCAAATCCAGGCACGCTTGACTGAATAACTTTGCACCCAAATAAGGTGATGAGGGCCATACCATCACCCTTCACCAGCACTGTGGCCTTGCCTTGCTTCTGGAGAAGCAATATTACAAATCTGTATCAGAGCAGTGGATGTACATAGAGAAGCCTTGTACTGGCCAAATCAGGAGTGCTGTAAACCAGTTAATCTGTGTTTACCCTTCAGCTCTGCATAGCACTGACCCAAGGAAGGATAAGGAAGAGAATCTGAATGGTATTTCAGTGCTGCTGTTTGGAGACAAAGTAGAACAGGCAAGTACCTCCTGGTGCGTTTGTGAAGAATTAACTGTGTCTGTAACTGGTGCGAGCCTTTTTGTGTAGCTATTTCTAGGCAAATAGGCTTTGACTGACCCTTCGGGCTTTTTTGGAAGATTTAAAAATATCCAGGGAGGTACCTTTCACTTACATTCATGGGCAGTCTTAATTTTGCTTAAAAATGGCAAAGACAATAAAATTCAGGGTAGGTTAGAGAAACGGAAAAGCAAAAGACTAATAGAAGAGCTTGGGAACAGAGAAAGGCATGGGAGAGAGGTATTGGGAGGCGAAATGTGTGGAGTGAGCACAGGCAGAGATGGAGGTGAATGGAGTGAGGAAAAGAAAAAGGCCAGTGGAAGAAACTGAAAAAGCAGAAAGGGAACAAAGGTAATTGTGCATTGATGGATTTCAGGGTTTTTGAGGACTTAGTCTAAACAGAAGAGAGCACAGAGGTTAGTATGGAGGGAAGGAATGAGCAGAGATGGGGAGCTAACAGAGCATCAAAACTACCTGGGAAGTCTTTGCTTAGTGGCAGAATATGTCCATTTCGTGGGGTATTTATAGTCTGTGGCTCCTGTGCAAGCAGGATGCTGCTCAGTGTGTAAGATCATAATGAGGAGCAAGATGCAGCTTGTGTGGTGAAGGTGACACTGTCTAGGACATGAGCGTAACCAGCACGTGTTCCTTTGGCAGCGCAGGAGGAGGCAGATAGCCCTTTAGCAGAGGTAGTGCTTTTTAATTCCAGCAGCACGTGGGCTGTCATCTTTCTAGCCAAAAGCTAGCCAGCACCTCTGTAGACCAAGACAGTGTTTGTGTTGCCCTCGAGTCTATTTATAATGCGGAGAACCAGCAGAAGCTTGAGGACTCTGAGCTGTGCGAGGCTGGGACCATTGCACCAAGCTGGAGGGCAGCGTGCTCTCAGCACTGAAAGAGGGCAGAGGAAAGGCCCTTGCTGGCATTAAGGTGCAGTTGAGTTTATGACAGGACACAATCAATAGGAATAAAGCTGGCTGACAGATAAAGAGCCTGAGAATGGTTATCGTTGCAGTATGAAACCATGTTGCATTGATTCATGACACTTGGGGATTAATCTGCCTTCAGGTACACCTGGCTTTTAAAAGTGCTCTATTTACACTTTTTACAACCTGAAATAGAGTCAAGCGAACTAGATTTTTCTCCAAGTTGAGAGATGTCCAGCCCTGGAGTTTGATTCAGCCAGCTAGAGAAAAACAGCCAGCCAGCTGCAAGCTCCTGCTTTTCACCCAGGGGCTCCCCTCAGTACTTGTGGAGTTGCTGCTTTGTGCCTTTTTGGCAAGAGCTCATCACTCGCCCTTCTGAGCTCTCAGTTGTGGTGGAGCTGTGGGTTGATGGGGGAAGCGCAACAACCCAAAATGCAGGGAGAAATTTAAATCAAACTGTAACAAAGGGGCTGTGATCCTTTGCAAAGGTGTAATGGGAGTTCGTTCTCATGAGACTATCCCAGCCAGCGTACAGCGGGGGAGGAAGGTTTAGAGGAGGAAGGGAAGCAGACATAGAAGGAGGCAGGTGGGATCTTAGGGGAAGATGGGAAGTCTGATGAGGTGAAATCGGACAGAGGGGTGCACTAAAAAATAGAAGAGCAATATGTTGGTTTTAAGGGTTTTCTCCCAAGGGCTCTTAGTCATATCTCTACATGAGCAAGTGGAGAAGAGAGTTAGGCGTGATAGAGGCCAAGACTTTTTTTTTTGGCTAAAAAAAAAAAAAAGAAAAAGCGTGTTTTCACTAAAGAAAGGGCAGGAACAGATTTTGCCTTAAGGGTTGTTTGTCATCAGCAGAGGCAGACACAGCGCTATGGGCTCCCACAGCCCTGCCAGTTGTGCTGCTGGGGACAGCTTGGTGCAAGCAGCCTGCTTGAAAGGGAGAGGTGGGGTAGAGGAACTGCACTAGCTGAGCCTTTTTCTCTGCTTTCATGCTTCATCCTGATCTGTGCAGGACCTGGCCAGGCTGGTCCTGGTGTTGTTGATAATAAAAATCAAGTGGGCACCTCACAGTTTAAACAGACGTTTCCCTTCAGACTTCCTGGTATTACACAAATGCCATGGAGATGGGAAGCCGCTTTTCCAGACCTGCAGGGCTAACGCCTTTATCCTGACTCCCAGAACACACTGCGTCTGCTCCTCTGAGAAAGGATGAAGCTGGTCCTCCACGTAACTGACAGGCGGTGATGAAGTCTGATAGGAGTCTGGGAGCCAGCACCTAAGCCTGAACCAAGGGATTACCGTGCAGCTGCTCTGCCTTGCCCAGAGAAAGGTTAAGTTCCCTGGCGTGGGTTGTTACGGGCTGACGGTTTGACGTCGCCTCGTATAGATCCCAGGACTTGGCCAGGCCCCACCACTTTAACTTTCACTCTTAGTAAATCACAAAATGAAATGGAGTTTTCTTCCAAGTGACAGGTAAATCTTGGCCACTCTCCGGCTGCTGTACCGGTATCGCTTAATTCTGTAATCCCTTTGCCCTCCATTCCTTGGTGCAGCGAGCGCGTGCTGGGAAGCACTGGAGTGACAAGCGATTTCTTTGTGCCTGACACCTCGGCTGGGAGACTTGATTAAGTGAAAATATCTTTGCATTCATTTTTTTTTTTTTCCTGGTGCAAAGAATAAAATGCACCCAAGGAATTGGCTGGGGCTGGGAAGCATTACAGAGACTCCCTGCTCTGCTGCCTGCCCTGCCTCTCAGGCCAGTGCCCTTGCTGTGTTGCAGTCACAGCTAGTTTTATAGGGAGATGAGGATTTGCCTTGCTGTTTACAACTTTGCCCTGGCAGACTTTGAGAGGTTTTCTTCTAGGTCTAGTGTCTCTGCAGCGTTCCTTACAGTGCTGCCTCCTGCCAGAGTTAGGGACTGGGGTAATCTCATCTGCTCGTAAGGTGAGGAGGTGGCTCCTTCCACCCGCTGCTGCCAGACTAGGGAGCTGGAGCAGCTGGGAGCTTCCCCCATCAAGAAGGCCGTAGATCATTCCCTTCAGCATTTTTCACCCTGCCTTGAGTGACATTACTGCAGCTCTGGGGATGGTTATTAGTATTCAGTGGTACACTTTTAAGCAAAACCTGAGAAAGGAATTAATCTGTCAATAGGAATGAATATACCGGACAGTGATTTATGCAGATCCTGTACTCAGAGCGACTGTGTTCGTTTCAACTGCATCTCTCAGTCTTGTTCCCAGAGCCAATACACAAACTTGCATTTAAAGTAACATTACAGCTGGCTGATCATTTGTTCAACACCTAGGTCCGTGCAGGCACTGCTATACTCGGGAGTCAAAGCTGAAGAGAAGTGCATGCGTCTGTCACTTTTTACAAAGCTCAACCAGTAAGAGACACAGCCAGGGCAAAGGGCTCTGATTAGTTATCCAGGGCACATATGCTGGACCCTGGCATCCTGCACATGTAGCAGCCTTAGCCTGTGCTTATAACTGCACAAGCACTGCGCCTTGTCGCGGGATACATGTATGGAAAAGTATATACAGCTGTGTAAGTGTCACGGTGCGTCTGTGGAGGGAGAAGACCCTGCTCTTCCTATGTGGCAACTATGAAATCCTGGCATCCAGTTCACATGTGGTTAAAAATACAACAGAGAACTGTTCGTTTGTGTGCACAGGGTCCTGAGAGCACACATTATGGTGACAGCCTGGGCTGGTTGGAAAAGCGTGTTTGTGGGTCATGAGACTTATGCTGCGTTTCTCACTGTCCTCCTTATTTGTTGTGACACTTCGTACAAGCCACTTCACAGATCTGTATCTTTTTACTGGTTTCTACACATAAGGCAGTCACAGCCCTACCAATTCTGGATTTTTTTGTCATGTGTTTCAATGATAATTTGTGCTTTACCAGATGCTTCTGCTTCTGAAAGTAAATTGTTCTCAACCTTTTGTGATTTTTGTGTCAGAAAAAGGCTTGAAAGTATGGCTTGCATCCACCCTTGAGGCTCATATAATGACAAAAAGAAGGGGAGAAACGAACTTTACTTATTGTTTGTAAATCCTTGCTATTTTCTAGAAAACTGATTAATGATGTTTGCATGATTCAAGGTTGTGAATGTTTATTGGAGTACTGACAGCATTATTCAACCTTGCGGAGGTAGGACACCACGCGTTGCTACAGTGAAAGGTGTTACAGCTTTGTACCAGGAGGCTGTCACAGGGGTACGCACGCTGTAATGCTCCCAGGTCCACAGTGAAGGCCCACAGCTCAAAACCTATGAATGTATATGTTTTTACATAGAGAAAAGCACTTAGAAATTGAGAGGTTCAGGCACAAAATGCGTTCAAATAAACTGCCCATGAATTGGAGTCACAGAGAGAGCAAAGTACATTGAGACATAGTTGCGCCGTTGCATACGCTTTCAGGTGTGACCAGGCTTGGGAATAGAGGTGAAGCCCTCTAATTAAAAGAGCAACATCTCTCCATCTCAATGTATGCGAGTGTGAATCGCTCCCCCGAGTCACAGCATCCCCTGCGACGTGCGGAGCAGAACGGCTGCGGTGGTAGCAATACTGCGTTCTGCTGTAGCTGGAGGGGGTTTGACAGGAAAGAAACAAAACAAAACAAAAACCAAACAAGACTGAGCTTCTGAAGTCATGGTTCATTTCAGTTTTCATTATAAAACAAGAAAGCAGTAGAAAGGGGGTCACTCTATAATTGACATGATTTGAAATCTTGGGATAGGTGCAGCGCTGGTGCTTACATTGCTTGCATGCGTGGGGTTTGGCAGTGCTGACTGCCCGTGGCTGCTGGACCAAAACCACTATTGCTGCATGTGTGTGATCATCCTTCCTGCTCCTTCCTCCTCCCTTCCTCTCGCTTTCCGGTACACAGTGCAAGCCCATGCATTTGCTACCTGGCATCTTTTCCCACCCACTTCTCAGATGGGAAGAGAGAGGCTTCAGCTATCACCCAGAGTTTCTCATTTCTCAGGCTGGTTGTATTCTGCAGCAAGCTTCTCTTAAAATTGTTGAGATTATTACTGTTGTATATTTTATACATACACACACGCGCACATGCACATATATATGTTTTTATATATATATATTCTTCAGTCTCTCTCTGCATCTGAGAGACGCACCGGGGATTTATCTCTGTAATGAGAAAAGGGAGATAGGGAGAAGTAAGGGCATTTTTCTCTGACTTGGATTGTAAGTCATTTTGATATTCATTGTAAAAGATGCTTTTCAAATATTTAAATGTATGTGTGCTCACATATCAGTTCTTCAGGATGGATTGTATGCGACGTAATCACTGGTTTATATCTCTTGTGCTCTGTGATGTTCTCCTGTATCCGTTCCTTTTGGTAACGTCATCTGGGAGAGATGGGAAGATGAGGAGCTGGAACTGGGATTACTTCCATAGGCCGTACTCTCTTGTCATTTCTTTTTGGGATGGACTAAGGCTGGAGAAGAAATACGCTTGCTCTTGGCCGGAGCTCTCACTTTTTCCAGCACTACCATTTCTAGGGAGTGGAGTGGGCTAAAAGTAACTGAGCCCTCCCAAAGAAAATGCTCTTACATCCTCACAGGAAAGGCTGAGGTGGGATTTTTCTTGATAATTAGCTGAATGTGCTTGGTAATTAGTTCAAACAAAGGGCATTTCGGCTGAGGTACAGGAGAAGCATACAAATTTAGAGGTATCAGTGACAACTGTCCAGGTTTACCCCAGTGTGAAAATCTCTTCTTGTGACCTGTGGGGGTGGGAGAGAGGGAGGGAGGGGTGGGTATGTTTGCTCCATCTTTGCGCTGCTGGGGCTTGGGGCTGGCCACGCAAACTCTTCCTCCCCCTTCGTCCTTGGAAGGTCTGCTCCCTGTCAGGTGTGCCATCCCGCCATCTGCTCCCAGCACCGAGCAGCTGGTACGATAGCCGCAAACGCTGGCAGGAGCGGCCTTCCAGCCGCGTGAATGACAGCACGCGCCGCTGCTTCCTTGGCACGGAGAGCAGCGCTTGTAGCTGGGAATTAGAGGCTTGTAAACCTGCCGGCTCCAAGGTGGGGGGAACAGCTCTCAGCGGCACTCCCGAGGCGTGGGAATCTGCCTGAGCTCCGGCCGATGCACCTGCACAAGTCCCGGACGAGGTCCAGAGGCAGTGAGGATGCTCCTTCCTTGTCACCTCCCCTCCCTTGGAGCAGAGGGGGAAGCGGTCCCAGCTGCAAGTGGTGGGGCAGCCCCGCTCCTCCCCAGGCTGCTGCATCCAGTAGCCATCACGGCTTTGCCTGAGGCAGAGTCACAAGGAAGAGGGGACTTGGGGGCCAAGCCAGAGAGGGAGGGAATTGTTTCCAAATATCAGCTCCTCCTGGCTTACGAGAGAGGAACAAAAAGAGCACATGGAGCATGGAGGAGTGCGGGGTGGGAGGAAGGAGGAGAGGTTTGGTGGAAGAGTCCCAGCTGCCTTGTGCATCTGCTTTCAAGACAGCAAGTGCATGCTGTCCTGTGACCTGTGGGGCTTGGTAAGTCACTGGCCCTCTCCTGGGGCCTCCAAACTGGAATGGCTCAAGAAAACAGTACTGCAGCCCAGCAGGGAGCAGAAGGAAAGGGAAGGTGCAGCCCTTTTGCACCAACCAAAGGGAGACGTGAAGTTTCCTGTCCCAAAAAAAAAGCATTTTTCTCCAGGAATTCTGAATACCCGAGAGCATCAGGAAGGACTGTCAAATTATTCTGATTGTTTAAAGAGGAACTTGCAGCAAGGTATGTGAGTGCAGTTCACTGTCAGGACTCTGGGAACGTCTCAGATAGCTGCCTGCTCTTCAAACCTCACCAAAGGGCAACTGTTTAGAGATAGGAGTTTCTCTAATGTCCCATAGCAATATACTAAATCCAGAACAAGACTGAGGAATCTTTTCTGGAGTTTTGAGTTCTGGCTGGTATGATGAAAATTGGCTGTAAATTTCATATTTTGGTGTATGTTGCGACCTCTCCACATCTGGGAACCACAAATGTGAAAGTTGGATCAGCGTATCAAATGATGCACTGTAGAATTTCAGAAGTATTTGCATGTAGAGTTCAGTCTCATCCTGAAGGTTTCTGGGCGTTCCTCTCTTAGCTGGAGGGGTGTAACTTGTCCTGTGNGGCTTTCCTCCAGTCTTCAGGCACCTCGCCTGTTCTCCAGGACCTTGTCAGGTCTTTCAGGACCTTGTTTATGCCACAGCCAAAACAAACTCTGGCTTACATTCTTTGTCCTGGTGTTCGAAAGCTGCTGTTGTTTTTTGGATTCCTGTCCCTCAGGCAGAATCACTGATGGGTACAGAATAGGTGTAAACAGCTTTGTACTCTTTGTAAGTAGTTGCTTTTGTACCAAAGAGAGATGTCAGTGCTTAGAAAGGATGGGAGGCCTGAGCTTCGAACTCCCGTTGCAGAAGAAGAATTGGATCTTGAGACCTGTATATCCTAGGTGAGGAGTCTAGCTACTCAACTTTTTGTCCCTTCATGTCCAAAAATTTCATGGTGGGAATGCTCCTGTTGAAAGTTCAGGGAAAGCTAATAACAATGAAAAATTCTTGCTTTTTATATGAGTTGGTATGTTCCCACTTGGTATTTCATCTAGTCACTCCCAGGCACTTTCAAGACTTAAATCTATGCTCTTCCTGCTTTTGAAGTCTGCTCAAAAGCCCCTTTGAAGGTCAAAGCTGGAACCCTGGCCCTCACAAATCCCTACCAGTTGGTCCTCCTTGCTTCGAGAGCCCCCTGCAAATGCAGCTGAAAAGGTGTGGAATAAGTTCTTTGCCCTTTTCTCTGCCCTCCGAAGAGGGGGCTTTACTTTCCAGAGTTGGGAGCTGCTCCTGTGCCTTAGCTGTACCACTGCTCATCAGCGCAGAAGATCTGAAAGGATTGACAAATAGATTAATACCTGGCAGCTATGGCTGCAACTAGCTACCTCTGAACGGGCAATCATTTATCACTAAATTACTTTCTCTAAGCCAGGTAATTTCTGATCAACATGCACAAAAACAAAGGCACAGCAGTGATGTGATGTTAACCAGAGGCCATTCCTATTCCCTGGGCTGGTGCGGCAATGAATGCAGAGAGAATTGTCACTCGAAAGGTTTATGAAGCTTAATGAAAAGTGACATTGCAGGATGCTGGGGAGGGAGGGGTCCACAAGGCTAGGTCTGGTTTGTCCGGTAACGAGTGACACATGTGGAGAGGATGTATGACTGGAATAATTGCCACTTGGGAGTGAGCAGTGCTGGCAGACCCAGTGCTGGGACAGGGTGAGAGAGCGTTGGTTACAGAACAGGGACTAAAGTGAGATAACCTTGCTTTTTATGGAAACAGGTAGCCCCGTACCATGAGTTTTTAGTGTAAAAAGGGTGATGAGAGGTGAAGCGTGCCTGAAGCAGAACCACAGACCATGATACACTTGGAACAGTTAGCTGTTTAAAGCTCAGCAGAGGGATTCAAATCCAAAAGTTTTGGCATGGCATGACTTGATGTCGTTTCTCTGTCTGTAGCGGACCAAACTAAGAGCCCAGTCCAAGCCTTGTCAAAATCTGGGGCATTCAGTTCTGACATGGTAACTCCTGAAGAAGAATGTCTTTTGCATTTAATGAATTTTAAATGTACTGCATGTCTTCAGGGATCTTTAAAATTCAGATGAGTTATAAGAAACTCCTCACCTCACGGAAAAGGGCCTGGTGGAAAGGAGGAGCAAGGGCATTTTTACATGTCAAGGGAAGTCATGGCCAAATTCTTATAGGATACCTTGGCTAAAGCCACGCCAAATGCCTTCAGTGAGACACGTTTGTAGTGTATCTTTCTGGCCATGCAAGGTTAATTTTATTGTGCCTCATAGGGATTCTGTAATTGATGTGCATACATACTTTTAGGCTGTGCATGAGTGTCAATGCAAAGTAAGATGCTCCTCATTAACCTGCTTGGCTTTCCCCCTCCCTCTCTGCACCTCAGGGATTGCTGAAGGCACCCCAAGCATCTCAGTGGATACCTTTTCCCTGGTGCTCCATACACTTTCCAGTATTCCCCAACTAATACCTGGGAAGAGAGGAGCTGCTAAGATCTGTAAGGTTTGTTTCTTGACAAATGTCCCATTTTCACAGGCAGTTGAACTGAACTGCAGCTTGTGCTCTGTTCAAACATGTCAATAAACATTATTGCAAAGACGTACAAGCAATAATGGGAATGTATAAAACTCACCTTTATTGCTTCTTGCCGTGAATTTACACGCTGCTCTAAACAGCTTTTACTCCTCCAGGGGAAAGCCTTGGGATTTTGCCTTTACTGGCATGCTGATTTCCCCAGTTTGTACCAGACACCTTGCTGCCTTCTCTGTCTCACCACCACCAGTGGCTGGGGACGGGAACACCGCAGCAAGAGGTATGAATGCATGACTCAAGTTGCAGTCAGGTTCAGTTAAAAGCTGAAGAGGTGAAGTTGCCATTCTCCGGGATGAGTTGCTACCTATGTTATTGCCCGTCCTTTGCTTGATCACACAATGCCAGGGAGTAAATTACATTCGACAGTGCAGTGGAAGGGAACAACTCAATTCTCCTCTAGCTGTAGCTTCATGAGTGTGGCAGTTGTATTTCTACATATAGGGACGGAGGCTGCTCGCTGCACTCTTTCTCCGATGTCAGTTAAGGTATTATGTGAACAAGGCACAGTCAAGCTCTTCGTCAGTGGCTCAACACTGTTTTTCCTGTAGCAAGAGGTGCTCAGCAGTACTCTTTCAGCGTAAGAGCTGCTTGGAGAACACAGGGATAAACCCAATTCCTGAGCTGCTCCATGGCAGAAACAGGGTGAGAAGATAGACAGACATATGCAAAAGCTTCCCAAACTGAGTGTCTTGGTAATTGGGAAAACTAGCAACACGCGAATACAATATGCAAGCCTGATGATAGTTGCAGAAAAGGGACTGAGTGGTTTTTCTACTACTCCAGAGTGCCAGTAGCTTTGCTCTGGCCTAATAATTCCTTTTCTTCCTCTCTTGGGTTCAGCGGCTGCCCCTGCCTTGTGTAATAACTGCAGCAGGGGCTGCACTGTACCAGGCACAACGGCTTCTTGGTTCCACCGGCCATTCGCTATTTCCTTTATCAAACGGCCTGGTGCCCCAGCAGGTCTGAGCTCATACCAGCGCTCAACACAAGCAGCATGCTCTCGCTGATTTATCCCACTATCCTCTGTCTTCTGCCTGGGAGATCCTTCTGCTGGGGTACCAGCTCCCATGGGTGGGTGACAGACTGCTGAGCGATAAAAGTCTGGGGAACGGGGGTTGCATGAAGCAGCTGCCTTTTTCCCCCACCGTTGCCCGCTTTACCCAGGAGCACGGTTACTCTCTGCTTCCCGGGCTCCTGCCCAGCTCTCCCAGCTCTGTGCCAGCAGGCGGGCTGTTAGCTTGGCGCCAGCTGCTGCTCGTGGAGCTCTTCCCATGCTCCATTGCCCATGGCACTGATGCTCGCATGGGACAACCCACGGCTGGGCTCTACCCGTGCTTCCCAGCGGTTTGCTCTGGTGCAGGGCAGGCTCTGCCTGCCAGCAGGCAGGGCCCTAGCAGTCTTTAAATAGCCTTAGCTCTCCAGTGGCTGCTGCCCTCCTGCTTTCCCTAGCACTGCGCTTCCCACCTGGCCACGGGATGGCTTTATGGGCTGGCCTGACTCCCTGCAGGGCCCTTGCCTTCCTGTGACCCAGGCCATCACAGGGGTTTTGGCCAGGTGATCTCTTGCAACAGGGTCTGAAATTTGGGTGCCCAGCGCTCTTCGTCCCAGCCAAGGGCCCACTGAAGCTTGGAGCAGCAAGAGTGAGTTTTGAGGCTGGCCTTGATGGAACAACTGGGCCTCCTTGGCTCCTCGATGGTGTCTGGCAAACTTGACACCTCGTCGTCCCCAGTCCATCTCTGTGCCTGCAGCGGCGTGCCTGCCCTGCTGCTTTTTTCATCTCCCTTCCCTCACCCAAGATATAACATTTTTTTGGTGGGGAGGAGGGGGTTGCCGCTAAGAGGCCAGCATGAAGTAGCATCGGTGCAGGCTGTGGGGCACAGGAAGGGCTGAGGGAAAGCTGCAGAGCTCTCATGAGGTGATGCGCCGTGTAGTTTTAATCCTAGGGCATCTTTGCCCAGGCCTGGGTGCTGAGGTGGCAGTAATCATTTCCTTGTGATTGTCCTTGAGGGGCCAGGCGGAAGGCACGGCGGGCTGAGCAGCTGATCATGGCTGCCTTTTCTCTGGCTAGCCAGACTGTTCCCTAAGTATTCTTGATTTAATCCCTGCCAAAAATACTTTTGCCTGTCTGTGGCGCCAGAAGCTCCTGCTTGTTATAGCCCAAGGAGAGAGCTCTCCACTTGGCCGCCCTGGCTTCTGCCTGCCACATGGGGAGGCGGCGCGGGACGTTGTTGGGCGTCACGCTCCCTCCTCAGCTGAGGAGAGAAGGTTTTGAGTTGGGGAGAGGTAAGAGCAGCCAGAAATTCTTGGCGAGGAGAAGAAAACTCGGCCCCCTGGCCTGTTTGCTTTCTGTCTTCCCTCCGGCTTGCTTGTACTCCGGTTTTTGGATGAGAGCACAGGACTCGCCACAACTGGCCCCTTGCTGGTGGGAGGGCGCCTGCTCTCGCAGCTGTGGGAGAAGCCGCACTGCGGTGTGCAGGGCCAGGAACAACAGCAGTGGGGGGCTTGGAGGGATAGGTGGGGGCTCTGCAGGCTTAGGGGGACAGGACCGCACACCAGAGAGTGCCTGGGGCAGTCCCTGCTGCAGGGTCCAAAGCGCCTCATCCCTGCAATTTGAGGACAGTGGGTATTGTTATAATATTCTTATATATTATGCTAGCAATAAGCAAGGGAGATGAAAGCGTTCAAAACCAGGCAAGTAACCACAGAAAGTTTGTTGTTATTGGGTTTGGGGTTTTTTTTTCAAAACTTATTTTTAAACCCAAGGTCATTAGTGTCTGTACTTGCACAAGCCCAGTAGATGGTCTGTATTCCAGTGCTTCCCAGCATCTTGAGTTTCAGACCATCTGGGCACAACTTAAAGGAGCTGGGAAGTTGCTGCATTGACCCAGTCAATGTATGTAGGAAATGTGATCTCCGGTTTCATGAGGACTAGTTTTGTCTCAGTCTTCTGACAATCACATCTTGAGTTTTCACCTAATCGCAAGAAAATCCTTAGAGTAGTATGATAGCTTTTAGAGGGAAGGCAACAGTTGAAGATTGCATCAAGTGGATGGAGCTCCTAAAAATTTGTGGAAATAGGTGCAAAGTAACTGACTTGACCCCTGCACTTTCTGGTGCTAGGAAAGAGATCACAATCAGAAAGCAGGATAAGGCATGAAGCTCCTGTTTTCATGTCTTCAAAAACTTTGGGTTCTCAAAGCGTTGTCAGATAAAAGCCAGTTCCTGTGACAGCTGGGAGTGGGTTGACACTTCTTTGCTAGCTGAAATCACACCATCCATATAAAAAAGGGTAAGAAATTTCTCCTTCCACAAGCAAATAGATTGTCTTTTGTTCCCATCAGCACTGTAGTTTGAAATATGGAAGATACTGAGAGAAGAGCTGAAAGTGTGGGATGTTTTCGTGTTCGTGGCATGGTAGATATTTAGACATGGGTCCTGCTCCTTCCTCTGCTTTTTTGACCTGTGTGTTACTTGGGGTGGGAGAAAGAGGAAGTTAGTAAATGTTTTTTTTTTTTTAATTTTAAAATGGATGTACAAGTGGTCATCCTAGTCAAATAAGTAACTGCTTGGTTAAGATATCTGACACTGTCAAAAACTAGCCACCCTTGCTTTGTTGCAGCTGTTGGCGTTGCTAGTGCACTGCTCTGGCACTTAGCTTCCAATGGTTCTGTTAAAAATGAGTTGATTTGGTATATATGCAGTGAGAAGTTCATTGTGTTAATTATATAGGGAGGAATAACCCCCTGCACCAGTACAGGTTGGGAGCTGACCTGCTGGAGAGCAGCTCTGAGGAAAGGGACCTGGGAGTCCTGGTGGACAACAGGATGGNAAGGTGGCCCTGCTCTGGCAGGGGGTTGGACTAGATGATCTCCAGAGGGCCCTTCCAACCCTGTGATTCTATGATTCTATATACTATGTACCTCTGGAAGGTTATCTATTTGATGGGATCCAGCACTTGCCTAATGAAAAGATGGGAAGGAGTGAAGGGGCAGAGCTAGATATGTGAGCTGGGGAGGGTATTTGAAGAAGGGTGTAAGGATACTGACTATGAAAGAGAACAGATTGTGTCAAGGCAAACAGAAGAGAGCTCAGAAAGAAAAAAATGAGGAAGGTATGTTGAAAGCAGAGAAGGAGGAAAAGGCAATGAGAGCACAAGACCAAAGATGGAGGCTGGAGTAGAGGGGGAAGGAGACTATAACTATATATATGAGAGAAAAAAGCCAGACATCTGAGCAACGAGCTCATGAAAAAGACGGGATCAGTACCTGCAAAGGATCTCAGTCGTAGGAGATGAATTAAACATGGCTCCAAAGGGATCAGAATCCCTGAGCAGCATAGAAAAATGAGTTTGCGAAGGAATTCCTGAGCTACGTGTGAAAGCGGTGGCCAGACTCTTAAGTTCCCACTGTGCAGGCATCTTGTCTTTGCAGTTGGCTGTAAAGTGCTCTGCACACCCGTGCAATTGCTGTACTAGCAAGCTAGGCACAAAAGGAAAAAGTATGGGAAGGCAGGAGGTTTTAAAGGATACTCATACATAGGAGACAGAAGTGCATTTCTTTTTTTTTATTGGCAGAATTGTTTTATGGGAAGACACTAGTGCCTTGCTATCAGATTGGCTGGGTTTTATTCCTGGATGTGCCACAGACTGACTTTGTGACCCCATGGAAGTCCCTTCACCTCTCTGACACTGGGGGTTTTTTCATTTGTGCTGTGGGATGATGATAAAAACATGCTCCAAGTACAGGTGAGGAGGTTAAATATTCACAGCCCTCCTCCCCCATCAAGTTGCTCTTAATGTTATCATCATCATCGTCTTTTTACAGGTGAGACAGTGACATGTCCATGCAAAAGACAGGCAGAGAAGCAAGAGGCTTCACTCTCAGCCCCTTCCCACTCCCCTCTTGCTGTTGGACCAAGGGTTTCCACACCCTGGTACTGCCTGGAGGGCAGCAGTGCTGAGGGCGAGGAGGGGTGGACGCCCACCAAGGCTGTCTGCAGAACTGTCTTACACAGCTAAAGCTGCTGACAGCTATACTGCTATTTATTTATTTGGCTGCTGAGGACAGAAACAGCAGGAGATAATCATAAGAAAATCATAAAAAAGAGGGAAAACCAGCAGATAATATTCTGCAGAGGGATTTAACGGGGTGAAAAATTGTCTCTTCCCGAACTGTCTATGACACTAAACACTGTCTCCGAGATCTTCACTCTTCTTCCTCAACAGAGGCTTAAGGAAAGCGACAGGCAATGCTCTGAGCCAGTGTCTAGGGGTTTTGAAAATATGACAGGCAGGAGCCTGGGTTTTCCTCATCAGCATCTTTTAGTGGCATGGATGCAATCAGTCATTCTGGCTGCTTCTCTCTGAGCAGGACCGTCCCCTCCTCCTGCCACACTGAGTTGAGGGGAGGACACTTGGGAAACGCCACTCTACTTCTATACCCCAGTCTTTCAATTGAGATGAATTTTTCCCTGTGCTGCAAGAGCACGGTCAAGTAGCTGGAAAGGCTGCACGCAGCTTACTGCTTCTTTAGGAGGCAGGAGTCAAAACCAATCCTGAGCTTGCTGTGCCAATACGGCATCGGCAGGGCTGGACCTGTTTGAGTGGAGGTGGTGGATGAGGTTTAATTCAAACTGGGCAGATCCTTTCCTCCGAAGCTGTCTTTGACAGATTCCCCCTGCTGTGCTGAAAGCTCCCTCTGGCAGTCCGAGGAGTTTAGGCTTGGGAAGTGCTCCTGTGCTGCTGTTCTGCTATTGTGGTGTCACAGTATGACGCAGACTTTATGGTTTTGTGAGGTATGAGGACAAGGTAGGACAGCTATCTGGGGCTGGCTAAGATGGGAAGGGTCCAACTCATTCTCTAGGGTTGGCTGTAGAGACTCAATCACATGAGGGAGAGGGCTGCTTTTAGAAGAAAGAAAATAACCCAACTTTTTGTTCTTCTTTCCAGTACAGGAAGCTGGTTGGGAAAAGGTAGTTAGGCTGTCAGACTTGGAAAATCCGTGTTTGATTCTTTAATCACTGCTAGAGGCTACAAGTTTGAGTTTGAGGAAGTCATTGAATCTTGTTTCCCTCTTTCAAATGGGCACAGTTGTTCTTTCTAGTCTCCCAGGAAGGCTGGTGAGTAGAAATTTGCATGCCAGGTGCCCAGATAGGATGTTGCTGATGGAGGTCTTGTAAATGCCTGGTTAGAGTTCCCGGGGAACAACAACAGATGGATAAGCTCTCTGAGCTCCCATCTGACTGCTCCCTCTCCTTACAAGATTGTTTCATACATGCTGTTGCTCCCTGTATATGTCCCCAGCAGTGAGATTTCTCTTAATAACCTTAATTGATCTTGCCAGAGTAGAGGAAGAGATCACACATTGTGACTCAGTCCTGAACCAATTTACCCTCTATCTTACTCCCTACTTCTCATCCATTCAGGTTTCTCCAAGGAAAACGTGATGTAAATGCAAAGCAGCTACTAGGCTCTGTAAGGCAGTCAAGCGAAGAGGGGAAGATGTTCTTCCAGAGTGTAGTGGAGGCAGCATCTTCATGGGACAAACCCCAAAGACCTATCAGAAAGCTCGTAGGGGCTTAATCTAGTTTAAACTCTGCATTCAAACAACCCTCCTTTCCAGGAAGGTGTTGACCAGGAAGTAAGTTGGCATGATCACCACTGTTTAGCAGGTTGTATATGGTGTATCTGTTCCTCAGCACAATTTTCTTGCAGTTGAGTTAATGTAGGTGCAGATTTGCTTGTCTCTTTGTGGAAGAGCTGACGTTTAATTTAAACAAAGATCTGCTTTTCCCACCAGGGGTTCTAGCGCTCTGCTGGGGTCTACACCTCTAAAGAAGCACTTTAATCAGCAAAACAGAAGTGTAAAAGCTCTTTATGTAAAAGCTCTTTATGTAAGATGCAACTCCTGACTTCTCCATGCCTGTGAGTAGAGAGGAGAAGCCATCTATACCATTTTTGAGGGTTTAGCAAATTCAAAAAGGGCTTAAAGACACCCCACGGTCATTATAGTTCTGCCCGAGGTTGGCATCAGACTCTTAGACAGCCATCAGCTGCAAGGGCTCTATCCTCCGTCTTGGACAAGACAGTTCACTAGATTGGAGACAAAAAGTCTTAGTAGCGCAGATGGAACACACCCATGTGAAATAGATTTGAACTCTGAGGTCTTGGTCTTCCAGCCATTAGACTGGACCCATACGTGTGGTAGGAAGAGCGTTGTAAAGCAGTGCATTTCCAAAATGAAGTCAGTTCACAATTCTCCACTAAAACACATGAGGTCTGTTGAATGTCCATCCTGCTCAAAAATGCTGAGCTGTTTGTAATGGATATCTTTTTGTAAAGATGGAAATGGTTCTCGCAGTGATAATTGCTCTGTAAAAGAACTAGATAGGATATAACTGAGAGGAAGCGTTTCTTCTCATGCCTATGGCGACTCAGTTCATTTTGGTATCTTTGATCAAGCAATTCAGTGACAAAACTATTCAGCAAAATGATGTCCTTTCACTGAGATATTTTGCATGTACTGTGCAGCATCTCCAAACCCAGTATGTGCCAGCACTCAAACAAGCAATTCTCAGCTTCCTTCCAGCCAACTGTGCTGCCTCCAGACAGTTTGGGGGGAAGCACAGAAAAATCCTTTCTGTTCAAAAGTCCTGAAGTGTTGACCAGCAGGAGGTCTGCTGCCGATAGACTCTCTTGGCAATGGAAGAGATCATAAATTACCCCAAATGACCTGCATTTCAGAAACATTATTTTCAGTATTAAGAAAGAGAGGGCAGATCAGGACAATAAGATCCCAGGAAGTCCTCAAGGAAACTTTCAGACATGCTGCTGCCAAACACCCTTGGAGCTGCCAGTGTGACCCGTTGTTGCTGTGAAGCCTTGTTCTGGCCTCTCTTTGTACCCCAGACATGCTCTGGCACTGCTATTTACAGAGACAAACAGAAAAGGATGGGGAGACACAGCAGGCTTGGGAACACTAGCTATTTACATGGAAACAGGGGCGTTAGGATCAGGAAGTATAGGGCCACCCTACGGCTGCTTTCCCAATAGCCTTCTCCAACAATAAGTGCCTCTATCTTGCCATTGCCACCCAGTCACAGCGTCAGGTGTGCTAGCAGAATAGTTTTTGAGCTATTGAGTTGTGGTCACGGTGTTACTATACTGTCGGCCTTGGGGCAGAGTAGGTTTTTGTGCGTCCCCATCTTGTTGGAGTGTGTTGGTCTTCCCAGCCATGCCAAGCCCCCGCCCTTTGAGGGCACCACTGCTCCCTTCGCCTGTGTGGTGCACCGATGTGGGGAAGGCACAGAGAGCTTGCTTGTGGGGTTGCCTAATCTTCACCAGTCCCCTAGACACCCTTTTATTCCTGTTGCCTGTTTTTTTTTCCCCCACCACTTGCTGGCCTGCTCGTGGGGCCCAGCTGGAGGGAGGCTGTGAGCTTTTTGGGCAGGGGAGTTGTGTGGTGTGCATGTTTGCAGCAGACCACAAGGTCTTGGGCATTGGGAATGGCTGGGGACCACAGATCGGCTGCGTCGAAAGCAATGGCAGCAAGCTACAGCAGTAATTGGAAGGGCTTATCACTTTCCACTTTATTTCCATGTGGGAGGGTAAGTATCAGCCGCCACTGACAGGGCTTCCATTTTGATTTTAACCAAATGAAAATGAATACTTTTTAATGGAGAATTTTCTTGACCGGGTTAACAACCTCCTCCTATTTCTCTGCTTTCAGCACCGAACTGTCACCCATTAGTCCCTTCATCTGTGTCCAACCCCCATCATCAGTGTGACCCACGTTATCAAACAGCTATTGCGAGGGCCTGGTTCACAGTCACTCAATGCCCAAGCAGGCTGAGCATCCGCAGCTTCTGCCATGTCAGGGTTTCAAACTGCCACTTCCATCTCCCCAAACCTAGCATCAGTGCAGGGCACCACAAGTTGCATTCATGGTGATTCATCCGTGTTTACACAGACATCCTCTGACAGCACTAGCAAAAAAATACAGATCTCCTGGCTCTCCACTGCACTAATTCATTTTTTGCCTATACCATCTGACTTTTTATCTGTTAACATGTATATAGCGAGTGTGACAGTGATAGTCAAGAAGACAAGGATTTCCTCATTAAGGGACATAAGGCAGAAAGGAGGCAGGATCCAGCACGCCTATGAATTCTGAGAGACATCAGTCCCATTTCAGGATGGAGGAACAGCAGGTTTGAGTTTGTCAGCAAGGCTGCAGCAGGGATCAGAGGCTGCCCTTGGTGGCCTGTCACCCGTGACTGATTCTTGCTTTCTCTCACCTGTGTCCCAAACTTCATCTCTCACGGCCGATGCCTTCCCCTCTCTATATTCCCTTCACACACCAGCACTCAGCCGGCAAGCAGAGAGGCAGAGAGTGAGTGTGAGAGCTGGCAGGGAGTCAATATATTTCAGTGTTTTATTACTACGGAGCTGAAGTAGCATTTAGTTGGTTAGGCTCCGCGCAGAGTGAGCAGTCTAAAGTGACTCAGATATCGAGGCCAACGATTAAAGGCACAACAAAAAATCCATGGATTAATTAGCAGGTCAATGGTGGTTGAGTAGTTATTGCTAAATTACAAGGTTTGCATGTAAGAGACGGGATTGATCACTGGTGTCTGCCGGCTCCTCTGGCTGCGTGTTAGAGATGTGGGTCAGTGGGGGTAGGTTCCCACTGATGGCGTGACTGCAAAGGGGGTCAAGAAAGGCAGGGGAGAGGACTGCCTGGGGCTTATCATCCCCCTTACACAAGGACACGCATTTTGCCTGTTTAACAGAGGTTCAAAATTAATTGATACCATCTATCAGGCAGCTCTGCTCCTGCACAGCTCTGCGAAGCCTTGGGGGGCTGGCAAGGGGGTGGGAGAGGGGGGCAGGCCCAGGGAGTGGGGTGGATGATATGGTGGACATCCATAGAGGTGTCCCCTCTCAGGAGCAGGGGAAAAGGGACTGTCTGGAGTGAAAGTGTATCATGGTCAAAGACAGGGTTTTGAACAAAGGCTGAAAGGGCATCAAGAAATGCACACACACACACATACACACAACCCCCATAAAACACTGGAACGTTTTGCAGAAGAAAGTATATATACACAGACTGACATTTCCACCGTGGGACAGACAGAGAAATGCAAGCAACCCCCTTCCAGCAAGGAGCAACTTAGAAAACAATCTCTTCCCTTTTGAGGCACAGGAGGGCTTGGGGAAGAGGCGTAAAGACAGTCTTTCCTGGTGTGGGGCTGAAGGGAAAATACTGTTTGCCCACCATCATTGTCAGCTCTACAATGATGACAGCTGGGATGGATCTGAAAAAATTACCCCTGAGGTCTCCCACATAAATGCAAAGCAGGTAGTGATGGGGGGGAGAAGAAAGAGAAAAGGAGAGGGATGCGGCCTGATGGATACAGTACTTGGGGACTCCACACTCCCCGTGTTGGGAGCTCACCAGATTGCACTAATGTGCATAATAATCAAGCTGTCAGAGCCCTCGCTCCTGCTCTGCTCGGAGGCAGACAGCGCCGAGAACATTTTATCTCATTTCCAAATGACTTTTTATGCCCAGTAAAATGCTGTTTTCATATCAATTAATAATTCAGCTAATAACACAATTAAGGAATCCGCCTTTTGCTGGGAGCCATTTGGAGGAGATGGCAGGGGAGGGGCAGGCATGGCACTAGGGAGGCTTTGGGCTGATGCTACATTGCACTTGTGGGTTGCTATTCCTGCGTGGAGTTGTCCAGTAATTAAATGTGTACGTCACGGAAGCCAAGACTTCCAGGTCCTGCGTCTCTCCGTATGATAGAGGCACTATGTATCTGCTGGTAAATCACCAAATCTCTCTTTGAGCTGAAGTTTTCTTCAGAAAAGTAAGGCTTGTGCTACCTTGGTAGTTTTCTGCAAAGGGAACGTATCGCTAAATGTTACGGTGATGCTGTCGCACAGGCCAGGTCTTACTTATGCAAAGATATGTGCCATGCTAGGGCTTTGCAGAAACAGAATACCATGGCTTAGTGGGTCAGCTGGGATTTACTGTCTCCTGCGTACCAGCAGAATTCTTGGTGCATTCAGAGCCAGCTATTTTTATCCCGATTATGAGAGTCCGAAGATGAGGCCTACTCTGTAGATCATATATTGGTTGAGAGTATGATTATGATTAATTTGAAAGTGATACAATTATACAGGTGCAAATCTCACTATGAGCAAAGCAATCTCTTTGCAAATGTGCCATGAATGTATATTAATCTATTTCTTTCTTTCCCCATAGTGTGCAAGGCTGGCAGCATCTCCTCTAGGGGATTCTGTGATAGTAGCTATATTCCATTACAGTTCAAATAATGCAGCCCATGGTGGCAGGAAAACCTTGTGCGGGATATTTAAGTGCTGCTCTGTGCTATCCAGGACTGGTAGAATTGAGTGGGAGTAAATTCATCGCACAGTTTCTGAACATAAAATTGCTGATTTGACTTTGTTCAAAACTGAGCTGGAGGGAGGCTCTTCCTTTCTCAGGACCTGACCCTTGGTATAGTTGCTTTACCCCCTTCTCTGGAAATTCAAGTTGCCTTTCAGAGGCAAGTTAACTCTTGAGAATAAATAAGCAGTCTTTATTTAGTTATTTATTACTTGCAAAGATTGAGTCCTGGTTGGTTGATTGCTGATCCTAGCTCCAGACGTATAAATCAGCTTTTGAGAGGGTAGCACATCCTAGCCACGCTCTGAGTGAAGATGAAACAGGTCCAGAAGAAAAGCCTAGTACTGCTTCAGACATGCTTAGCTTCCTCTCTTCCCATCTAACAGCCCCCCTGCCCCCACCTTATATCCTCCCTCTGGCTTGCCCAGGTGGTAACTCTTTGCAAGACAATCACATCTTTTTTTATGTCCATGTTGTACAGCACAGGAGTATGCCAGGTCTTCATGAAAATCTTGAAATGCAGGGATGGCAGGGACCTCAGGAGATCATATGGTCTCTCCTTCCATCCCACGGCAGAGCCTACTTTACTTAAACCAAGATTATCAAGGTCTTTCATTGCAGACGTAGTTCAGATAGTATGGGGCAGAATCACCCCATCCACCCCTTCCTTAGCAAGGAGAATATTTCCTTTCCTGCAGCAGGTTATTTCGATAGGCTTCAAGACCTTCTGTGCCCTGCTGTTCACAGTCAGAATAATTTGTGCCCTTCCGTGTGGTTAATGTTGTTGTGGAGCCTCTTTTGCTGTTTTTTTTTTTTTCTTTTCCCTTTTTAAATGGAACAAGATGTTGATGAAAACACCTGCTCAGTTTTGCTTTCCTTAATGAATAATCTGTATAACATTAAATGGCACCACAGACCAATTACAGCAGGGAAGACAGTGGCCATGTGCTAAGAGAGCTATCATAGATCACTCCTGTTCCTAAGCATGTCAGGAATCTCCTAACGAGCTGCTGGGATGTGGGAAACAACTGGGAAACAAAGATAAGCAGCATCTGTATGTTTCAGGGAAATCTACTAACTGTATTTTCTCTCTCTCTTTGTCTTCTATTCTAGGTAAGTGGAGCTTTGGTTTTCCTTTGCAAAAAGTACCAGTTGACTGGGCCATGATGAACGAGAAGGTGATGTGTTCCTTGGCTCAAAGACCACAGCAAGGGGTGTCCAGTCTCAGGTGTTCATGGCTCCCCTGTTTGTAAGTCTTTGGTAGAAAAACTTGTTGGAAAAACAGATGTCTTGTGAATGCATGATCCAGCGATCGGGATGATTAACCTGCATTGCTTTATACCCTGTCAGTAAGTCATTACCTGTGTCAGGGTGCTTATAGCATACATATGCGTATTGTTGTCCTGACCTAATGGAATGTCATCTGCAATCAAAAGTGTGTATAATCCTTTTTTGTTGCCTCTCCCCTCCCCCAGGCTGGTTTATAGTGAGATCATTGAGCACTACCACTGCATCTTTTCTTTAGCTTGGGTGCCAAGAAGTCCATGCCAGTCTTGGCACAGGCACTGGTGCAATTTCTGTCTTGTGGTGACTGTAGTGCCCCCCTGTACAGCCACAGAGCAGGGTGTGTGGGAACAGCAGGCTCAAGCAAGTGTGTTCGTGTCTGCCAAGATGATTCTCCTTTCAGACACCACGTTCTTGTGGTGTATGACCTGAGTCTGACAAAGTATTTTTGAAAGTGTTTTTTTATCGCTCTTATTTCCACTTAGTGCTGAAGTCCTGATGGCCACATTTTAAATCAAGATTTATGTCTGTATGGACTTAGCATACAGCGGACTGTAGTTCATCCTTCCACTTAAGCACCTTATGGTTGCATCTATTCCATATAGCTTGTTATGTACTGAGCCCATACAGCTGTCTGGGGAATAGCTTTGGGTTTGTGCATTTGGCTTCCAGGATCGTACAAATACTGTATGATTCAGAGTTGCCCCTCCTCTTTTTAAATCCACAGACATCATGTGGTAGACCACATAATGCTGGTCTGGAAGACCAGCACATAACACACTTGGAAATGCAAGTATGACTGAGCCAGTCATGTGTGTATAGGTATAAATTCTAGTCCTATAGAAACAGCAAATAGAACTTCATGTGTTAATTTAATTCTTTTCTCTCAGCTTTTCACAGTAGGAGACGGTATTGAACAACTGATACTAATATGTATCATTTGTAGGGTGTGTGTATGTGCTTCTGCTTACGGTTGCAGTGTTGTGGTCCTGGTTGTTTAGATAAGTTTTCCAGATTATCTGCACTGTCTTAGTGAGTTTAGCTGGGGAAAGAAGATCTGCTATTTGTTCTGGAGGTTTATGATATGTGGCATTTCCTAAGCATGGTCATCATTGCTTAGCATTCCTGCTGGGATATTCCTGCTGTCTAAGCAGAGGAATTAGTTTGGATAACTGAGGTTCTGTTCCAAAACAAGAAAATAAATGAGAAAACGTTTCTCTGTGCAGGCCAGCTGTAATAATAAGGGTTTGAGAAGCTGTGTGGTGACTCAATGAGTTGGGGATACAGGCTTGAACCACTCAACTAAGTCAAAAGGAAAGAGAGTAAGGAACACAAGGGCAGAACAAATAGGATTCATATTTTGGACTACCAAAGATGTTTTCCATCTTGAGTCCACCAGTTCTGCAGCTTTACTATAGGAGTTTTGTACTGCAAAGATGGAGGGTTTTTTCTATTGTATTAACTGGGGCAGATACTACCTGGGAGACAGATCATGGGGCTTGTGTTTATTCCCTACAGGAATTCCCTATAGGCTATGTGGGTGGAGGAAGCCGTCTTTCCATAACACCAGTGTTACTGGCCTGCACATGCCATGTTTTTGGACATGTCTCTGTATGAAGAATTTTCACCTGGACACCTTATATGAAGCAGTTGTATGTAAGGCTCTTTGTGGTCCTGGATAGTCCCTTTGGATTGAGTTTACCTCAAAGAACTTTATTGCTGGTATAAAGCTTAAATATCCCTCTGATGAGCTTCGGGATGTACATCGCAAGAAAAAATGTGAAAAATGAAAAGCAGATAGTATAGTATTTTAGCTGAGCTCAATAGGGTTTTCAGCCCAGAATCTGACAGACCAAAACCTAGCATCTCCACTTCCCTGACCCTTAAATGTATTCAGATCCATGTTGCACATTGTAGCTGCGAATGACAGTTCCAGACCAGAGACACCCTGTGCAGCAACATCACTGAAAAGCTTTGTAATTAGTTCAGCTGCCACAGAGCCAGAGAGAATCATTTTCTGCCTGTGTCCAGGTGCAGAGTTCAGTGAAGGTCTTTTTCATTTGTTGCAGCCAAGTCCTATTGCATAACCAAGGCCTTAACATCACAACTGGGGATAACAATTTCTGCTTTACTTATGGCCTAAAAAAAAAAGGAAACTCATGTTTGTTCTGCAGCTGGAAGAGCCGAACCAGGTTTTGACAGACTCTTGACATATGGGCACTGGGAACCCAGATCTTCCCTCTGCATCTTTTTCCCCAGTCCATCATGCATTTTCTCAGTAATAGTAGCAGCGTAGACCACCCTCTTCCTGCCCTCCCAGCTGTACCGGCATGCCTGTCTGCGCTGTTGAGCACATCCAAAACTTTTCTATAGGAAATACCCCTCTTTGCTTCCTTTTGCTTTGCCAGGTTTTGGCCAGATCAGTTCTCTCATCTGATTCCTAGCATAGTCTCACAAAGATTTGCTGTCGCATCCTAGATGTAACATGCAAAGGGGCATGATAAGTGACGGGGGAGAAGGGCTGTGGTAGGTTTGGGAACATCTTATGTCAGAGGCAGCTTTTAATTACTGGTTATTTTTTTCATGTCCACTTTTCTTTCATAGCTTCTGCTGTCCTTGGATATAATAGTATCATTAGTCCAAAAAGACTCAATCATCACAAGGATTTAAGAACATAAATATATGTGAGATTCTTTTTATTTAGTATCCTGTGCTCCAAAATCTTGGAGGGTAGGAATTTATCTGAAAGGCTTAACTGAGTTTCTTTCTTAGTCACGTGACTCACAGAGCTGGCACTTTTAAGAAAACCATAAAGCTGTGGTGAAATTAAATAAATCAGTCAAGCTGCCATTTGTTCAAAGAGCATCCTTTTATGGACACTGGGGAGTAAGGAAAAAGTCTTTGCCCGAACAGGATTACAAAAGAAATTGTCATATCGTTTATGGCAGCCTCCTTATCATTATCATTAGAGCTAATGCCATCATCATTTTCCCCAGTGAAAGCAGGGCCTCTGGGGCCTCTCTGCTTCCTGACAGTGGAGACACCCGTGTGCATATTAATATGCAGCTCTGCTTATGCTAATGGCAGCTATTTGTAACATTAATATTTTCTCCCACCATAAAAAAATAACAACAATAATAATAATGCTTTGTCTTGAGGATTGGAGCTCTAATGTGCTTTGCAGGAATGGAAGGGGAAGAGAAAAGCCTGTGACCTAATTTTTGTATCCTTGAGGGGAAGACCAGATTTGCAGATGGTGTAGGTGCGGAAGTGCTTGCCCTCCTCACAAGCAATGTGAAGGTCAGCGGGAGGACTGGTCTACCTCAGGCACAAATCAGGTGGCAACATCGTTAATGGTGACTGCTCCAAATCCCTGCTGGAAGGCCCTCTTTGGACTGAATCAGCAGAAGAGCTGTGCTCCTCGTGGTCAGCCCTCTCACCTGCTCTGGCACTGCTGAGCAACGCACAGGTGCTTCCTCGGGGAGATGGAAAACCACTTGTGCCTGGGTATGTTTCTGTTGGATTTTGAGTGCTCCCCAGGTGGCTTCAAGACCAGTCTCTCTCACCTTACAGTTAGCAAGCCTAAAAGTATGCCTCTGGGCATGCCCTCTGTGTCTGGATGTCCTGGATGTGGTATGGCATTAGGTATGGATCTTGGAGCAGGTGGCTTCCCCTTTGCTCTGAAGAGCAGATTCATTAGGAACGGCATAGGGGTTTTCTTAATACCTTATGCCTGCAATAAACCGTTGTCATTGTTTTTGTTCCGATTCCATCCCATGCAGAAGGAAAAATTCAGCTCCAAGCCCTTTTCAGTCCTATTCACCATAGTGCTGTAGCCAGTAGGTATAGTAGCCGCCCAACGTGATCCTGCTGTGTGAGGTGCTGCGCAGGTACAGATCAGGAAGGCTGCAGTTTTCTCAAAGGGCTTGAGTCTTCTAAGCTCCTCAAGCTTCTGGATTTGGATTGTGGAAAGCACCTGTTTTATTTCCAAGCTCCAGTGTTTTCTGTGGCCTTTGCCCAAATGTTCAAATCATGCAAACAGGGAATATAAAGTGCAGAAGGCAGAAGGAAATCATAAAAAGGAACTGAAACCTTGTCAGGTTTGCTCCCCATCTCCAAGACACCAGCATGATGTTCGATGCCATCAGGGGTAGTGGGGCAACACCTGCCTGTTCGCAGGACAGATGCTCAGTAACATATTGATAATATTTGGTTATTTGATGCAAGTAAATAAATTAAGAAATTAAAAAAGTTAAAGATTTTTGCAGGATGGGGGAATCGGAACCTTTAAAAATGTCTGTAATTAGTTACTCTGGGAGCATATGATGATATTTAATAGGCCCCTCAGTGATAATTTTAGTAGCCTTCCTGATGCCTGACAAATAGTGAACATGGCATACTTAATGTTATTTTAATTAACAATTCTTTAAAGAAAATGTCACTGATGTTCCAGTAGCCTGAGGTCTATTTGGAAGTAGGGGGGAAACTACGTTTCTTGTTGTCAGAAGAAAGACAAGGAGATGCCATTTTTCTGTATGGAACTGTATGACTTGGATGAGGACCTGCCTTTTCTTACATCTTGACATCTTGTTTATTTTGAAGTGTTTGAAGCTCCTCTTTCTTGTACTGCAATGGTTATTTTTGTGTTAAGTGCTTACAGTGGTATTTACTATTCCACTTTTTGACTTGAGGGGAAACAGGCAGAAAGAGATCACACCATCTGTTGAATCCATACATTAAAAGATTTGGTGAGAGGAGAAGAAAACTACAAGAAAAAAAAAAGCCTCAAGATTGCTTCCCTTTCAAAGCTGGCGTTCAGAAATGTCCCTTTTTTGTATCAGCTGTCTGGCTGCCCCAAAACATGAGACTGACTTCCAGATTGCCATGTACCTGAGAAATGACCAACACCATGCTCCCCAATGTACACCCCACAGGAAGAGTTCCCAGATACCTGCAGTTGTTATTACTTGCCTCTGGGTTCAAGACATTTGGGTCAAGCCAAAGGTTACAATTTCGTGCTTTTCAGTATAACCTCCCCAGGGGTTAATAACATTCTTTTTTTAAAAGAAAGCTGAAATTCTCTTAAAGCTGAACCTTTAAGGAAGTATCACAAATTGAATGACTTGTGTCCAAATCACGCAATTTAGGAATACTTTCAAAACAACAGAATTATACTTAAAGCTTAACATAAAGATGATATCCTTTTTAAATACCCTGGTACGTATAGTGCTAAGTCTAAAAATTCTTGGAACTATTCTACGCTGATGTTTGCAGTCCTCCTGTATCACAGCCTCTGCTGCGTGAAAGGCTGTGAATGAACCTAACAGGAGGTGGAACACGAGTTTGACTTTTTTTAGTTCCTAGCACGTTAATTTGGGAACTGTAACACTGAGCCCATTGGAGCTTTGTAGTTCTTAAGAAGGAAACAAGATGACCCCTGTAGCGGAGTCAAATCCCAAAAGTAAACAAAGACCTTCACTGGAGAAGAATTAACTGAAGTGTTCAAAAGACCTTCAGAAGCAATTAGCTGAAGGTGTCATTGGCAACATAGGAAGCAAGTATTTTTCATAGGATACTTGTGCAAAAGAAGAAGGTTTCAGCTTTCCTTTAGAAAGATGGTTCTGCAGTAGATTCTACTGTTTAGCATCCTTTTGCAAATCTACTGTTGCTGCATTGACTCTAGCAGAGTTGCTGTAGTTTTAAGCTTTATGGTATAATAAGTAGAGTTATCTCCCAAGGTTCTCAATCGGATAGTTCCCCTTTAGAGAAAGGGCGATTATGGTTGTAGTAGAAACACACCAAGAATGATTCCAGAGTTGTTTAAAGTAGCCTCTGAGGTGTACTGATCTTAATGAAAGGAAAATGTGTCTTCTTATGGCAAGAAACATAGGGCTGAATCTGCTATATACAGGCAGCTTCATGGACAGGTTCGGTTAGCAAACTCTCTTGGTTTTGCAGCACTGCTGTGACTTGAATAGATGGAGATGTTAGGTCCATTTGTGTGTTGTCTATGCCTTGGCAGAATTTCCTAAATACCTGTGGAGAGGCACAAGGTATTTGTCAAGTGCAGTGGCATAAAAGAGATGTCGTGGAAAATGATAGCACTGGCAGTTCAGCTCTGAGGAAGGCAGTAAGCCTTTATGGCTCCCCTGGTACCTGTGAGTAACGCACATTGGATTTCTTCTCTAGGGTACTGGGTGCCTTTAGGATCCAAAGAAAAATGGTACTAAAGGGAATATCTGAGTTCACTGGGAAAAGCTGATACTGACTGTCTAGAACTTACTCAAAACTCACTGGCAATACAGCAGTGTTGTGACTTCTGCCAAAAGATAAGGCGAGGAGAAATTAGTGCGGAATGAATGTGGGAATGGGCTGTACAGTTGCAGTGGCAAAGGTTAGTGGGGAGGTTAATCCTTTGTGTGTATTTGTCCTTGTGAATGCCCCTCCAATTTGTTAGCCAGCAGGGGATGATAGCCTTGTACAGTTTATTTGGTCCCTAAGTTTTGCAGGGCCTGAGCTGGGTGAAGCACCTGCCTTCATTTACAGCCTAGGCTCTTGCGTAATTATGAAGTAATCAACTAAGTCATAATGACAAAGTCATTCATGGCAACTGATACGGTTTATTACATGTGATAGGTTTGTAGGTGTATATAAGCGCAAGTAGCATCCTTTCTCAAGGAGCCCAAAAGAAGTTTCTATCCCCAGGTAACTTCTCCCTGTTGATTTCTTCTTGGCTTGGCACAGCAAACACATGGTGCAAAGCTCATGAGAGACTGTTTGCTTTTATTTGTTCATCAGAGGCAGCTAGGATAGGTGAGATCCCCAGTGTAGATCTCTTGCTTCAAAAGAATTCAAGGTTTAGCTCTCTGTCCCTCCACCATACACGTCAGCTCTGGAAGCATCTGTTGCCCCCTCGTGACATGAACTCCCAGACTGGAGCTCATTTGACTCTAAGGTTAATTTTCTTTAGCCACTGGCAGGCTGATTTAAGTGTCAGCTCATTACGATGGCATTCTAATTAAAGCCCCACGATAGCCTTTGACCCTGCAAAATGACTTGGGAGAGAAGAAGCGAATAGGGTGATAAGCTTAGATACTGGCACACAGGAGGAAATATATCCTGCCTGATGTTTGTGGGTGTCAACTTCAGTGTTATCAGATTGTCCTCTGGGAAGGACTGGTTATTAGTATTTATCTCCCTAAGACAAATTCAGCAGCACTGATTTCTCTTGCTTCAAAGGGAGTTGCACCTTCTTCTTGCCAGGAATGGATTTAGTCTCCTGCCTTCATTTTCAAGGTGTACTTTGTGTAGTTTCTCTTTCATGAGCATCAACTACTTCCCCTACTGTTTGGACAGAAAGTTTTTACCGGTATGTAGGAATTTTTCCTGTCCTGTCTAGGCACACGACCTGATTGTTGGTTGTTTTTTTTTTTCTTAGGGTATGGGAATGGGAATTAAAAAAAAAAGGCTCGGATAAAATAGGTATTTCCATAGTATGTGTGTCTGCATCCAAATGCATCTGCATTTCTTCTTTTGTGTCCTGTGACACAGCGTTGAAAAAAACTGGGACAGCCATCCTGAGTCTAAACATGTAAGACTCCTGCACAGCACCAGCATTAATCAAAGCAGATCTTCTCAGCAAAACCATTAGGAAAATGCACAAACACAACAAATCCCAGGTAGGAGTACTGTCTGCCCGATCACTTTTGTCGGTTCTCCTTGTGCACCTTGAATCATGCCATTCCCTTTGTGAGGGGCTCCTACGTTTCTATCTCCCCCCTTCGTTCCTTCTCCTGTCCTTTAATAGCTTTTATTTGCATTTTTCCCACATTTTCTTAGGATGGGGAAGTACTAGGCCTGCAATAATGGGGTAAAGAAATCCCAGTATTTCATTATTGACAGTAAAGAAGCCTGGAGGACACAATCCTCTTTAATTGAAAGCAGTGGCCACCAAATGGTATTCCTTTCCTATATTGACCATACCTGATTCATTTTGAGGCTGTCCCTGGGAGCACTCGCTCTATGGCTGGAACGCTGGGAGACAGAGGTATGAAATCTCATGGTTTTTTGGTTGAGCAGGGTGGTAACTTTGTCCTCAATGGAAAAGATGGGGAAAGAAAACAGAGGGCAGAGGTTTATGCAAGTCATCATAGCAAGTCAGTGGCAGAGTGTACTAGAACTTAAGCATCTGCAATTATACTTCAGACTTGACCCAAGGTTCACTGGAATCGTTTAACCTTTGCTGAGAGTCAGATCTGGTTGATATTTTTGTGTGCAGGCGAAGTTGTTATGCTCAGGAAATACCAGTTAATTGAAACAGAAACCTTGGGTGGAATTGTCCTCATTTCAACAAGGTTTTGCCAGGAAGAGTTTCGTATTTCCAGATTTAAGTGCCTAACCAAGCCGGAGAGGTCACACAGGGGTAGCCAGGAACCTGGGAGGCAAGTTATTCAGCTGGCAGTGAGAGCATGGGGAATGAGCCCTACAGAGAAGTCATCTTTCTGAATCAAATAGAGCAGAGGCTGGAAAAAAAAAGGCTGGTGTTCCAGAGGAGTGATGACTTGCTTTTGCATTTGTAGAAGAATTGGGAGCAGGGAAGATCATTATCTCAGTGTGGTCTTGGTTCAGTCTGGATGTGGAATGGGAATGATATCTTAACAAGTGATGCAGGATGGAAGAGTAGTTTTCTGCCTACCCCCTCTGAGGACAAGCAGTCAGGCTGTCCAGATCTGGTCTGCAAGAAGCTATACAGAGCACTGATTTTCAGAGGGAAGAGATGAGAAGTTAACTTCTTGTGATAATGAGATGCTTCAGTAGTGTTCCCAGCTAGCACGTAATCTTATAATTATTGGCTATTGTGTGTGTATAGTATCCTGTCTTTCTTCCCCTCCTCTATATGCATTCAGGCATGCACTTACTCCTATCTCCATCATCTTTAACTAAATTAGGGTAAAATACTTCATTACAGAGAGTTTCAGCCAGGAGTGTGGGCCCCAGGGAGTTTATTTTCATACAAATGTATTATGCACAAGGTTGATCTGATCACAGACAATTTGAACTATCTTTGCACCCCCTGGAAAATTCCTTTCATAAATGTAAATGATGTGACACTCCAAAGAACAGAAAACAAGACAGAAAGAGAGAAGAAAAGAAAGAGCCTTTGTACTGATGGACGGGAGATTATGGGCAGCTGCGGAGACGCTGGGTCTCGAGCGCAGGACTCTCTTGCCTGCCCTCTTCCTCCTCTCACAGCATAGCCTTCCCGTTGAACAGCAAGCTGTTGCAAGGTGCTGGAGGGGGAAGAGTGATGCATTAAGTACAGTTTGAGATTATAATAACTGTTTCTATGGCAACAAGAAAATGCCCTCCATGGCTTCTGTTTGTGTTTTGAGCAAGGAGGCATGAAGTGAAGGTTTGTAAACAGAAGGAAGCGGGAAGAGATGCAAGCAGGCGCTTTTCTGGTGCCCTGCCCATGATGCTGGCCCACCTGGGGCACACATGGCTTCTTCTGGTGTACTGGGCTTTCTTCCGCCTTCTTTCAGCAGTCAGTTGCAAATTTTCTTCTGGACTTTTCCAGGGACATAAGAGAAAGTGAGAGAGCAGAAGCATGTGCTTTTTGAGGTTCTTTGTTACTGAGCTTCTCAAAAGTTGGCACCTGTGGGACTGAGTAATGTGTCCTTTCACGAGCAGGGGTGGGAGCAAGCTCAGCTTGCTTCTCCATGGGATTCCTCCATCCCACACCATCAGAGGGAGCCCAGTCCTGACACTGCAGGGATCTCCCTGGTAGAAGTAGTAAGTGTGGAGGGCAAGTTAATCCCCACTTTCATAGAATATTAATCCTCCACTCACAGAAATTCACTGGGCAGAAAGATGCACTGTAACTGAAACCACTTCGGCTTCCCCCTCTCCAGCACTGCACAGACACCCATCTATTATTGAAAACCCTATTAGTCGTGGTAAAATTGTACCACTCCCTCTCACTGTAGCTGCTGAGCGTTCTCTAATTGGTTTTTATTACTACGCCATCCCTGGGAGCATGTGGAGCTCAAATGCACATTTGCTAAGACATTTGTGTTCCCTCATCCTTGTTGGGGGTGCTTTTAGACTGTTTAAGGTTTTGTCAGGAGGATTAAAAAAAGAGGGCAAGAGAGGAGGAAACTAAGGGAGGTGGTTCCTAGGCTGGGGGGATGTGGATAATGGAGACAACAAGAGGCAGGACCAAGGGGCTCAGCTTGCTTGGTCTCTCCAGCAGTTCTGCTAGACAGCTGGCCTCTCTGGTCCCTCCAGCATGCAGCTCTTCCAGTTGTCTGGTTCCCAAAGAGAAACATGCTCACTGGGCTCCTAAGTCACTTGAGGTACTCATCAGCTAATCCATTTTATATTCCCTAGCAATTGCACACTGACAAGTGCACCCTCACCTGCTCCTGTTCTGGCACCAGTGACACACGGGCTTCTGCCCTGTGGTCCCACTTACCGTCTGTACACACCCTTGCATACAGAGCAGAGTTCTGTCACCCAGGAAAGTAGTGAAGAGTGGAGCTTAATGAGGACAGGATAGACTGTGCCCATCGGGTGCAGGGTATGGCCAGACAAATGCACCGACCAGCAAACTGTTGACTGCGACTGGTCCCTTCTGTCCCCTTATCCCTCTATTTTACCATACCTTTTCCTCCACAAACCACCTTATCCCTCCCTTTCTCTGCTTTTGGTCTTTCCCTGAAATATCCTATAAGTCCTGTACAATCCCCAGCATCCCATAATGTGGCCCATACTCGTTAGGCAGTAACCTAGGGATTAACAGCCCTGTCCTGTGCCACACACACCTCCAGCAGCGATGGTCTCTCTTGCTGCCCAGTTGCCCTGTGCTCTGCTGTTGTCAGTGTTCACGCAGCTCCAGCTGGACTTGCGAGGCTTTCATGGAGAGATACACTGGCTCTGTGACTGCTGATGTTTGGGTAACGGGATGCCACGCAGATTCAAAGTTGTTTTAGTCCTGGGAGCTGCCACGAGGCAGCTGGTGAGATGTCCCAAGTCTTCCCAAGCAGCATAGGCATCTCTTTTTCTGAAATGAGTGGATGTGGAGGAACTGAGGCTGGTGAGGCATTTCTGGGGACAAAAACCCATAAAACTCTTTCTGCCCCTTTAATCTCTTAAGTACTTTTACACATTTTTAGGCCTGGAGTCCTTAGTAATTGGTAAAGATAAGAGTTCTTGTGCACTGTGATGTGACTGCCTTTTGCTTGTGAGCTGCCTAACCAGGACAGTGTGGCAGTTGGATACGTGTGCTCCACATGGCCATTAAACAAGCTGTAGAGCCACGTTGCCTCTTGCTCGATTCCGGCCAGGGCGTTCTGTTTTTGTGGTCACTGATCAAGTGAAATTGTTTGTTATGGATGGGTTGGTATGTGTTCTCCATTTCATTCATTTGTTTCGCAGGCATTGCTGCGGACCGGGCAGAGGTGGTTTAGCTAGGGCTTCCAGTTGTTCAAGCAGAGCAGCTTAACTCCGTGTTTTGTCAGTTTTACAGAATCCAAGAACAGGCACTCACATGCTAGTGAGAGCAAAAGAGTGTTTTTCAGGGATTAACACCCCGCAAGGCAGTCAGGGGCTCCCCACACAGGCTCTGTCCTGCCTGCTTTGTGCGGGCTGGCAGGGCACACTCACACCAGGAGCTCTGGCAGGTTTCCTCACTCGTCTTGCCCCCCCCCAACTCATTCCTTCATGCAGTCTCCTACTGAGTGTTTTGGGTAAACAGGTTTCTCCCTTTCCTGTCTGGAAGGGACTATTTCAGCCTGCTCCGCTCCGCCTGTCAATGTCTCACTTCATCGCGCACACAGAGGATGTTATTCTTCCAGTGGTGCCTGTTGTGCTAATGGGATCCGTTTAAAGCGAACTCCACTGTAATTTCATTTTCCTTAGGGAGAGGGAGGGAAAGTATTTTCTTCTCGGAGCTACATCCCTGCTACTCACTTTGCATCTCTCTCACAGAGTCTGCAGCATGACAATTTCTCTCCCTGATCACTGGAAAATGCTGGGAGCCAAGGAGCCCTGGAGGAGCCCTTGTGGATCCGCTGCAGCACCCAACACAGCCTAAGCCCCATCTTCTCTCCCTGGGCTGGCCTCAGCCGAGGCTCTCCCTTGTGTTCATTAGTTGGTCTGTGACAGCTGGGCCACGCAGCCTTGCAGCGGGCTGCACCTTTCATTGGACTGGAAACCACCCAGTACAAAAGCTTGTGGTCCGTTTCTTTAGTGAGAGCACGTTGCCCAGCATGTTACACCAAAGCACTGCCGTTTGGGTTGAATTTTGTAGTTTCTGGTTTTAATGCTGGTGTTTACTGTCTCGTATCACTTGGGCGCCTCCCACACCAGCGAGCATCCCCTTCCTCACATAATGTTGCTGCAGTTGCTGTGGCTGAGGCACGAGGTAGCTCTCAGGGCAGAAAAGAGAGGGAGCTGCTGGCAGGGCTTTTTCCCAAGAGCCCCATAGCCCTGTAGTTCAGTTCCCCCTCAGTCTGAAAGTCCTTCGTGTGTCGACCTTCAGGGTATGCAGAGAAACTTGTCTGCTTGCCGGGGCATCCAGGGCTGGCTGAGATGGATGGGCGGCCAGGGGAGGGAGTTGTTGTTTTTCTGTCTTAACAGTTGATGTTGTTCTGTTGTGTGGGTTGGGATATGTTGCTGGATTTGCTTTTGGTTTGCTGTATTGTTGTTTGTTGAATGGCTTGGGGGTTTCTATATAACATTGAGATGGCTGGGGCCTGCAAGGGATGCTTTTTTTTACAGCATTCAAACAGAAATTAAAATAGATGAGATATTTTTCTTGTAATTAAAGATCACACTTAAATCAAATGCTTTAGACCTCAGACCTCTCCTCCTATTCCCCGACTTCCCACCCTTCTCCTCCTCCTACACACATACAAAGTTCAGCTGTTTGGGAATGCAGCTGAGAATTTCCTACTGCCTAGTAAGCATGAACTAAACCTCTTTTCCTCCCTCTTAAAAAAACCCCAACCCACGACATGAAGCATATTCATGGTTCTTGTGCCTGTTCTGTAGCTGGCACTCCTCTCTAGCTCCGGTGTAGGTTATTTCTGAATTACCCTAAACAGACAGTTCCCCCGCTCAGGGGTCAAGGTCGGTGCAATGATCGCCAAGTCCCTTTTGTCGGCAGTTCCCCGTGGGGAGTGATATTAGCCTGCACGCCTCTCCCGCTCCTACTCCCTACAGCCTGTTATTAAACAAGGACAAGTGGGTAGCTTGTCTGTGTCTGTGTGTGAGAGCGCGACTCTGTCACCTGATGCATACAGATGGCTTATTAACCAATTAATTCATAGGACTAAATTGGTTAAATCAAACTAAATGACACCCAATTGCTGTACAAGGGTAGAAATGGATTGGAATAAGTGTTTCTTAAATGCCAGCCTCGTTGAGCAAAGGAATGAGTAGTGGAGAGAGCGGGGGGGCTCATGGAGGAACAGGAACAGCAAATGCTGGCAGGCAGCAAGAGCAGAGCCGTCCAGGGCATCACGTCCAAGGGAAGGAAGTGTCTCATGAGTCCGTGGCAGTTTGTGCTGCCAAGAAATCGTATCGCTCTTTTTGCTCATGACGCTTTAGGGCTGGGAATCCCTCTGGAGAGGGAGTCCCAGACACTGCCTTTGCTCTGCATCCTGGGCAAGAGGTGGTAGCTTCTTGGGTCCCAGACTTTGGTTGGAGCATGAATTATTATTTGAACTATTATTATTTGGTCGGAGCATGAACTATTATTGTTCATTTGTCTGAGGAGTGAGGGTCTGATTTTTCAGAACTGCACTCTACCACCTCCTCTTGTCTGAAGTTCCTGTGAGCAGTTGATGTTTCATCATCCTGGAAATTGTGTGGTTCTTTGTCCTTTCTCTAACCAGACCCCAAGGGGTGGGCAGAAAATCTGCACGCAGATGTAACGCTGCTGTCTGTTTCACCTGCAACAATATCATCAGTTGCTTAGGGATGCTCTTCTCTAAGGTTTCTGTTGGTGGCATTATCTATTTGTGTGTGCCATGGGCTGACCCTGGCTGGCCACCACGTGCCCATCAAGCTGTTCTACCACTCTTCCTCCTCAGCAGGGCACTTACTATTTACTGTCATGGGCAAAACAGACTAGACTTGGGGGAAATTAAATTAATTTATTGACAATTGATAAGAGAGTAAGATAATAAGAAATAAGAAAAAAATTAAAATCACCTTCCCCCACCCCTCCCTTCTTCCCAGGCTCAACTTCACTCCCAACAATTCTACCTTCTTGCCCCGGGAAGCACAGGGGGATGGGTAATGGAGGTTGTAGTCAGTCCATAACACTTTGTCTCTGCTTCTCCTTACTCATCACAGTCTTTCCCTGCTCCAGGATGCGTTTCCTCCCATGGGAGACAGTCCTTTAAGAACTGCTCCAACATGGGTCTTTCCCATGGGCTGCAGTTCATCAAGAACTACTCCAGCGTGGGTCTCCCACAGGCCACAGTTCCTATCATAAAACTTGCTCCTGTGTGGGCTCTTCGCCATGGCTGCAGCTCCTGCCAGGAGCCTGCTCCAGTTTGGGCTCTCCACGGGCTGCAGCTTCCTTCAGGGCATGTGTGGATATCTGCTCCACCATGGTCCTCCATGGGTGCAGGGCAACAACCTGCATCACCATGGTTTTCATCCCAGGCTGCAAAGAAATCTGCTCCGGCACATGGAACACCTCTTCCCCTTCCTCCTCCTCTGACGTTCACGTCTGCAGGGCTGTTTCACGTTTTCTCACTCCTCTCTCACAGCTGCTGCATAGCATCACTTACCATTTACGTTATCACAGAGGCACTACCAGCATCACTGGTGGGCTCAGCTTTGGCCAGTGGCATGTCTGTCAGAGCTGACTGGGCCTGGCTCTGCCCAACATGGGGGCAGCTCCTGGTGTCTTCTCACAGAAGCTACCTCTGCAGCCCCTCTTCCCCCCTAACCTTGACACATAAACCAAATACACTGTGTAACAGGAGGCTTTGTTCGTCTCTGAAGGAGAGCGCCCCGTTTCTTTTTTCCACACCAAATGCTGACGATTCGATCTACGTTGTGATGTGGATGATGGACTTGATAGGATTGACTGGATGACTGGGCGTGCAAGGTATTCCCCCTGATCCCAGTTCAATTTAACTGCTGCCATGATGTGTAAGAGTCATAATCTGATTTGGGGTAGTAGAGGGAGTATAAAAGAAAGAATGCAAAAGACAAAGTTGCGCATCAGAAAGTACTCCGATGGTATTTTATGTTACAGTTTTAATGTTCTCCCTGCCTCAAGGCTAGACCTTATCAAAGGTATTTATTTTATTTTTTGATATCACCATATCAAAGCTTAGGTTGCTTGTGCTACTGTTTTACCAGACCTGATAATCTGAGGGAGGTATTCTAGCTGCTTCCCTTGGCAGGAGCTTCATCTGGCTAGTCATGACTGCATGGGGATGTCCGTGGCTCCCCTTAAGGTATAGGAGGGAGCTGGTCCTTGTGGGAATACGGGAGCTGCCAAGTTAGAAGTCTTTCCATGAGGAGCTTATGAACAGCTTATGGCAGTTTCCTGCTAACAGCATCCTTGTTCATCATGGCCCACAGTGGACTCTTCTGTTGATTTTTGACCTTATGGTCCCTTGGTAAGTGCTGTTTCCCCCAGGCAGAAGTGGAAAACTGTACCCATGTGCCCGAGGACATGAAGTGTAGCAGCATGGCCCCGGCTCAACCTCAGCAGAAGGGCAGGGGCCACTGCCCATGAACGTGGTGCCTGGAGCAAGGCTTGCTTCTCGGACTGGGATGCCTTTTTGCTTGTGGTGGGCAGGCACCTGAGGTTAGCTCTGGGTTGGTGCTGTTTGAGGGGGCAATTGGACTTGCTCTGTGTGGGATGGGGACAGTCTTTCTATGGCAGAAGACACTGCCACATAAAACGACAGTCTGACGGTGCTTGCAGCAGAAGAAAGGGATGAACCCTTTAGTTTGGAGCAGGAGTGAATGGTACGTTTTAGTGGTCACTGCCAGGGTCAACTGGAGAAAAGAACAACAACGTGCCTTAGCAGACCCTGCAAAATGACGTGCGCTCGCAGCCCACACCTAACTCCAGAACACAGCAAGAAGCAAAACCTCACAGCCCAGAACACACGCACGTACGTGCCTGCACACAGAGTGCGTGCACACAGAGCACATGCCACAAGCAGGTGCACAGGTCTGGCACCTCTCTCTACGGCACCGACAAATTATACGTAGACATAGGCAGAAACATATGCATACGTGGAGGACAGTCCATTAAAAATGGAACCTGTGCATATGCAAAACTGCCAAGAACATATTCGCCAGCACCCTAATACTAGCTGTGGATAGCCACTGAACAAACACATGCCTGACTATTATGTCAGTGTTAAAATTGCTCTTCTTCAGTTGCTGCAGCAAGATAAAGTCTCCAAAGCCCGTCATGCTGCGGCATCTTTTTCAAGGCTGCAGTATATGGAGTGCGTATAAAATATTGAATCATTTAGGGGCTTTTCATCTTTTCTTTCTTTTTTTTTTAGGAAAGAAAAATAGGATTTACACTTTGTCCACTGGCAGAGCAAATGTTTTATGTGCTGGAGCCATGACCACTGCACTAGAGCATTTGATGCATATATTTTGTGGCCTTTTTTTTCCTTTTTTTTTTCTTCTTATTATCATGCTACTGAAAAGGGTCAAATCAACCATTTGGAAGGGTAATTTTTTATTCTTAGTGCAGAGTGTACTCCAAGAGCTGTAAAACAAACTCTGACACCCTCTCATTGATGTTTGTCCTAGAAAGAGCCCTTGCTTTCCCTTGGCCCTAATAGCCCTTGGTATCCCTGCAGAAGGAGGCTGAGGAAGGGAATGCTTTCACTATTTCCAGAGGTGGAGCAGAAAGATGTATGTAGTTCCTGTCCAGTGAGAAATGAACTGAGTTCAAATTTGGTGATGCACTCACAGGCAAGCTGCACCTCTGAAGTCTTCTGCATTGGATTGTGCTTTTCCTCCTTTAAACCCTCTACCCCACTTACCTATTTCCTAGGGGCTCCCTTTATGCATGCTGGTTAATTGTTGCTTCACAGGCTGTGTGTTGTGCTGATCTGCTTTAGTTGGTAGCAGCTTTTTACCATTTCATCATGTCCCTTTTAGGGGAGAGGGTTGGCCTGTGAACTCAGGTTCTGCACTTTGTCATGGTCGGGCTGTGCATTGATCACATCCTCTTCCCTTGCCTCAGTTTCCTCATCCCTTCTGGGGCAGTAACAGTGATGATTCATCTCAGAAGGAGATGGAAAGACTCATTCATTAGTATTAGAAAGTGCTTTGAGGTCTCCGGTAGACAGATAAGCCACTGCTATCCTCTAAGCTATTTTCCCTTTTCTACCCCATTTATAATGATCTGGCCTGTCTCTTGAAGTCTGAAGAAGCAGCAGGTTGATCTCAGCTCCATTTTTGTTTTTACCTTTTATTAGCACAGCTCTGACAGTTCCGAGTCCTTGCGTGGGTATGGAGAACATATTCTTTTATTGTTTCTGTCGTCCGGAACAGAACTGCTCTAGACACAAAGCAGCAGCACAGAGTAATAAGAGAAGACAAAAATTTAATTAAGAAGAAGGAAAATAATTCTCTTTTATTGCAAAAAATAGAAGGGCTGAGAAGCCTATTGATGTTTGTGAATGTAGGTAGGTAGCACTATTATTGCCGATCTGAGAGAAATCTCAAAAGATTTTTAAGTTCATATAAGCAACAAGAAGTTCTTATGATTCTGTGAATCATAAGATAATCCTAATGTCTTTGGTCCATACTGTTTCTATCACATTCAGAGGTGTGGTTTAGACAGCTGTAGATCCACTTTCCCTCAAGTCATTCTCCGTTTGTGTCAATGAGTCGTAAATTGGCAGCACTCACAGATGAAGAAATGAGTGTCAAGTTTGGAGGTGCTTTTGACATTTGGATGTATAGTGTGGACCTTTTTAGATGTCCTTGCCTGCAGGCTGAGTGGGTTGAGGTTGACTGGGAAGAGTCCAAGCAACTGTAAGAAAATCTAGTATGCAAAGTTCTGTGGACATCTTGATAATCTCCTTCCTTCCCCATCCCAAGGAGTGGAAAATCTTTTGGGGAAGTGACATCAGATTCAGCTCTAGTGGGAAGTAAAGTTCCTTCGGCTTCCCTACATCTCCTTGGGAAGTTGGGAAGGAGAAGGAAGGAGTTGGAAAACTGAAGTATTGAAACGTAGAGGAAGTCAAGGCCCGGTGGGCCCTGAGACCTGTCACCTCCTGTTGCTCTCTTCCGAATGCTCAGCACTCCTGCAAGTGAGTCCACGGAGACAACAAGGAGCATTGAAAGTGCCTCACGAGATCAGATCTCTTCGGCCAGGAGCGTCCTTTAATTCTTGATTGTTGTGGTGCGAAAATCGGAAAAAACCCCACCATCCCTTTTGCTGGCTTTTCTGTCGTTGTCTTTGGAAGATGTAGCAGGACTCTGGTGTGTAATCATGTCCAGACAATGAGAGGTACATTCAGAGCGAATGTATGTCCAAATGTTCATCCCCTTACTTTGAGTATTTATTTAGTTGGTTTTCTTTTCACTTTTATATGACCTTTAGCAGAATAGGTGTTTTGGCTTTAAACACAAAAGTTTGCAGTAAAATTGCGAAGGGGTGGAGGAAGCCATCTTCTTATGCTAACCAACCTATTTTGGTCTGATAATGTCTTTCAGCAGGATTTCACACCCCTAAGGAGAGTATTTAAGGGGAAAAAAAAAAGATTGAAGTATGTATCATTTCTTGATCAAGTCAAAGATAAAGAAATTCTGACTTTCCATTTTACTGGGAATTGCTTACTAGTGCTGACTCGCTTTGCAATAGCTTTGGAGCACATTGTGTTTTCTCGAAGTGCTGGGTGACTCCAGGGACAGACACAAAATTTCAGTCGCAAGGAAGGGGAGAGAGAGAGACTGCTGCACATCTGAGATGCAGGAGGCCACTCTCTGCAGTACCACACGCTTCTTCTGTGACCTTGAGGAAGGTGCATGGCATTTCTGCAGCTGGACTTCCCCTTTTGTGAGCTGAAGAGGGGACAACTAACGTGTTGGTGATGTTGCAAGGATAAACCTAATAGATCTGTGAGATGCTGCAGTGAAATTGTCATTGGGGTTGTAGGCAGGGCTGAGCTGAGGGTTTGAGAAACTGCTGTGGCAAAGATTCATTCCTGTTTTCTGGAGTCTTGGTGATCTGTATTTACATACAGTCTCCTGTACAGAAAATGAAAGTCTTCATTTTTGAAGTCTTCAAAATGAAGTAGCCCCCAGCTGAGGCTGAGAACACCATCATCCTAGTTGTGCTCCTGGGAAACTGAGTCATGGAAGGGCTGTGCGGGGTGGCAAGGTCTGGGGGGAGACGCTGGGGTGAAACATGAGAAAGAAATGGCTCCCGCCTTGCTTTCAGATGTCTGCAGCACACTGGTAACAGCCTTTTCGGAGCTCATCTCAGCAGCGTACCGAGGGATGCATATCTCTCTAATAAACCCGGCTGTGTGCTGCAGTGGTGGCACTTTTGGTAGGGCTTAGAGCCTAAAGTATCCCTTCTGCAGTAGGTGGGGATAACTGTAGTTTTGTGAGGGGAACCTGGTGTGCTGACTCCACACGAGTCACTGAGCTTCCCAATGTGGATTTTAAACTTGGGCTCACTGGCTGCGTCGTTTCCACTAGAGAGGTTTTAAGCACTGCTTGTCTTGGGTAACACCAGGCAGTATTTAATGGAGAATGAAAGAATCAGGGTGTTTTGTACTGTGCTTTGGGGGAAAAAACAATGTCCCTGTAGGAGCACTGAGCAGCAGCAGCAGAGATGGCTGCCCAGCTAGCAGTCCCAGTGCTCAGCTTTTGCCTGTGTGGGATGGAGGAGAGTAAGGAACAACATCCCGTCCATTGCTGCAGTATGAAGACTGTGCAGGGAAGGAGAGGGGGGTCACAGCTCCCCATCGCCTGGCTACGACCAGCAGGAGGTATGTGGTAACCAGCTATGCTATGAACACGGAATCAGAAAGCAGGCAGGGACTGTTTCAAATGCAGTTGAGTTTTTTGCGGTCTGTACTTCTTCTAAAGGCCACAATGTTGCCCCTTCACAGTCCTTCATCCCAGCCTGCCCCTCTCCTGCTTCCTGGCAGAGCAAACACTGGAGCACAGTGAGGCAGCTCACCAGCACTCTGCCTTTCTCCCTTCCCTCCTCCTCTCCCTGCCAGGTTTGTCCTTCCTTGCTCACTGCTGATGAGTTCTTTGGGGTCTCTCTTTCACTGAGCGCCCGTACCCGGCACAGCACAGCGAGGGCCTGCCCCCTGTTAGGATCTGAGTGGATAATGACAGTTTCTGCCTCCATCTCCATTCAGTCCGTGGACTGCGTCGGCGGCATTTCGTCAGCTGCATACAGAGGCATTGCTGCCCATCGCTGGCATTGTCACCTGGAGTCCTCGGCTGCAGCTGCTGCTGCTGCTGCTGGGCTGATCTGCTGTGAAATTTTTTTTTGTTTATTGGTTTGTGCCAATAATGGAAATGTCTTAGTACCTGCCAATTATAAAAAAAAAAAAATATGCAGCAGTAATCTCCTCTATCTTTTCTTTTTCTATCTGTCTCCATTTTTTCTCTTCTCCGCTGGGACAGAAGTAAATAAAATGCTTGATAAAATTTAGGCTTTATATGTGTGAGAGAGATACTTATTGTGGTGAGCTGGGTTGAAGAAATGAGATTTGCATAGATATGGATGGATAAAAAGAAAAAGAGATTGGGAGAAGCATGCTTGAATACTGAATAACTGAAAATGTACGGAGCCAAATTTATGCCTGGGAAAACTATGTGGACTTCGGCAGGGTTGTATTCACTTGCACCAACTCTGTGCTTAGCCCCTTGTTTTGCTTTTAAATTATATTGCTTATTTTGTCTAACTCCCCAGGTGTCTCATTTAAGGATGTTCTTTCTCATCAGGGTGTGAGAGGAGGGAATTAGTATTTGCTGTCCTATAGGTACTTCTGTACTACAGAGATCCCATGGTTCTTAGCAGGGTGATGGCAGGGCAGTACTCTCCTAGAGACTTTGGACAAGGAAAACAGACATTGCCCATGATAATTAGAATTTGAGGAAGCCCTGAGAAGCAGACATGGCATCATGAAACTGCCTGGGCTGCAGGCAAATGGTAGGAAATCACCAGGTCCTTCAATTTTACAGTGGTCCTCATCTCCGGAAGGACTGAGCCACTGGCCTGGATCAAATATTCAAACTAGACCAGGTGGCTTCCTCTTCATGCCAGTACATGAATCTTTGAATTATACCTAAATCGTCATGACAGACTCTCCTAGAAGCTGAAAAGATCTTGAGAAGAGTTTTTCTTCGGGACATTTCATTTCTTTCATGTCGCAGCTGGCACTGCATAGGCTAGGAGGTGTGGACGTGGAGGTTTGGGTTGGATCGGGTACTCATTTAATTCAGAAGCCCAGCTCACATGATGGTTGGTAGCAGATGCATCAGGGAAAAGGAGGAAGGTGGCACATTGGGTAATCTTACCCCATGCTCAGACTCATCCCTAGCCATGAGAGTGAGGAGCTAGTTTACTTTCTGAAACTTCAATGTGTCTTTTAAAAAGTTGCTGTCATTCGTTGTCATAATTCTGGATGTTGTGATGTTTCTCTGTCCTGCTCCTTCTGGAATATCATGACAGTTTTCCTTTCAGTTGTTTCCTTTAGCTTCCAGTCCCACAGTCTAATAATATAACATGTGGAGGGGAAAAAAATTGCAGAAAAGGGGTGTTCCAGCACCTTTGAATTCAGCTTTTCATTTAGCTGAATGCCTTCTTAGTCATCATTTCCCAAGCTTGAACAAAAGTCTAAGCTGATGAAGAAAGGTAGCTACCTACTTTTCATATGCATAGGTGCCTTGGGGAGTCTGTGGAAAGCGTATCTGTGATGTCTCCAGGACAACCTGAAACCTGAGAATTGAACACGTGAGGACATCTTCCACCTGGCCGTTGATGCTTTGTGGACACATTTTTGGTGCCCATACCCACAGAGAAACAAGTTTATTCCATCTCAGCCCATATGTGGTCTGTCCCATTTGCAGTTTTTCCACATGATAAACGGGCTAATGAATTTACAGGTCAGAAAGGGAAAAGAAAAAAAAAAGGGGGAGACGGAGAGGAAGGAGGGTACTGGATCAATTGACAAATTGAAATGTCATTTCCCAGCCTGCAGCTGGATGCTGCTGCCTCTCTCTCTCCCTCCTTTTTTTTTTTCTTCTTAGCCTTTTGTTTTTTGATTTGGTTATAAAAGCCAGGATGTAATTGAAACTGGCATTGGAATCAAACAGCATGACCTTGCCAGGTTTCTTCCAGTCCCGCCACACCATCCGCGCCGGCTGAGGGAAATGGAAGAGGACGGAGGGGGAAGTGAGAGAGGGCACCAGCACAGGGAGTCCCCTGACAACTTGGCTGCTTGTGTGCCTGTCTTTGAAGGACTTCTCTTCTGTGCGTCTCTTTTTTATTTAATTTTTATCCAAGGCAGCCAAAGTGCTTTGGGGACCTGGGAGGTGACAACAGAGCACACTGGCAGCTTTTTCTTAGGAGTTGGTGTGTAAATCTGCTGTGGGAGCTGCGCAACACAGTCTGCCAGCTCGTGAGAGCGGTGCCAGCTTAAAGGCACTGGAAGAACAAGGTCCTCCATGCCTTGACCTTCTTGTCCTGGCTGGAGCTAGAAGGAGCAGTCTCTTATTTCCAGACTGAAGACACGTGGCTCTACCCCTGCTCCCCACTTCTGCCCTGTAGTAGCATCCTTTCCAGATGACTGAGACAAGAAAACTCATTTCATCCATGGGCTGAGCATTTGCTAGATCTCAGATCTCCCCAGAACAAAGTTTGATGCATTGGTTATCTGTGGCTTGTCTGCAAAAAAGCAGATCTTGTGCCTAGCAGGGCTGGTTGCCCCAGTGTACCTCTGGATAGGTCCTCAGTCAGCTTTTCAGGAGGGTCCTGTGTGCATGCCTTTCTCCTCTGCCTGTTTTCTTCGGCAAAAAGCCTGGTGGGACAGGGAGGTGTGGTGCATTTCCAGGGGTCTCCAGATTCTGGAGGGTAAGTGGTGCGGGGTTGCTGTGTACAATGGGAATCACCCCTGCATTCCAGCATGGAGATGCTGGGATTCAGCGCCCATGCCCCGTGGGTCAGGCTAAGCACAGCCCTGGCACACCCCGTTTTTGTAAATGTGAGGATCTCATTATGAGTGGCGGTTAAAGTCTGAGCTCAAGGCACATAAAACTTGAATGGAATAGGAATAAATCTCCACTAAATCTGTCCCATCTTTGATGCCTTTGCTCGCAGCCAGGTCTGCAGTGTTAGCTTTTACAAACTGGAGCAGGGAGCGAGGATAAAAGCAAGGCAGTGATGGAGGAGCAACATAAAGAAAAGAGTCAGAAGGGATGTTGGCGAGGCTGGGAAGGAGCACTGGGGAGTGGGCCTTTCCACGCTGCAAAATTTGTCTTGGAGAGGAGGGCCATAAATATTTTACCCCATCACCAATCCTCCAACGGCTCCACCTCTGCCTCTTCAGGCTGGCTATAGTGATGCTGGCTCACTTACCCGGCTCCTCTGCTGCCCAGCGACCACAGCTTGTTCACTGTGTTTTGCTGCCGCAGGACCTGGGGGGAGAAGACAGCAAGCCTATTTACAGGCCATTGAGAAGCTGGGTTTGGAGAAAATGGCATTGGGTGGGATCAGTATAGTCTGTATAATAATATACCCAAGTCCCTTATCCATTCCATTTGTACACTGGATGCTCGTTTGATCACTCTAGGTTTACACAGAAACTGTCGAGTTTTTTATTTAAAAAAAAAAAAAAATTTATAAGCCTGTATTTCTTTGTTCCGATATAAATGAAATATAGAAAATGTGAACAAATGGAGCTCCCATAGGAGAATAGGTGGAGAAGCTTGAGTCAGCAGAAGCAGAACAGAAGGACAGCAGAGGTTTATACAGGCCTTGATACTGCCTCGTTGCAGACAGTGATTTGTGAGCTCATGGAGATGAATAATACAATTTAATTCAGTTGCTTCTTTGCAGACTTAAGCCAAATTCCAATGTGATTTTTTGAGATTCTTTTGGTACATGATGTGATAGTGTTTTCTTTTGGGAATAATTCAAACATGATGCTGTGTTCATTCACAGTAGTAGTAAAGTTTCCATGAACTTTAGGTGGTTCAAAATCGGGACTTTAATGAACAAAAACATCTTTAAACTATTATGTACCTTTCCCTGTTAATGCTGCTTTGTTGTGGTTTGCCTTTTTTGCAGTTAGCATAGATTCTTCAGTTTACCTTCTGTTTCTTTTCTGTGTCAAGACACCTCTCACTTTCAGATCCTCTTACTGCAGGTTTGGGCTGTGCACCAAGGGCTCTCGTGTATAAACACTTGCAGAATTAAGTTTTATTTCCCTGAAGGAGCTCTCTTTGAAGTCAAAGAACACCCTCCTACCATTAATGTAATTGTGATTAGTGAGACTTCACCCTGTGCAAAATGCTGCCCGTTCTCCCCCTACATGAAGCATTCGCTGGTAAATAATGCAAACTGTATTTTTATGAACATTAGATCAAATTATTAAATGAATATGCTTTGGCTGCACTTAAATCACTTTAATATCCTCTCTCTAACATATTTTTTCTCTTTCCATATTTGACCAATTTCATTTTACGGAAAAAAAAAAAGAGAGATGAAAAAAATGAAGTTCAGCATTGTGGAAATATTTATATAAATTGAATTTTAGAAATTCCACTGAGAATATTCAACTTAGAAGGATTTGTGCGTTCGTCCAACCTTAGCAATTGTCAAAGAGAATCAGTCTTGAAGTCCCTTGAGCCCTGATTTGACCTATCTGAATAAGCAGTATCAGATTTTTAGTTGGAAGGTAAGTGAACCTCTGCAGTTGGCAGATAATATCACATATTTATCAATAATAATGATTAGTTTATTCCCTAAGGCATGAGGTAATGTAGTCCATGTCATCAGCACTGGTCCTTTAGATGTGGATGTTTTGGTTCCCCATGTAAATGTGTAATTCCTTGCTTCGTTTTGCTAAACTCTTGTCTGTAGCTTAATGTGGCAGTGAGTTCCCTTGCCTAAGTTCAGCGTTCTGTTAAAAAAAAATATTTCTCTGGTAAATTTGTAATCACCACCTTTCAGCTTCATTAACTGCTCATTTTTTCTTGCATTATAAAAAAAAAAAAGAGAAGACAGTAGCACTTTACCTCCATTCTCTGTATTATTCACTATTTTATATACTGTTATCACACCTCCTCTTACTTGTCTTCTCTTTGATGCAAACTTCCCCCCCCTTCTCTTTCATTCTTGCTTCATGTATGCATTTTTCCACTGCTGTTATCATTCTTGCCACCTTTCTAAAGAGGAAGCTGAAACAATACATCGTGGCTTATCTGGCCACTAGTCAAACCATCTGGAATTTCAGACTTCACCTTAGAGGGGGGGAAAATTGGGGAAGAAAAATCCATCAAATAAATTGGAAAAACAAATACATTTATTGAACTCACCATCTGGTAGTGCACATTCTACCAACAGAACAAAAAAAAAAAACAAACCACCAAGCTAAATTCAACAAATCAATTATTCATTGTGAATTATTCACTAGCTTCTATTCCAAACACTGCCAAGATGTGTTTGTTTATTTTTATTTGGAGTTTAAAAAAATCCATGGCAACATTGCTGTTTGTCTTAGTGTTCGAGCACAAAGTGCAGACCTGCACTTCTGTTCTGAATGCCTTTATTTAATCAAAGAAAAAGAACAGAAAAAGAAAGAACAAAAGCAAAGTTCTCAGAAGAGAAAATAGCGCGTGTCTGTAAAGTACCATTTTACCATGTCTTGTAAAATGATAGGTGTTCCAGGTGACCAGACTGTTTTAGAAACACAAAGGTGTAGAATGCAGAAAGGGCGAGACTCTATCTCTTACATCTGTATCACAATAGCACCTAACACGGAGGGGGTTTGCGCCGTAGCTAAAGGGAACACACATCTCAAGTGGTTCTTCTGGGGTACCTGTTTGCCTGCCCTTGGCTTTTTGTAGGAGCTAAACCAGATGGATTGATTTTTACTGAAAAGGACCTTAATAAAGTGGTGTGGCTACAGGTGAGGCTTTAGTTTTACTACCAAACCTGGAGGAGAGGATGGGAGAAGAGGTAGTTTGAGCAGGTGATGTGGGAATACCATGGGTTGAAGGGGATTGGGAGCATCCTCAGCGGAGCTGATGGGAAGCTGCCGCACGCCTGGGCATCATCACTGCAGTGGTGGCTACCTTGGGCTCAAGCTCCTGCCTGTGTTGGTCTCGCTTTGTGGCTTCATTTGTGCTGTAGGTCTGCAAGCGGGATCTGAATGTGGTCCAAGGCGATGGCAATTTATGATCTGCTCTCTGGTTTGTAAGCTTTTTCAGAATAAGCCTGTTTGGGGAGCTGGGGAGAGCTGGGCAGCTCTGGGTAGCTGGTGGTTAGATCTGAGGAGTCAGCAGAAGGGACAAGGCGAGAGCTGGTCATCCACGGCCCCCAGCCCGGCTGCTCTATTGGAAAGCACAGCAATAAAGCAGCTCTTCTCTCTTCCACCCAGTCCCTTTTGTCCTGACTCAGTTACAACTAACAACTAATTAAGCGCCTTATTGAATATTGGCTGAAGGGCAGTCAGATAAGTTGTTTCTATTAGGAAAGCCCAGGAAATAAAAGTACACTATGACATATACTTTATATTGGTTGTAGTCACCTCTGGTATAAGGTGCTAGGTGCCTGGCCTTAGAATGAAAACATCTGGGAAAGCAGAGCATTTTTCCATATGTTCACACAGTGCCACGCGTGCAGCCTGGCTGCTTTGGCCAGTGCTGCGCTTGGAGACCAACAGTAGCACTAAAGGTGTGCAAACATCCCTTTGCAGGTGCTGATCTTGGCATCCCAATGCAGGATTTCTGTTGCCTCACGTGAGATGTTCAGTTCTGCCTTTATAGGGATGTTGCACCAGAAATGCCTTCACCCAGGAATGGAATTATGTTATTCACTGGTATATTTCCAGAAACAGGGGAGGCACAAGCCCTCATTTAGGCACGTGATTTACTCTACAAAATTTTGGTCTTACTTCTTCCATTTTTTTTTTATTTTTTTTTTTTTTAAATAATAATCCTACTTACTTCTGGATGGAATTTTGTTCAGTGCCTGGCTGGTCATCAATTTTATGCCTGCAATTAAATAGCAGGCACAAAATGTTCCACCATTAAGCTGTGGACAAAAATGCTGCTGACCCAAATTGCACCTGGAGAAGGACTAATGATTCTTATTGATAAAGCAGTACTCCTGTTTTGAATGCTTGCTACATTTTTAAAACTATGTCCCAGATTTCAGGAACTAAGGTTAGAATATTCAAAACAGGGGCATTTCCCATCTGCTGATGTCCTCAGCTACCAGGTTGCTGTGCTGAACAGTTTACTCTGCTGGAGATCTCTACTGTTCTTGTGGCACTGATAGAAATATATATTCAGAAAAGGAGAGAAAGAGAGAAAGAGAGATTGAAATTGAAAACACACAAGATTAAAAACAAAGAAATCCCAAACCAAATAGCCCAGCAGAAGAAAGATTAGGGACTTTTTTTTCCCCTTAGGAAAAAACTTTTCCCTTTAATCATCTGATTTGCCTGGCTTCAGTCCAAACGTTGTTCCTCTTCGACTCTGGCTGCTGTAGTTTCTGTGTCCCTTGTCCCTCTCCTGGTGTGCCTGTCCCCATTGCCCTGCCACAGCTTTGCCTGGGCAAGGCCATGGAAATGCGCTGAGTGTTGGCAGGTCAGTGGGGAGATGGGAGATAGAGCCCAGGGGAATGGGCGCTGCTCCGGGAGCAGCTGCATATGTGGGAGGCAGGATGAATTCTCACCCATCCTTTACAGAGGCTGATGCTTCTCCCAGGGAGAGGTTGCCTGGAGCATAGTCCAGATCAAGGGGCCTGTGTGATATTAGGGTTGGTGGGAGGAGATGGAGATGTTGGTGCACAGGAGATGAAGCAGAAAGTGAGGCTTGGGAGCAGATGAGGGAAGAAACCCGGAGGAGATGCTTAGTATGTGTATTGACAATGGTCCTGTTTCCTCAAGGATGGTGTGTCTGAAAGGGCATCACCTGGATTAGCAGAGAATATGGGACTACTCAGTTTTTGTTTGGAAATGGCCGTGGGAAGGGGAGCGTGTAGAAGTTACGGGCTTTGTGAGTGTACAGGTAATGAGTAGGCACTCAAAATCCTTCTGCACTTCATAACTGAAAACAGAATGAGGCTGTATAAACTAGGGGTTACAGATGATTTTGACGCCCAGTAGCAGTAAGTTTGAACAAGGATGCATTTGCAAGGGAGGATTCCAGTTTGCTTGTGATTTTTTGGGAGGGGGGCTTAAAATTAATGCCAGCAATACAAAAGGCTGCCAGTGTTTTTCAGCAACATTGTTCTCTAAGATACAGGAGAGTTTTGTTGGCCTTTACAAGTGATTTATTCTGACAGTTATTGTATGTTCAACAATAAATTAAGTTAAAATAGGCTAATAACAGATATTCACTGATGCTTTAACAGCTCAGTAATGGATAGGAATTTCCTCTCCGACCTCACTCTCCTTCTCAAGTAAACAGGTGATGCTATGTAAGCCAGATAAAGATGGGATCCTCCAACAGAAAGGATAGGTAGGCTGGGGAGAGAGTCTGAAACAAATGCCTCTCTAATTACTGACATGTGATGACAGAGGACTGAGGAGATCATTGGAGGCCTCGGTGTTAGTGGGAATACAAATTTTTCTCCCAGAAAATAACATTTACAATGAGAAATTACACTTTCAGCACTTTGAATCTTCCTGGAAATCTTAAACACACGGCAGATGACTCTGTTTCCAAAAAGTCATTGCATCATCTATCTCACAGGTCTCATGGCTCTCACGGCATGCCAAAGGCAGCCCTTCCTCATCAAGCTGCCATGCCTCAGGCAAAGCTGTCCATGTTATCTAGTGGAAGGCTCCATTGAAGTACTGCTACCCAAAGATATTTCTGCTCAGCTCAGAGAGTGGAAGTGACACCAAGAGGGGTCCCTCCTTGTGCCATGAGGCAGAGCCACCTAAACCGATGCCATTCTAACCAACGTCATCTCCTCCTCTCTTCAGATAACTGGCTTTACCAATGGGATACAAACAGCGGATATCCTATACTTTCACTATATTAAAGCTTTTGACACTCTCATGGCATCCCCATAATCACATTAGAGAAGGTTGGCTGAAATACCAAAGGGTGGTTGCAGCATCTGTTCTGCTCCGAGAGGAGCTAGCGACGGTTCTCTGTCAAAGTGGAAGATGCGCAGAGTGGCAGAGGTCAGCCCTACATCAGTTACTGCTCAGTATTTTCTTTCATGAGCTGCGCGATAGGATAGCAAAAAGGCTTTTATGTTTAATGTTTGTGGCACTGCAGGCATGCTTCTGGATAGGGCTAGAACAAAATGCCTGAAAAAGTTATGCCTTCAGGAAGAATGCGTGCACAGGGGCTGCACTTCGTCAGGGGTAACAAAGTGTGTTTATATGGGCCAGGGAATAGCAGGCTGGGGAACAACCCTGTGGAAGAACATGCCGGACTTACTGTGTAATGCGAACTCAGAAGGTGCTAAGCTGGAACAGAGGTGTATTTATTAAATTATTTTCACCCTTTCTGCCCCAGCAGCCAGGACATTGGGTAACACTTTCTGGCCTGCTTTCCTAGCATCCTTGGAGTCTGGACCTGAGTCTCTGCTATAGACAGACAATCACGGGCACAGATAGGTGACAGTGAGTTATAGAAGGTCAGCTGTAGTGATTCTGGGGCGCATCAGGGACTTCAACTCTTCTCCTTGCTCCCTGCCTAGTTTTGTGTCAACTTGGGAGGTCAGGAACCCTTGTGCCACTAACACGCCTGCGGTATCAGGGAAAGAGGGTGCTAAACAGATGGGAGAAGCAGGCAGAAGACAGCAGATCAACACAACGTGCTGTAAAAACGATGCACGGAACCACAGTGACACTGCAGGGGCTGCTTCTCCATCAGCCGTGGATGAGAGCGTCCCCAGTGCAGCAGCCACTGCAGCCACCTGTCCAAGTCCTGCTGAGGCAGCACGGGCAAAAGCCTAATTCTCGAGGGATTGAAAGTAATGTGCCCATCACCACCTCCCCTCCTCCCCTCCCCAGCTACCTTCACTCCCCTACTTGCCACGTCCTATTTTCTTGTAAACAAGGTGGTGTCTGTTTTCTTAAAAGGCATCAGGTTCGGTGTTAGAGCTGGAACGATAATTCACAATGATTCACTTGCACTCTATAGTTTTGCGTTGTCTGTTACAAACGCCTGTGAGCTGAGGGCAGTTGCCTTGACTCTGCTCAAGGAATGATTGTTTGCTTATTTGTGTAGCGTTGTGTTTGGGCTTTCCTTTCTTTTTCTCTCCTTTTTAATTTTTTTTTCTCCTATTTTTTCCCCACTTCTTTTTCTTAAAATAGAAATCAGTCCAGCAACGAGGATCAGAGGTATGCTATTGGATCTGCTTTAGCTGTGATAGATCACACTCTCTTGCCTTGTTTTCCTGATTCGCTGAGGCTATCTCCTGTAGCCAGAGGGAGTTACGAAGAAACCGTTGGCCTTCACTCTCTCTGGAAGAGGAATCAATTTATGAAAAGGGAACAGATAAGACCTAGAGCATTTGGAACACATTTAAAGCTTTTCCCCCCCCAGGCTTGTCCTGAAGCATCACTCCTGGGAAATTCAGGCAGCTGTACAGTTCTTTGGCTGGATGGGAGTTTAAAGGTAATCTGTGCATGCACAATTGCATACAGTAATTGTGTGCTCACAAACATTTTACATAGAGTTAGGTGTGTGCAACTGGCTTCTTTGATTGCTTTGGACCCAGAGTTGCAGCAAGAGATTTTGGGAGCTCCTCCTCTTTGCTGTGACAAGCAGCGTCTGGTCCAATATAAAGTACAACTTCCGATGTGAATATGTGGATGCGTTTGAGCTTCTTCTTTGTTCTCTGCCATTACCAGTACGTGGGTTGGCAAGCTGGAAATGGCTTTCCGCCAGCATTTAATGGGAGCAGCTCCCAATCGCTGAACGTGTGTGCAGAAAGCAAATGCAAAAGAGGGGGGGTTTTGATGGTCAGAGCAACCGTCTTCTAACTGGGGAAAATTCTCCTGTAATACAGATTCTGTAACTTTCCCAACTCTGGTTATGACACATTTTAAAATCCATACTGCGGTGAAGTAGAAATTATAGCCAATTAAACAAGACTACCAAACAGAGTCTGTCCCCAGATTTTCCCGTTTTGTATTTGTTGAACTGCACAATTATTTTAAATTGAGTGTTGCATATTCATAAACCACATTTCAAACCACCCAGTCTTCTGGTTTATGTATCTAGTTGGAATATTAGCATATATTTCAGTAGATCATTTCATTTCATTGATCCCAAAGTTCCTTACAGAAGACATGTGTGATATTCGTACCGGTAGAGAAGTGCAGCCTCCTCTGCTCCGGAATATAACAGGTGTTGAACAGAGTGAGAGTTTCCTCCCACCACATCAGCTAAACCAACATACGGCTGATGCTGCTTCCAACAGGAATGGCTCAATAGGTTGCTGTACAAACATACCGCTGCAGCGGGATTATAGCACAGCCACAACGCTAGCAAATTTCTTTGCTTGTAGCCGTATTAAATGCCGTCTTTGAGAGTGACCTTAAAGCCTAAGGGTTAGTCCAGTTGGGAGGGTTGTGCAGGTAATCAGAGATGTGGATTTGAGCTGCCGTCGTTGCAGTGGCAGATTGGGGTCACGCTCTCTCTCTTAGGAAAACCACTCCAGAAGGAGCTCAAGTGAATGAAGCTGTTCACGAAAGAGGGGAGTTATAGGAGGGGGGGTTAATGGGTTCAGGGTATTTTCTCAAAACCACACCTTACATGTGAGTGGTAAAACCTTCCCATGCAGAAAAACCCAAAGGTCCACTCAGTGAAATATCTAGTGCCTGTTCCTTTTTAAAACATACCATAGGGATTGGTAGCTTGTGGAGGGGACATTTCAAAGCTGCACCTAGCACATCCCTCTCTGGTGCTTCCTAGGACTCCTAGGACAAAACGGCACCAGTGTGTTTCTGAGTCACTAACGCCATTATTTGCGGTTTCTCCCATCCAAATAATGACAGTTCGTTTCTCAGCTCTGCTTAGCTTGTCAGATCTGTTTCAGGGTGGTATGGCTGTTCAGGCACAGTTACTGAAAGAAGGATAGAGAAACCTCTTTAATTTCTATCGTCTTTCATTCTGATGACATTTTTCAAATTTCCTCTGTCTGACAAGTTAAGCTCAGACGTGCTCCTCTGCCTTCCCACAAGTGCCCCTCTGATGGGCAGGGAGCATGAGGCAATGGGCAGCACGTACTTGGAGGAGATTGGAGGTTGGATAAGGGAGGAAAAGGAAGGAAAGGGCAAAGATGCACTAGAAATTAAAAATAAAAATTCCCCAAAGCCTACAAAAAGAGGAAAAGGATACAGGGAGAGGCAGAAAAAGATATTGGTTAAGATTGTATGAAAGGCTTTTTAAGCCCCCACAGTGCAATCTGCAGTCTTTAAAGTACCTGAAAAATCAAGTGCCTTCCTTACTGTTGTGCTGTTGTGTCTGCCAACGTCCTTGTCACACAGCTAATTCTGTATTATCCAGTCCCTAGCCTTCTCTTGCATTTCCCTGTTATCTTCTTTCTTCTTTTTTTTTTTTTTTTTTTTTTTTTTTTTTTTATTTTCTTTTTGTCCTTTTTTTTTTTTTTTTGCCTCAATCACTGTCTGTGCCTTCATTTTTTTTCAGTCCCTTCCTCCCCGGATCCTGGGTCTGGAAAGGCTGCAAGAGATTTCTTCCATTTCTTCCATTTCTAAGACAGAGGGACAGCCCCAAAAGGTCATGTCCACCCCCCTCTCTTTCTTAGGCCACGTAAAAGGATGTCCCAGGAGAAGAAAGGCAATAAGGTATCTGAACTGGACTGATCTTTCCGCCGCTTTACAATTTGGGATCGTGGTGCTGGGAGGACTGAAAGTGGTCTCTGGCTCCTGTAGCTGCGTTAATTTACTGCCTGTCCTAAGGGGGGTCATTTGGAGAAGGCCACCCATTAGGGAAAGAGGTGATTCGTACAGCATGGGCACATCAGTGACTCCTTGGCTGTTTCAAAACAGTTTTTCGCAGGCCTGCGACACTTGATAGCTTGGTATATACCAGGCAGTGGTAGCACATGCTGTAGGGTGCTAACACTGTCTGTCCAGGGGCTCCATCCAGGAGCCATCTCTTCTTTAAAAGCCATTGCAGCTCAAGCAGGCTCAGTTCTGCCACTGGCCCTGGGCACACGAGCTTTCACCAGCTGGTAGAGGCAGTGGCTGATACCTGTCATGTCATTTCCAAGAGAGGAACAGATCATCGCTGCTGTCACCCTGAGCTCCAGTGTCAGCGGAGTGTGCAGACAAAGTCTCACGCTAAGACAAAGCCACGTACGCCGGGAAGTTTAGGCTCTGCTGGCCACATAATTGTGTACAAAAGAACTGACTGAAAAATCCCTGTAATGAGCACAGCCTAACTGAACAGAGCTGTGCTTGCTAATGTCATTGATGAGTTTTGCTTGTGGATAGCAATGAGCCACATATTTTAACTCCCAGGAGTACAAATGGCCCTTCAGCTGCTGTTTGGTTTCTCTTTCTGCTAGGCTGGCTGCCGCACATGCTTTTCCTCTGTCATGCGTCTAGCTTCTCAGTGTGTCAGAAGGAAAGCTCTGAGGGGATGCTGCACGCTGGATTGGTAGCATCTGCCATATTCTCAAAAAGGATGTGTTAGATAGTCTTGATGGTTTGCAGACATTGGTCTGGGCTCTCTGTGGCTGAAGGTACAGCCCTCAAAGTGACAGCTGCCCTCAAAGTTCAGAGGTTGGTTGAAGCACTGCAAAGTTATCAAGGAGTTTTCAGCATTTATCAAGACATCTCTTGGGTCTGGAAATCAGCAGTGAACACAATTCCCTGGGAGATTTCCAGTAGCTCTCACATTAGAGAAAAAACGCTTCTCTACGTGTCTTAAAACTGTAGAGAAGTTTGAGAATGAGTGGATGGAAATAATGAAAGGCAGAAGTAAGAAGGTTCATTTTTGGCCTCATGTTTGGAGCAAGAAGACTCACAGGTGGTTGGCTCTTTTTTTCACCTGAATCATTCTGGTAATCTGGAAATGTCCCAATGGCTACAGATCCATACACTTTGTCCCTCTGTCAGACACCAACAGGAAAGATTGTGGCAATGGGATGGATGAAACAGAGACTGAACGCGGTAACTCAACCCAGGTATCTGTTGCAGGCTAGACATGACATAAATGGAAAAAGTGAAAGATACAGCCATTCATTGATTCCCCGTCCTTACGGATATCTGCTCAAACATGCAACATTTCCTTCTTGATAGCGTTTCTGTTGCATGTTACTGTCCATCTGCAAGGAGATTACATATTTAGCATCTGTCTACCCATCCATCAGCATTAGGTTTTTTAAGGCACCCGTTAACATGGGGTTTCAGCATCTGTCTTACTTGCCACCTGCTCTCTGCATTCTGCACCTTTCTGAGCAGAAAATTCCCTCTGTGGTGTGGGCATTTGCTCTTTTGTGTCTCGGTTCAGGTAGAGACTTATTAGCTCTCTTTCATGGAGGTTGTTTTTCTTTTCTTCTTTCCCTCTGTAGCTTTTCTTGAATGTAAAGTAAAAGTGAGGCAGGTTGAGACATTTAGCCCTGCTGCTGGAAGATACAAGCAAGACTTGTAGTGCATCACTGTTTCCTGATGGGATAAGACAGCTCACTTTTGCAAGTACTCGGGATGCCGGCAGCATGTCAGAATACTGACTTGCAGAGCTTCCCCATTCAAACATCTTACTTGTGATTAAGAAACATGTTAGTGCTTTCATTATTTAGAAGTCATCTTCTAAAAGAGCCATCCCCGTATATGGAAAAGTGACTGACTTGGACACCAAAGTGCATGTACAGGTGAACATCTTGACCTTTTAACTGCCAAGCTATTAGCCATGCAGTCAGATGGAGAACTCTACTGTTGAATCTACCAGGACCTGTTATCCACTGAGTCTAAATTGCTCTGTATGGAGCTGAGGTATCCTGGAAGCTCAGGGCAATTATCTGTGGACGGCAGGAGTGGAGTATAATGACAAGTCCTCGAGGCCAAAGTTCTCTGCTGCTCCACTCTTGCGGATCTTGGACACTCTACAGGACCTGACCTTCGCTCTTAACTTTAGCTTCACCCCTGGCATGTAGATAATCAAGAGGTTGGACTAACTGGGATAGAAAATTGTGGTAAACACTGTACAGGGAGTTTCAAAGCTCTGCTGATGAAGGCTGCAGGTTATTGAAACAGCATAAACCAATCAGTTTTCACTCTTTTTTTCTTCTTGTCATTAAAAGCAGAAAAGTAGAATCTAAATGCAGTCTGTCCCTGTCCCTAGCTGAAGCACGAACTTATTGTGTGTCTTGTAATAAGAGTTAGAGCCCTGATGTCATTATTTGCATCGTATAAAGATATATCAAAGAACTGGTCTTGTCCCCAGAAAGCTTGTGATCTAAAGTCCAGATCCTGCAAAGCCTTAAGAATATATTTAACAGTATGTTGCAATTATTACTGATAATAATTGCTATTATGGAACATATAGTTCCCAAATATCAGTCAGGAACCCAGGCTACCGAGCCCTCTTATGATATACAATAAAGACTGTTCCAGAATGAACAAGTTTACAGTCAAAGTGTTGAGCATTGACCCTCTGTTGGATTTCTTACGGTGCATACAAATTCAGTGCCTGTGTAAGGCTTTGCAGACACTATGCATGAAATAGAGGAAAAGATAAGAAATAGATACAACAAAGATATAGGTGGAAGCATAAGGTAACAATGTAATATAATATTAAGAATATAAATCTAAGATAGAATTGAGAATATTCCAAGAGCTTGATTTTTTTCTGCACCATTAACTTGATCTCATTGCACACTAGAATATATATAGATTCTCTATTCTTATTTTACCTGTGAAATGTACAATTTCATATATAATGTGTGATAAATAGGATGTACAATGGGCTAGAATCAATGGTGCAGGAGAAACTTTAACATATGGAATGGCTTGACTTCTAAGTGCTTGATTTCTCAGTCTTAAAATTCTGAATTTTTTGTACTGTAGATGTATTTGTGTGCATGTGCCCTTCTGAAGAGCTAGGTGAAACAGAAGGCAAGCTCAGCCATGTAGTAGTGGCGTGTCTTTAACAAGAAAGACCTAATGAGGTTGTTGCAGAGCCCATCTGTTTGACAGGACATTTGTTGAGTGCTAGTGCAGCTGAAGTGGGATTCTCTCTGATGGGAATAGATGGGCAGGCTGATAATTTTTATGCAGGAGAGCTGGGTCTGTTGGGGAGGAAAAACGGGTTTGCATTAGTTGTGGTTACCTTTTTGTTGCCCTATTTGCTAATAGCTGGACTTCCTTGGGGCTCTTTTCCTATTTCAAAATTGAAATAAATAAAGAAAAATGCATATTTTTTTTCCCCATAATCTTCGGGATAAACCAGGATGACTCTGTAGAATGACAAAGATTTTCTCCTGTGGAGTGGGGAGTGCTGGGGTTTAGAACATGTTGTTTTAGACAGATATCTATTTGGACAGAGTGAAAAACCTGAAGATGATAAATGGCCTGTATTTGCACATTTCCCAACTGAAATGCTAGCATTACTGGAGGCCCATTTCCCAAATCTGATCTGAAAGACATGCTTCATACTTATGTCTCTTCCTAGTGCTTTTATACCATCATAAAGACTTTAGTATCCCATCAAGACATATTAACATTTTTCCTTGAGCTGGGATGGTCTGAAAGTGGCTTATTTTCCCAAACTCATCATGCCTTCTCTTGGTAACAAAGAAGTCCCATATATCCTCACTTTCAGTGCTCTCAGAAGCTCAGGGCATGAAGGAGGCTTGATGTGACAGTCGAATAGGTAAGGACTCAAATGAAGTCTATGAAAATATAGCCAAAGGGTCTCAGTGAAAAATCGGTTTTACCACTAGTGCCCTTTCCCAGTGCAATGACCACAGCTCAGTTTTTGTTATCTTCTTTATTAAGGAAGGAAACATGGAGTGACAAGCATATACAAGAGTGGAAGGTAACAGATGATACATGGAAGCATTATGTATGAACATAAACATAAATATATGATGGAAAACATCCCATAGCCCCAGACGATTTTTCCCCTCCTTCCTTCTTTCCCTTTCAAATCAGATAAATTAATATTTTATTTTTGTGCAGCTGTAGGGGAGACATATATTATTGAAGGGATCGTGTTTTCCCAGAGTCCCTCCTCATTCCCTGGCTTTCTGTGCCAGATAGAGGCAAGTTTAAAAAGAAAAATAAACAATGACTTCTAGGGTTGGAGTCATGACAGTACCAAAAGTTCCCCCCAAGCACTCGTGGAAGGACCCTCTGCAAGGTTACGTTTATGCCTGGAGTCATACTTGCCTTACCAGGATACTCAATAAGGCCATCAATAAGGCTCCCACAAGACAAGTACATCAGGTTTGGCTTTTAGTAAGTTATAGAGATGCCCGAGGTCTGCGTATAGTCAGAAGGATGGCATCTTGCTTGTAGCCCTGCCTGCAATTTTGGGTGCTGCATCTGTGTATGTCTTAGGTTCCCTGTCAAAAAGCAGTGTTTCCTGGTCTGTGTAGCTGTAAAATGCGTGAGTGGAAAGTTTTAAGGAAAATAGTGTATTGTAGTATTGCAGTCTCGGATATAGCAAAATTTGCTGGTGGTTGTTTTTTCTTTGGGTTTTTTTTTTTTTTTTTTTCTGGAACAGACCCAGGAGTTTCTTATCCAGGGAATTAGAAAGTTTTCAGATGCACTGAATTCAAATAAATTACACACAGATTTTCCTGATTTCAGTTTCCCAGAGAAGACAGGGTGACGCTAGAAGTTTTGGGATCTGCATTTGGATTCCCTAAACAGGACACCCTTCACAAAATCTGATCAGAATCTCCAAATACAGGATACCCATCGGTCCCATTGAAAACAACTACTCCGAACCACTCCTCAGCCTGACAAAGCGTGAAGGTGCTGATGAATCTGTTTGTAATTTCAGGTTCAAAATAGTATTTGAAAACAGATGAGTTTTAATGGAGCAAGGAGGTCCGCCCTCCAGACCAGTTATAGGAAGGTACGAACAGCCCTGTTTATCTGTCCTCTCTTTGTGAATCACTGGGTAAGATATAGCAGAGATTCAATGCCATGACCCAGAGGTAAGGCACATGTTTAGGTCATGTTTGTTTCTGGCATTTTCAATGCCAATGTGGGGTTTTTTTGGAGAGTTTCATGGCTGCTGCATATGTCTTTTAGAAAAGAAGGTGGGGGGAATAAACTGATCCTACAGGCTGATCTAAAAGATACTCCTTTCTGGCTTTTGCTGACAGTAAAAAGGGATGTATTTGAGAGCGATGGCATTGGCTGGAGCAAGGCCATCTGCCTGACCACCCCCCCAAGGATTTCTGTGAGAAGCCCTATCGTCTCCTGGTGTGCTGTGGGGCACGTACTAAGCCCTGTGCAAAATTTTCACTTTCGATGTGGGAAAGGTGTTTAGAAACCCAGAGCATCACCCTCCAGGAAAATCGCACAAGAAAAGCTGTCCCACCTTGCCTTGCTTGCCTTAAATCCTACCTAACGTCCCCCTTCTGCTCCTGGGGCTGCTCCCCAACCCCATCACCCCTCTGCTTGCTTCACGTCTGAGAAGGCTCACACAGCTGTAGCAGAAATTTGCATCCTCCTCTGTGTCCTCCCCCTTCCCAGCCACACACACAGAAAGAAAATTCAATTAAGCAAGTGATTTGCTGTTGTGTTTAAGTTACAATAGTAGTAATCACACCAATTATAGAAATCAGGTTGGCAATCATGGACCCTGCCCTCTGGGTTGCTATTAACTTAATTCCAGTGTGTGATTTCCCTCCGCCCCATTGAAATTGGTGAATGTCACCTGTGTATATCCCTGCTCCTCCAGGATGTAATAGCATCTTTAAAACCTAACAACCAATTGCTGCCCTCACACGTGTAGTCAGATTTATCCCTACCTCTCTCTATTACAATAATGAGCGGGTAGCAGATGTAGTCAAATGCTGTTGCAGTATTCTTCCTCTGCCCTCCTTCCATTTCCCCAGCAAGCAATAGTTTGAATCTTAAGCAGCATCTTGTATTACTTAGTAGGAACATTTCCCAGGCCCAGGGGAAAAATAGTTACACAACTGCTGAGGATCTTTTTTTTTCCATTTTCCCCTTTTTTTTCCTCAGTCCTATCTTTCTTTCTACTTGAGTGAATCTTCTTTAATTATTAAAAGTGTACAATGAGAAGCACGGTTAAATGTGATGACAGATGTCTCCCTCTGTTCATCCTCTCCCATCAGCAAGCTTATCAATGGAAATCCCTTCACAGACAAAACATCACTATGTTGCAGGGAAATTTTACTTGTGACTTATTTTTTTCCCCCTTCTGTTCTCTTGTGAGTGTAGGGAGATTTCTTGTCGAATTCCTTGTTGCCTCTCCCTCCTCTCCAAAGGCAAGGGGATACAAACTACATTTGACCAGAAGAACTTTTTGAGAAAAAAGCTGTCAGTCCAGTTTCATTGGTTCAGGCAGGAAATCAGGCCTCTTTCTACCATTAAATGCTGAGACAGTGTATTTCAAATGTGGCCCCTGGCTTGGGGATGCAGGGGCTTCTCCGGATATCAAGGTACCCTCCAAAACCAGCACTCAAATCACCACATTCTTTCAATAGAATTGGTCGTTGCTCAATTGTACATATGTATGAATTCAGGGTGAAATTGGGTTGTGACATGTGGAGGGAATGAGATGAAGTGATGAATGAGATTAATCTCGCACTATTTTAAAAAGGTTTTGAGATCTTTGAATAGAAGTGCCAGTGAAAGAGGAAACAGAATTATGATTGCTCTTAGTGATACGGTTCTCTTATTGCTGCTTTATTTGCTCCCAGGGCTGGGAGATCTGCTCACATCTCAGGGCCAAACCGGACTCTGGCATAAGGGGTTATAGAGCTCCATAGAATTATAGAATGGTTTGGGCTGGATGGGACCTTCAAAGATCATCTAGTCCAACTCTCCTGCCCTAGATCGGGTTGCTTTAAGCCACATCCAACCTGACCTTGAACACTTCCAGGGATGGGGGATCCACAGCTTCTCAGGGCAACCTGTCTCACCACCTTCATAGTGAAGAATTCCTTTCTTACAGTCAATCTAAATCTTCCTTTGTTTAGTTTAAAACTGTGAGACCTTGTCCTGTCACTACAGGCCCTGGTAAAAAAAGTCCTTTACATCTTTCCTGTAAGCCCACTTTATATATTGAAAGGCCACAATAAGGTTTCCCTGGAGTCTTCTCCAGGCTGAAAAAACTGAAGTCTCTCAGCCTGTCCTCACAGGAGAGATATTCCAGCACTTCAATGATTTTTGTGGCCCTCTGGACAGTCTCTAACAGGTCCATGTCTTTCTTATGATAGGGATCCTGAAGCTGGACACAGTACTCCAGGTGGGGTCTCACCAGAGCATAGTAGAGGCAGAATCACCTCCCTCGATGTGCTGGCCGGGCTGCTTTTTGTGCAGGATATGGTTCATTTTCTGGGCTGCGAGCACACACTGCTGGCTCGTATCTGATTTTTCATCCACCAGTATCACCAAGTCTTTCCCCACAGGCCTGGTCTGAATCTGGATTCATACTGGAGGCTGCTGTGACTCAGGTGCAGGACCTTGCACTTGGCCTTGTTGAATTTCAGAAAGCTGACATAGGCCTATTCCTCAAGCCTGTCAAGGGCCTGCTGGATGACATCCCTTCCCTTAGGTGTATCAGCTGCACCACTCAGTTTCGTGTCATCTGCAAACTTGCTGAGGTGTGCTCAATCCCACTGTGACATTAGTAAAGCTACTGAGCAGTACTGGTCCCGGTACAGACCCTTGAGAGACACCAGTTGTTACTCATCTCCATATGGACATTGAGCCATTGGCTGCCACTCTTTGGATTTGGCCATCCAGCCAATTCTTTATGCATCTAATACTCCGTCCATCAAACCCGTATCTCTCCAATTTAGCAACAAGGATTTTGGGTGGGACCATGTCAAAGGCATTACAGAAGTTAAGATAGATGACATCAGTTGTGTCCATTGAAGTGCTACCCTGCCTGCGGTAATGTGTGCCCACTTCACCTGCCTTTTCTAGCACACAGCTGCTCCTCACGCCTCCTCCTTGTTGTACTCCTGCCTTTCCCACAGTCGCTGTGGCTGGGTTGGGCATTCTTCCATCATTCATGGCATTTGCTACAGTCCAGAAAAGAGGCCGTTAGGAGCATGTTAATTTAGATGCTTGTTCAGAAGTCAAATTAGCCTCTCATATCTCTGCCTTTTTGGGATCACGGTTTTTCTGCGGTTGGTCTGCTGTTTTATTTACACTTTTCACAAGAGGGGTGGCGAGCCATCTGGATTTGGTGTGCAGCCAAAGCTGGTCAGATTGCCCATAGAATTAAGATAGAGCTGCCACGTATTGGGAATATCAAGCCCTTTAACAGGTATGAGAGCAGCTCTGGAGTGGCATTTTCCCAACGTACTGTGCCTGGTAAATTGGGCAGCGCTGAAGCATTTAAGGGATTCTCTTTGTTGTGTCTATCCTCTACTGCCTGTCTCATGCTACAGCTCTCTAAACAAGCTCATTACAAATCTGTGGCGTGCTTGGCTCAATGTGTTCGCACAGCAAAGTGAGGACTCGGCCAGTCACCAGAGTAACTTCAGGCTTTGACGAGGTGCAGAGTGGGCGTATCCATGCCATGTCATAACCAGGCTCTGCCTTAACTGCTGCCATGGCAAGGCTGTCCCTCTTACCCAGCACGGCTCAGGCTGGCTCCTGAGCAAGCTGTCAGAGAGGCTTGGTCACAGTTCTCTTCTGGTCAAGTAGGGGGGGAAGGTATCTTGAGTGAAGAAATAGTAAATTAGGGCCTAGAAGTTCAAGCAGATGACAGTTCTCATCTTCTCCTTTCCCTCAGTAAGGTGCAATTCTCCATCAGTTTCTTGTCATCAGCCCATACTAGAAGCGAGCCCCTCTGGATGCCCCAGCGTGTAGAAGCAGCCCCCAGGACGCAGCTCCCTCCTGGGCTGGCAGCACCCCACTGCAGCTGGTGGTGAGGTGGCTGCTCTCCATGGCTGTCCCGGCTCGCTGTCCTGGGCTGGGATGTCCTGCAGCGGGCTGAGTGCCTGCATGGCTGGGGCTGTGCTGGGGTTTGACAGCAGCGCCGGGCCAGGTGCCTGGCTGGGCTTTCAGCCATCCCTGGGGGCAGGCGCAGGCTGTATAATCACACCGACAGGAGTGGTTTAATCCTGGAGAAGGGAACAGATGGGGAAGGAAAATGGCAGCATTTCAGGATATCCAGGTGTTACCTGCCACGGTGCCGGCCTTCAGTTGGCTGCATGGCAGGGTTTCGCTGGTCTTCCTGCCACCTTGGCTGGCCCAGGGGCTGAGGGACCGTCCAGCTCCCCGGCAGGCAGGGGAGAGGGGGGCCGCTGTGTCCTAGCCAGACCTCTGGAGCTTTAATTCCCGTGCGCTTTCCAGTCCTGACTCCCAGCCACGTGTAAATCTCCCCCTGCTCTTCACCTGCCAGAGCCCAGGGCGATGAAGGATCAGGTGGCAGGTAAAGTAATCAATTTGGAGGGCTTTTAGCAGCACGTCCTGCCATCGTTTGACAGCGCATCTCTGTCAAGGAGACTGTGTCTTTCCTTGATCAATAAATCAATCTGTCCTTTTTTACCTTTGTGCGCCAGCACGTCAGTCATTTCATGCCATGGACAATGTGGAGCTGGCACTTAAGTGGCACGGTAAACATTGCCTCCTGCGGAGGCCCCTCAGGGGTGAATCACAGTCCAGGGCCTCTGTGGGATCTCTGCCCATGCCCAGGCAGCCGAGCCGATCCACATCCCGTTACCTGCCTGGATCACTGGGTGGCATCTGCTGTTTGAGGCAGGTCCTCTGTCAGGATGTCCCTGTGATGTGCCTGAGTGTTTCCCTGAGAAGCCTTGGGCTCACGGCCATGTGAGCCACAGGACTTCATTTCCTTCAGGTGTCACCGACTCGAGACATCTCTCCTAGCAGCCTCTGCAGTGGGGCTCTGCCAGCATCTCCCATCTCTTCAGCGCTCACTTCCACATGCTAGAAAAGTGACAGTGCTGTGTTTTGGAGAGAAAAAAGCATCATCTTCCCTGGATAGTTGCTGATGGAGGACTTTCTGAGGTCAGTGCCGAGTGCGGGCTGAGGTGGGCTGCTGAGGTTTCCCGGATGGGGCTTGCTGCTGCTGCTGGTCTGGGACTGGCGCTGCGCCCTGGGTGAGTGCTGTGCGCAGGGTGGGCCAAGCTGCCTGTGCCTGCCTGCTAAGGTTTCTGGAGACATAGCTTGTGTCAGCCTCAATCTCCTATTTATCTCCTCTTGTTCCCGCTGTCACAACTCTTTCCCGTGAAGGCAGAGTGAAGAGGGCAGTAACGCTGGGCAAGGAGGGACTGACAAACAGCTGGGGCGTCAGAGCTGTGCTGTGAATGATGCCCGCGTGCTGTGATGCGTTTGCTTGTTTTACTGAGGACTGGACCGAGGGTCACCAAAGTCAGTTTGCTTAGGAGTATCAGCTGGTAATATCTAAGTGAAGGGCTGCATCTCTTTTAGCATCTCTTCCACAAAACTGCAATGTGATTATGTGAGAACAGAACATAATTGGTGTGGGTGTTTCAAGCTAATTTAGGGCATCTCTCTTGGTTGCTTTTTAGCTCCCGGCTCTTTTTGGCAAACAGCTTTGCTTTTCCCCAGCGGCTTCTGCCTTAAGCTCTCCAATTGCAAGTCCAAGGTGTACCAAAGGGGATCCCAGTGGTGGGATGCCATAAAAATGCCACTGCTTGGGCTTGGGAATTCCTCAGGCTAGTTTAGAAATATTTGGAAACATTGAAACTGAGATATCGAGACACTGGAAGTTTCCCTCCGGAGTCACAAGGAGTCACTGCGACACATCAGAGTCATCCATGAGCCAGCACCAGACTGCAACCCATATTATCCTGTCCCCTACCTTTATGCTTTAACAACAAGATCAGCCTTCATCTCTAGACACATCTAATTGTATCCTTAGGCTATCATGACTATAACTACACTGCTACTCTAATTAGGCTTACAGTTCAACATCTTTCTTAATTTCTCCTTTCTTTAATTTCTTTGAAATGTTTTAGACACCCATCCTGACATAACTAGTCTTTCATCGCCTAACATCCTTCATCTCTCCCTCCCTCTCCCCTGGATGCGGCTGTGGCACGCCAAGCCTCTGTTACAGCTCCTCTACAGCTGATGGCTGGTGGAGCATCACCCGTCCATTCAGGTGGCAGGGGAGCTACAAACAGGGCAACAAGAGACCTGTCCTCACCCCTGCTGTGAGGTTCAGAGAGGCTTTGGTGTGCTGGTGTGCGGCACCAGCTGCAAAATTCCTGGATGACCCTGGATTTGTTCCGATCTTAATTGTTCCTACTTCTTTTTGGAGGTCAGGCCCTGCCATCCATTGCCAGCTCCACAGAGAATTTAGAGAGAAATGGGGACTAACAGCTGAAAATGTGGTCCTTGCCTCAAAAAAAGTGACTCGATAAAAATAGCCTCTTCCTCCTCTGTTGCTCTAATTCCTGAGTGACTCCAGGTCAGTTTTGCTCGCTCTCAAATGGAAAAAAAAGTTTTTGCCATCTCTTTCTCCTGTTCGCCACAGAGCTCCAGGAGAGAGACCTGCAGTTTCTCAGCAGGATAGCTAACTAGGGTCTTAATGAAAAATTGGGGTTGTTCTTGGGAATGAGGGAAACAAAAAATCCCCAAAACACCAGTTTAATTCATAGATCTTTTCTTAGATCTGCATGGTTGAGAATAAGACTAAAAAGTGACCAGCAACTTAATCCCTTCAGTAGGGCACAGCAGGAATCACAGACTTGTGATAAACACAGTTGTATATATCTATTTACAAGGAAAATCTTCAGGAAATTATCCTGAAACATTCTGGCCAAAAAGATACTTGCAAAGTCTTTATAATGTAAGCATGCTTGCATCAGACATAGTGGTGCTGTGTCACATACCGCCTGCCCCCATAATGCCAGCATGTGGGATAAAGAAATTAACGCCAGGCTTTTCAGTCTTCTTCTTGCCACAGCCCAGCACCTTTTCTTCCCCTCTTTACACCTGCTCAAGGGAGAATACAACTCTTCCCCTGGAGGTTTTTTCAGTTTAAAGATGCAAAATGTTTCTCCTCCTCTGGCTGCTGTAATTGCTGTGAATGGATGTTTTACACAGGGGCTGCTGTCTGCTAAAGGAATGTGTTAAAGAGAGGAAAAGATCAGATCATAAAAAATGGGCTGCAGACTACATTAAAAAAGTGTGCAGCATCTCCCTGCTCCAGCCCATCACATCTGTAAGAACCAAAAAGGCCCCGAGGTCGGTTCTGTGTTAAGCTTGAACACACACATCCCCCCAAACACCCTCTTCTTATGCACACATCTGCATACAGGGGGTGTGTTGGGGGGTGCCCTCAGGATCTGGATGTTGAACTCCTTCATTCCCAGCAAAAGAGATTGCTCTTGCTTTGTGCCTCCCCCTCCTCCCTCCCTCCAGCTCTGCTCCAGGCTTGCTAAGGTACCTTAATGCAAGGACTCCCAACCACAGCCCAGCCTTGTGAAGCAGAAGGTTTCGTGGCTGGGGAGATCTAGGGCCTTCCCAGCTTACTGTGTTGGCAATTTCACCTAGCAGCATCCCTGCCCGGCACGAGAGCTTCAAGAGGGGATTGTCCCAAGGGACAGACAGAAACATGCCTTCTGTCACCCTGATCAGAGCCTCAGAGCTGCTTGAGGGAGAAGGAGAGATGACAGACAGGTTTCCCCATGGGCTGGTGTCTGGTTGGCCCCCAGGGGCTGATGTCAGGTGGGCGATGCAGCCTGGAAATCTTGAAACCGCGATTTTGCCCAGCAGTGGTCACACAAGACCTCACGGCAGGTCTGCTATGGCTAACTGTGATGACCCTGGCGTGAGGTGGGTTATCGGTTCATCCTGCCTACCTTGCCATCTCTGTTCCGTACATAGCAGTTCCTCACCTTCTCCTAGGCTGGGGTGTAGCTGCTGCACGGCTGCTGCTGGGGCTCACCAGAGGTGGTTGCACCTTGCTGGCGGGTGGAAGAAAGCAATCCCACTGCTGGTGTGGGTAGCAGCCCCAGAGCATCCTGTGTCTCACAGGGACAGTGCTTGCAGGAACTGGAAATGAGGATAATAATTTCTCTCATCCCCTGCCATGCCGCAGGTGTAGAAGAAATAGTGAAGCCAGGCTGGGGCTTAGGGAGGGACCCATTTTCCATTACCTCCTTCCCCTGCCCTCCTCAAACACAAAGTCTAGAAACCAGGGAAGCAAAATCTCTTTCCCAGGGAACTGTGCAAGTCTGCTAGCTGAGGGGCTTTAAGGGCAGCTGCCAGCTATAGTAAGACTTGCAGGAAATTCACAGGAGTTGGTGATTCAAGCACGTCAGATGATGTAAGAAGGGACTCACTGATGTATACAGAAATAGAAGTCACCAAACCAGCTGAGGAGAGGAGAAAACGTTGCTTACTCACAGGAAAAAAAAAAGGGGTGTGTGGTGTGCGTAATACTATTTGAAAGGAATTGCCTGCTTTCTTATTCCTTGTCTATTTCTGTTTTTCCAGGCTTTCTTAATAGGCAGAAGTGACCCCATAAGCATCCCTAGATTACCAGCTCATAGGGAATCGAAACTCCCAGTGCCCTGAGATGTGATGGCCTCTGCTGCACTAGGGCTTCTCTAAAGGTGAAAGCGGACCCCAGAAGTAGTGTCAAAAAGGATTTAAAGCAACACACAGTCATTTGCAAACTTGCCACACTCCCTGTGTCCCAAAATACTTTTGCTGTTTCCTGCCCCGGGTCTTATAGATGGGTGGACCCTGGGCGCCCACTGCCTGGCGCTGGGTGCAGTGGCACCCTGCCATCCTGCTTCTGATGTGTTTGGCACCCACCCGTCCCCTGAGCCACAGAAGGTGCAAGGTGAAGGAGAATCTGCCCCCAGATGTGCACTGCATGGAAGGCAGCTGGTCTTCCCTGTTGCCCCGTGTCTCTCACCCGTTCCTGGGGACCCTTCTTGAAACTCCATCAGCTTTTCTGCTGTTCTCATCACCCTCAAGCCATCTCAGCAGTAGGTATGCAGCGACTTAGAATTCAGGCTCAGCCCGGCATTGCCCACAGCACGCACCTGCAAGCTCTCATCCACGTGCCTGTTGGCCACTGGTCCTCTTGTCCTCGGACCACTACAAGTCCGATGGAGGCAAGTGGGATGGCTGAGATGATGTGAGGTGGTCTCTGCCTGTGAGGCTGTCGTGTCCTGGGGTGCGGACTGGGGGAGCACCCCAGGCCAGGCCGAGTGTGAAAGTCCCCCCTCTGCAGGAGCAGCCAGCCTGGCCGGAGGCTGGGAAAGGGCTGAAGGGATGCTAGGGTGAGAGAAAGCAAGGGAAGCAAAAGCCGGGAAGCAAGCTCTGACTGCAGATGGATTTTGCCCTCTTCTGTCAGCATCCTGCAACAGACCCGAGCTGCTGCCTCGGGCCGGCTCTGCTTTGCTGAGCCTGATGCGTTTGGCTGTATGGATGCTATCGCAGCTGCTGGCATCCTCCCCCCCCCCGGTCTCTCGCTGGTTCCAGGCGGGGAGGCTGGAGATTATGACTGAAGCCTCCAGGACGCTCAGCTTTAGAGCCAGACGATTGTGCCATAAACAAGGGTATTTTATTTTCGGGTCAGAAGATAGCAGGCTGGGGCAGGGAAGCTGGTGGGAGTGTGGGAGGGAGTGAATGTTTAGAGAAACAGGGGAGTCACATAGCTGAGGGGTGACTATGTGTGTCTGAACAGACCTTGGAAGATGGTACCATATTTTTGCCCACAGATTCACCTGTAAAACTCTATTGCTGTCCTGAAAGATGTCAGTACCTCAGTATTTGGCCTCACAGGGACATGGAGGCAGGATGCTCCCACAGGTCCAGCCTCCTGGTGGATAGCAGGAAGAGTGTGGAGCCTCTAAGTAACATCTGTAATTGCACTGACTTCCTACCATGCCCTGCCCCCTTTTATCTCACAGGCAAGTAAAACCTGAAGTTGCTGCCAGATGATGGCCGTGCAAAATTATGAGCTGAGCCTCAGCCTGGCATGTTCACTGAAGTGAGTCGTAGATGGGGATGATCTCAAGAGAGCAGGTAGGGGAGAAGGAGGTGTGCCTTAGAGATGCTCATATGTGTCCCATGCAGCAGAGGACGGGGAGCTGTGCAGGCAGTCGTTTTTTCTAGTGGGGAATTAGTAGTGTCACATATCCTTAATGAGGTGGGTTTGTGCAAAAGGACTGGAAGTTTTATGTTGCCTGCTCTGGAACTGATCTGCCCTCCTAAGTGATTTCTCAGGTCATGGAGGCAGGCTCATCACAGCCGCATGTGCCTTCCAGAGTATGTGGGGATTAGGTGCCCAAGCCAACCCAGGGGCAGAATCCAAGCCGGTACTGCCTTCTTCCCAAATGTCTGTAAGGAGGCAAGGTAGAGTTCAATGCACCCCTGGTTTCTGCACAGGGTTGTTTGGAGCAGGGTAAATACGGATGCTGTGGCTGGGATGCTTGGGATGATTGTTGGAAGAGGGCTCTGGAGCATTGTGGAGTAGCTGATGAAGAGCACTGGGATAAGAGGGAGCTTGGGATGGATCTTGGCACCAGGCAGTTTTGCAGGCATGTGGCATCTCCCCACCAGCCTGCTTGGGTGGTTCTTGCTTGGGGAATTGCATTCCTCAGGCCTCGGCTCTAGAGGCACGTGACAGTTTTTTCTTCTATCATTTTGCTGTTCAGCATTAGTTCTGGGCTTCAGTAGGAAGGTTTTAGTCACCTTATACATAATCCCTTTCTCTCCAGTGTGACCTCTGTGTGACTCAGTGCGTGGTGCAAAGCAGCTACACAAGAGGCGGCTGCTTTTCTACAGCAACTCTGATGCACACAGGCTCAGTGGCGTTTCAGAGCCTCCTCATGGACATGCACTCCACAGATAGAACATACACGGGCACAGAGAGCCTCCCAAGGTACAATAATTCCAGTGGTCTTTTTTTCCCAATGATTGCCCAGTCATTATTTTGACAACAGTCTGTCCAAAATGAAATTTTTAATCCATTTCAGAGTTCAAGGAGCACCTGGGCAACGCTCTTAGTGATATGCGAGGAGCGGGGAGTTGGACTTAATGATCCTTATGGGTCCCTTCCAACTTGAGATATTGTAAGACAGATCTAGGAGGACGTGTGTTTCAGAGTCATGTTGACCCCTTTGCCTATGTCGCGGCTGAAAAGCAGCTCTGCTGAGCAAACATGCTTATTTTCAGCCGCTCTCAGGAAGGTCTTGTCTCTGGAGCAGTCCTGAGCTCACTCCAGGGCTAGGCTGGCATTAGCTGAAGTGAGGTGGAAATCTCATAGGCACCTTTACAGCCTTCATCTCCAGGGCAATGTTGAATAGCACCTGATCCCCACTGCAGAAAATATAATGTCGTTCTTTGAAAATGGGTGGTATGTAGGGTGACCCTACCTGATGGGGCGGATTTAGGTACATCCAGGAAAAAGATAAGAAAGGACACCCCAGCCTTTCTGGCAGTTCAGTGGCAGACTTGTATCCAAGTGTCGCAGAGAGCATCTTACAGCCCATCACTCTTTGTCTTCCGTTAGTCTGCATTTATCTATGGCCTTTGTATCTCTTGGCTGCAGCTCAGGCCAGAGATGGGCAGCTCACCAAGACACCTGTTCTTGCATCATTCCCAGTCTCCCTGGGTTATTTATTTACTTTCCACCTCTTCCTGCTCTATAAACACAAGAGATACAAGTCACTGGGAAAAACACCTACCCTTCTGTACACAGATTGCATCCACAGCAGGCCCTGCAAATCTAGTCAAACCTCAGCTATGAACATCTCTCTATCTTGGCTGGGCTAGAAGAAAACAGCCATATCTAGCACATTGGCTCTGCTTTTCCCGGAAAGTGAGAAGTGCTTCCAGCATGGGCTCCAGTGTGCTAGAGCACATTGCTTTTAAGACCTGGGAGAGGAGAAGACACCTGCAGTCCTCTGCCCTCCTGTTAGATGGCCTCAGGCTTTATCTGCTGCCTGTATCTGGAGGACACCAGAGCCCAGGGACTGTGATCTCCCTGCCTGCCAGGGCTGTGAGCTGGTGCCTCCTGATGGCCTCGCAGAGAGCCTGGTGTGGCTGCTGTATTTTTTCCCCAAGCAGCTGAGGGTGGCACCTGTGACTCTGGGAGGAAAAGCTGGACAGGTTTTTGAAGTGCTAATGATGATTAGTTTGTCTAAAGCCAGCACAAACTATCAATGGGTTTGAAATACTAATCAGGAGAAGGGCCTAGTGCTGAAGAGCTGCAGAATGAGAAATGAACGGGGAAGCGGAGGGGAGGGAGAACAAGGGCTGGAGGGGGAAGAGGTGCCCAAGTGGGGATTTGACACAAGTATTTTCAGCTGCTCAGCTCTTTGCTCTCTGAGTGGGACAGATGCCTTCCTCTTCTGCATGCCTGAAATACCTCACTTTGCTCACAGAAACACCGCAATTGTGATGAATTTCACTCTGCCTGCATGGGAAAAACCTTGAGCATTGCTCCCTAGATCCTCCTCTGCTCCACCTGGGCAGTGAGCCTGCACTCCCCCACCATGTCTCCCGATGAAAAGCCCTTTTACCCTTATGCCACGGTCTGCTTCTTGCTTATTTGGTATGTTGGTGTGCATATAACTTAGCACAGTCCCGGAAGATACACACACCTGATTTCAGACAAACGTCTCTCATGCAGGCTACATTCTCCTGTAGAGTGCATGGATGGATGGATTCTGATAAATACTATAAATACGTGCACTGTAAAAAATGTTAGTAAATGTATTCCTCTCTCTCCCCTCTTCCTTTTGTAGATACCTCTGCACCTCCATATTTTTATCTCATATTTGCACTTGCTATGCATGCCTATACTATCTTACACTCACATTGACATATAGGAAGATCATCCTCAGAGTACCTTGCTGTGCTGTGCTGGCATTTTCAGCTCCCGGCTTTAGTTAGGACAGGATTGCTGCTCACACACCTCTCCTGCTGGTAATCAGTGAGTGGGAGTAGATGTGTGTGATGATGGTGATGTCCCCTCATCACACCCCATCCTGGTCATGTGTTGATGTGAGACTCTATTTCTACTCAGACTTTGCCAAGAGCTCCCAGCCCATTCTTTGGGATGGTCTATGGGCTCCCTGGAATAGCAAATGGAATGAAAAGGAAAAAAAGAAAAAAAAAAAAAGAGAAAGAAGAAAACCCACGTCATTTCATAGCTCTCTAAGCACAGACATGCCTAACTTCCTGCTTAAAGATCTGAGCCGTACAGCTCACCCAATTAGTCAATAACATAAGAACTGCCATACCAGGCAGAACCAAGGATCTGTCTAGCTGCCTTTCCCCCATATGTCTCCAGCAGTGACCTATAGCAGATGCCAAGAGAAAAATGTACGAGTGGTGTAAGTATATAATGATGCCACTCTGTTACACTCTCTGAGCCTCCAGTGATTTGCAGCACAGGGACCTCCTGAGCCAGCAGTGTTTGCACTGTGCTCGGTAGTGCCTGGTGAATTTGTCTCTTTGAGCTCCTGCAGTGTCCTGTCGCAGCGAGTTCCACAGCTGAACTCTGCTCCACCTGCTTTATTTTGGATTTGCTGATCACTTGTCTGTTTCATTGGCTTCCCATTGCTTCTACTGGAAGAAACACTGAAAGATCTTTTTTACTCACTTGATGCTCATGATTTTGTATTTCTGTGTCACATTTCTTCTCCATCATCTATGCTGTAGCCTGAAGAAACCTCATCTTTTTGCTGTGGGAAGAAACACTCAAGAATAAGCACGAAGGGACACTCCAAACATCCTTAGCTCTTGGCATCTTGCACAACTAGTAAACTTTCCTTGGAACTGGTACTAGAAGTCAGCCTGGAAATTACTTCTCAAAGCTCCATATTCCAAACCAGCACTCTTCCGTAGCCTGTCTATCCTGTATCCAACTTTCCACCAAAAAGGCTTTCAAAGAACGTGCTGACTGCGTTTCCTGCATTCATACTCCTTTTCCTGACTCAGGCCCTTGAGCTGTCCTCTCAGCTCCCCCAGAGCACCGTGCTCCTCAGAGGAGGCTGGCAACTCTGACAAACCTGTGAAAATTAATGTAAGCTGGGAGACTGGCCTGGCCTCAGAGTCAGTCCTGTGATGTGCAAGAGTCTCAGCCTTTCCTCAGTGTCCATATTTCTGAGTATGTGCTTCTGCAGAAGAGATAAACGGGAGCTGTTATCAAAGCATCTGGCAAGAGTCATGGCCTTGGTGCCATTAGGTAATTACTTGGATCCTTGGCATCTTGGGATTGCCACCTTCTGAATCCATCCTTTTGCAAAGGAGAGGTTCTGCAGTCAGCTGCACAACGTAATCGCATCAGTGGCCATTAGGATTAGCTCTGATCTTTACGAGCCAAAACCCACTTGCAGTAAGCAGCTCAGACAAGATGGAGAGAGCAACAGAGCTCCCATCTTGGGTACTGATGTAGAGATAAGGAATTAGACTAAAGGGCAAAACAGAACTGAGAGCAATAATAATAATTAATCTTCTTAATCAGGTAATCTTTTCACAGCAAGCAGAGCTTTTAGTGAATTTAGCCCCATGTGTTACTCTATAACACACGAACCATTTAAGTCAATGGAAAGACACCTTTTCCTTTAGCAGGCTGCAGATCAGAAACTCTTGTGAATGAGCTGGCTACCACATTTTGATGTATCTGTTTGTTCCTTATCATTTACTGAAGGTCTGGCAGGAATGTACTTCAGTGAGGGTTGCCCGTCAGTGGATTGCCGTGATTTTCTGTTCAGGTAGTGTCTGCTCATGTTACGTGACCAGCACTTGGACTTGCATAGCTCTGCTTTTTTCTCTCTGTTGAGGTGGCTGTCAAGTTTTCCGGAGAGCGATGCAAAATCTTCCAGTGCAGATAGTTTAGCTGATACGTAGTCAACACCACAGTATTCCTGACTTTGTCTGTCTCCCCAGGGACAGTCTTGCGAACCAAAGCCATTTGTGTTAATGTTCGCAGCAAGCGAATAAAATGGGCCACGAACACCATCAAAACAAATCTGCTGTTTATATTTGAATGACTGTTTGGTCATGCTCTAATAGCAATAATCATCAGCACTAGCAGCGGGGAGCCAGCATGCGCGTTAACTGCATTACATTTTCATTTGACATGAGTAATTGTAACGTTCGGTGAAGTTGTTCTAATAGTTATGATACACTTGTTGGTCCACGAAGAGGGAAGTGGTGGAAGGCCAAATTAAGGTAGTTTGCCTGACCCTCACTAACAAATTGCCTCACTCTCAACCCGTAATGTAGTAAAGTACTTTGATTGTTGCTGATTATTTTAAAACTGTATTTAAGGCACATTGGCAATTTTCTTTTCTGCATGAGTACTTGTAATGATTGGAGATGGGCCCAGCCAGGAGTCTGGTGTTGAGTGCTGGATGCAATGGGTGGATCTGGTTTACAGCTTTTCATCTCTGTTCCCAAACTATATGAACCCCACCGTATCGAGTCACTCCCATGTTTTACAGAGGAAAGGCAAGAATCAGTTCTATTAAACAAAGAAAATTCTCAGCTAATAAGTGGACCAAGCCAGTCTCCGGCCTGGTAATGCTGTATCAGGTCTCCTTGCATCTCGCCCTGAACCAAAAGTGGAGAGTGGGTCTACTGACTATAAAACTGGGCGTTCAGACAGGGATCTGAGCTCCACCAGTTTTGGGGTGAGAGTGCCCAGCCACTCACACTGAGAGGCTCAAGCTGAGGGCTGAGCCCGGAGGCTCTGTTTCAAACCCATCTCTCCTCAGCACTGGAATGTTTTCTTTCTTATTCTCTAAGTTAAAAAAAATAGCTGAAAGCTGGGGAGCTCACAAGGGGGGGTCTTTGCATACCTGCACAAGATGCATTCAGGCCACAAGGGTCTCAGCCCTGGTGCCCTCCCTCCTCCTGGCCGGCGTGCCACTCGCCGTGGCCACGGGGTGACCCCCCCACTCAGCGCCCTGCCGCGCTTGCTCACGTTCACAGCAGGGTCTAAACGAAGTAGAATGAGGCTCCGATTACAGTTTTAACGAGGATGAAAATCCCGATTCCCATCTCGTGCTGAGTTCCCAGCTGTAGGAATTTATCGGATTGTTACAGCCGGGCGGACGCCTGCTCCTGGCTCCGCCGTGGCCTCTGCTGGGCAGCGCCTGCCGGCTGTGCTGCAGATAACCTGGTGCTCTTTGCTCAGCCAGGCCAGGCTGCTTTCTCACGCGGGCAGCGAGCAGGCATTTTGTTCACTCACCTGCTCACATTAGTGCGGTGTAATGATTTCTTGATTGCTTCTATTAAGCACATCCCCAAACAGCTACCTGTCCACCTGCTAGACTGCACCAAGGGTCTTGTGGGGACAAGAACAGAGCTCTGGAAAGCCCCTTGCACGCTGCCTCCAAGGATACAGCTTTTGTTTCCAGTCAGGGACAAAGCCAAACCCTTAATGCAAGTCTTTACCTAAATCTTAGCTAGGTTCTGTGCAGGGGTAAGACCTGGACTAGCCACAGCCAGCATGTCCTCCCTCCAGCTCTGCCCTATGGCAGTCCAGACCCACCCAAAGCATCCTTGTGCTCAGCGGGACTCGGATGTATCCTGCATCTACCTACTCTCCACCTGCCATCCGACCAGCTTGGCCTGAGCGGGTCCTGCGTGCTCCCTCTGCCTTCCTCTCAGGCTGAGCCTGTGCGCTCTCGGCTCTCGTTTGTCCTTTCTGCTCTCCTCCATCTTCCATGCCCTTTTGTCTCATGGATGTTTCTTCCGCGTGGTTCATAAGGTACGCCAAGTCTGTCTCGTGTGTGCTCAGCGCAGCGCAGCCTCCCGTCAGCCCGAGCCTGCTGAACCTGGTGCAGAGGGGAAAGGGAAAAAAAGATAAGTGAAATGAAGAGGGAAAACGCAGTTGGGAGTTGGCACAGGTGCTTTCCGTGTAGGGCCAGGCGGCATTTTCAGGCAGCAGGAGCACGTGGCGAACATCACTTTGCATATGAAAATCTAGTCAAGCTAACGAGGTCCTTAATTAGGGCTTTTATTATCTTTTAATTCTTTGCTTAAAGGAAAGTGATTACAAAGCTCATCTTTATGATACAGCAAACTAATCTTTCATTTCTGAAGTGTTTCTTTTCCTTTCCTTCCCTTGCCACAATAATGAGGAAAGGGAGAGAGAGAAAAAGGATGGGAAGGGAGGTGCAGATAGGGAAACAAAGCCGTGAGAAGGAGACTGTGAAGCAGAGCATTTGAACCTGTATGCTCTTCCAATAGCATTTCAACGCAGATCAGAAAACGCCTCAGGAACCTGTGACTCAGTAGCTGGGAATGAGTGGACAAAAGAAACAAAATATTAAAACCCCAGTGTCGCAGAAGGAAGCAGGGGGTCATGGACTCCTGCCACGGGATCTGCACACCCCTGTCCCCAGCACAGGGCTGGCTGCTCATCGGCAATGCCGGCAGCGACTCACCACCTTGCTCGCACAGCCACGCCAAGCGTGCTTCCTGCATTGCAGTCCTACAGGATGGCTTGTGGAAGGGACTTCCCTAAAGGCCCCTTACCTATCAGAGTAACTGGGACTACAGGGCTCATGTCTGCTCTTCTCCTAGATGCCGCAAAACTGCACAGCATATAAAACTGAAGGATTGATAGAGTTGCCAAGAAACAACCACATGCTGAAAAGCTCTGCCAGGGCCCCCTCCTGCCCTGCACTCCTCACCCCCAGCTTTCCCAGCCCAGAGCTCCCCACACCAGCTCTCCCAGTTCTAACAGAACGTTTATGTCCTTACAGGTTTCCTACAGGTCTACTAATTTTATCCCATCCTGTTAAATCCACTGACATACCAGTGCTGGGCTTCGCATAGAGAGTAGTTTATACACTCAGTCTTGACTTATTGCACATCTTGTTATCACAGTCCTGGGAGCCTGACAAACAGACACCACATTTTCTGACTTCTGTGTTACGAAAATTTGTTGAAAGCTGCTAAATTCGTGCTTCTTGTGAACGCTGCCAACTTTAAACCTTGGTTGCTGCTTCCTTTCACCTGCCTCTAGAGGCACGATACATTATGGCCTGAAGCCATATGACCTAATATTGGGATGATGATAGATCTCTCCAACCCAAAGAGTTGTTGGGGTCAGCTTCCTGAAAATGAAAAGCTCAACAACCTCCTGATAGGAACTCCACGGAGGCAAGTTCTGTGAGCCACGATTGATCGGGTGCTCTGCTGCAGCGTGCAACCCCCCATGCTGATGGAGGAGTAATCCTTTGGATAGCATGTCAAAATGAGGTGCCTATCATTTGTTGCCATTGGAGATCATATGTTATTTCCCGTAAAAGCAGGGATGTTAACGTCAATGTCTTCGCCAAATTGCAATATGGATGATTACGTGCTACTTTCTGATTTCTTCCTCTTTGCAATTAGAATTTTTTCCTCTTCCCCCTGTTTTTTCTAAACTGCTTCAGCCCTGCAAAACAGTTGCTACATCCCATACCGCACATAGCCACATTTCGGATTTTGCTGTGATCTTTACCGTAGGTGTTTTAAATATATCAGAAAACACAGTTCAGTGAATCTACATGCTATCCGCTTTTCATTGCATTGCTGACAGCAGTGTTTGGCATGCAATTTTTAATCCAATTACAATCCAAATGAACATGAGGGAAATTTTTAAACTTTCAACTTTCAGCTAGGAACATAGCTGTGCATTAGACACTGGGCATCAAACAGCAATTTATGCCTTTGAAATCATCTCCTCTGGTAAAAGAGCATCAGCTTTATCTATGAAGTTGTAGATGATGCTAAAGACAAATGGACTGATTTTGCAAGGTGCTTACTGTCTGCATTTCCCATTCCAGCTAATGCTTAGTATCTGTGAAAATTAGGCAAAAGATTTTTTAAAACCACTTCGAAGTGCTTTGTGGTCTCTTTTCTCAATATCTTTCATATTTATCTAGATTGAAGGAAGTTTTTAGGAGCAAATAAAATTACTAGCACTTCTTTGTCAACCTGGCAATAGTTTCTGTCTGTGCTGCTTGGAAAACTGAGCCTGAAGGGGCAAAATATGACTGTATTATGGCTTTTCACAAAACGTCATTATGGTATTTTTAAGCTGGTGGATTAGTGTCAGTGTTCTTAACTGTTTATTTTCTTGTTCATGTTAATCTCCCCAATACCAGGTAGCTTAATTTTTCAGTAATTCCTTAAGGACATATTGACCCTAGTTAGAATTGGAATTAATAATGGAATACAGTTTATCATCTACATAAATCTCTGTAGATCTAATTTACACTGTAAGGTGGCCGTCCTGCTGTTGCATTTATTTTATATGGAACCTGAGTTAAGCCATCTTTGCCCAACCTCTGGCCACAATGTGGTGTTTTAGACCACACGTATTTTATATACTGGATCAGCATCTCTTTCTGATTTCCTGCAACACTTGCCAAAGTCTTTCTTTGTTTTAACTTCCCTGTACCCAAATTAAAACATCATCCATTAAAAGTCTGACACCTCGTAATCCCTCAAAGATCTGTGCAATTACTCTTCGTAATACCTCGGGAGCAGAACTTGCACCAAATGGCCTTTGCTTAAATTCACTGTACAATATCCAAATGATGTATTAAAAATCACTAGCTTAGAGCCTGAGCTAATTTTTTTTTTCTTCCAAAAATGCATGTGTTACAACTAACGTTTAGGCTCTTTTTGTTTTTCTACTAAAATCTTCGGTGTCATTCCTTTCTTTAGTGATTTTGATCAGATGCTATACAGACTTTATGGCTTCATTTCAGTTACGTGAATCAATACACATCCGTAGCATATTTGACTTCTCAGTTACAACCACGTAATTCTTTCAAAATTAAAATTGTTCTTCTGTACCAATAAGTGCTTGCTTTTTTTCCTGTGATCAGATTCAGTTTTCCTACTCATTTGGGAGAACAGTATCTTTTTCGGGGTGGACATCACATGTGAATGACTAGTTTATCAAAGCAGTATTTGGAGAGGTGAGATTTTGTGTAGTCACTTTAGGATTCTGTAGTGCTTACAACACACATCACTTTTTACTAACTCGGGCTATGTCATTTTCAAGTCCTAGTATTTTCTCTGGAACACATTGTAGTTACCCAATTTAAAAGAATACAGCCATGCCACTAATGTTTAGCTGTGTTTGCCTGTCTGAGCCATTTATTTTGCACTCTCTGTGCCTACAAAAATATATATGCCACTGCCTTTCTGTTCTCTAAGCGTGAAAACTCTCTTGGTTTTAATATATGTGCTGCAGCTTTGAGCGTGATGTTTTTGTCTTTGCATTTACAGTATCTTTGATCAAATTCTGGGGTCTATCTTGGCTTGTGTACTCTACCCCATTGTGTGGCTAGGGGGTTTGTGATTATCAGAGGAACTTTTATTTCTCTTCTGCATTCTTTTTCGAATTCCCTTCATTTCCAGCTTTCTCTTTTTGAAATGATGCAACATGAGCACTCATTCATCACTGAGTCATACAGAGCCCAACTGTGCATTTCACTGCCTTTTAAAATGTCTCTGTTCCTGGGTTAAGATTATATAGACTCTTCCTCAGAGGTTTGCATCCATCTGGGGTCTGATCCAACACCCCCAAAAGCCTGTGGAATCATTCTAGTAGCCTTCAGTGGGCTTTATCTAAGGCTTAGGTCATTCTAGCCCGAGGCTATGAATTTCTCTTTCATTTAAGGGTTGTGGAGCTCTTCAAATTCATGTGACTGAGCTTAAATTTCTATCCAGTCCCCAGTGCATCAGCTAGATCACATTACCCATGGTTGCAATGTTTTTAAATGATCACATTTTGTATAGTAGCAGCTTCTCCATCTCATTTTCAGAGCTTGAGCCAAATCCTCCCCAGTTGCTTCTCCTCCCATGCAAAAGCAGTGCATGCCAACAAACACCACCGAGTCCACTGTGTGGATGGTACTGAGGCTTTTTAAGTGCCTCCTCTGCAGCTTATTGGGGCTGGGCAACTGTTCAAACTCTTCCTGATGCTCTCTTTTCTGTTGAGATTTCTTGACAATTCAAAGAATCTGGGGGGAAATAAACACTCCTCTTCCAGCTGTAAATTGTGTCAGGGTTTAGTAGGTACTAAGGAAGAGAGGCACGATGCTATTATGAAGATTGCTCTTAAGCACATGATTATACTCAGGATCCTGGGAACATGTGAGTGATACTGGGCAGGCTCGGAGTTTTCAGACACATACCTACCTGGTCGGTTCTGTGCTAGTATAACATCCCCTCAGCTCCAAAAGCTAGGCCTGAAACTAAACATCTCCAGGATCAGACAAAGTGTCGAGCCTGGGATTGGTCCAAGTGTGGCTACAGGCCATGAAGAGACAACATCTTTGGATAAGAAACAGGGCAAAAGGCTGAAAGTTGAAAGCTAGCCTTCCTAGCTGCCGTGAAAGAGAGAAGACGAAACACAGGAAAAAAGACTTAACTACGAGGCATCCATCAAAGTCCTTCTCGAGGTGAATAATTACACTCTCTGTTAATTACACGTAGTACCATAGCTTGGCTTTCATGATATATGTCAGGTTTTATTGCTCTTGTTGTCAGTTTCTGGATGTCATAACTCTGCTCCCCAGCAGCCTGTCATCAGAAAGAGCTATGGTAAATGAATTCCATAAAAACGCTTTTGCTAATGTTTGTTTCCCCCGGAACGGCAGTGCAATAGGGCAGCTGGAGCTGCTGCACCTCACTCTCCCAGCAGGATGATGGGTTTAGCTGGTTTAGTTCAGCACCTTCTATAGAAGCCCAGGCATGAAACCTGTAGCCTGAGTAATTCTCGCTGCAGCAGGCAGGGAGGTGTTGCTTTGTACAGGGTTTATCCTGCTCCTCTAATCTCAGTCACAAACCATTGCTACCCAGCTGGTTATCCCTGGCTTTCCCATCCCCATGGAGTACCTTCGGCTGCACTAGCAGGATTTTAAAGGTCTTCTCGCTCTGGTGTGGGATCTCACAGCCTTCCCTCTCCCCGCACGTTGGCAAGGCTTATTTTCAGTGCGCCGCTTACTTTTCTTTCAGAAACATTTCTCAGGTGAATTTTGTTTATGATTATGGAATCACAGAAATAAGCAATGAAAAAATGTATGTGCTTATAAAAGTCCCGTCAGGTTGAACTCATCCAATCAGGGAGAATTACCAGTATTATTTGATTTTGCTTTGTCGTACCAAGTGATTTGCTAGCCAGCTTTTGAAGAGCATATGAATTCTTGAAAGAGTTATGGTTAGACTTTATGGTTTAACTTATTCAAGCAGAACAGTGTGAGGATGCTGTCATTTTGTACCTTTCTTTGCCAAAAATAGATATGTTTCACTTCACATTTGAAATTTTTAATTTGCTTTAGTCATGGGGAGAAGTTTTATGTTTAGTCCACAGGCTGAAATACGCTCTCATCAATTTTGTTTTGAATATGTTTGCATAAGGAACAAATTAATCAAAAATGTCTATGTGCCAAAATTTCATGAAGAAACGTTGCCAAATTTTTGCTGGAAATAATTTATCCAGCTCTGTTGATCAGGATGAATAAGAAAGAGCAAAAATTCTCAGGAGTGGGTTTCCATTTCTGGTTCTTTCGTGCCCTTGATCATAGTTAGTATTTGCAGGCCTGAAAATATTTACTGTATTGATGCATGTAATACCCCTGTGAAATAACAGAGAGTTATGTCTTCCTTTTTCATGGGAGGCTCAGAAACTCAGAGGTTAAATACAGGGGTCAAACCACCCAAGTGAAACACCTGGTTTAGGATGGGATGAAACGTTGCCCGGACCTGTGATCTTTCTGTGCAGGTTATAATGGGAGCTTATGATGGAAGTCTGTCTCGTAGGCAAGATGTTAGGTTAGATGAATCCGTCTCTGTGTGGTGGGTGTCCATGGGATGTGTCCACGGCTACAGAGGAAACCTCTGGCTGAGCAAGGAAATTAAACTGCTTCAGGGATCCCAGACAAGTCACGGGGCCTTCTTTCTTCTGTGTCATTTCAGCTGTCCTTCCCTCTCACAAATTCTGAAATACATTACGTGCTGAAGCAAACCAGCTAGCAATCCGAGCAGGATAGTGCTCACATACAAGCAAGCAGAAAAATAAGTGCTCTGGGCGCAGCGGAGATGCCCTGATACAGAGGATTCAAGCCAAGAAGTATCATGCCTTTCTGAAGGAAGTTTGGGATGATACTGGTCTAGCTGGCCATGCCTTGAGCAGGCGGTTGAACCAGAGACCGCAGGAGGTCCCTTCCCACCTGCACATTTCTCTAAATCTCTGACCCCTGTTTGTTCTCAGGTCTGGTCTCAGATTCTCCAGACTCTGAAGTGTAGCTGTTGCACAGACCAGGTGCCATAGCTCTTTCCCACCAACCATATGGTTCAGGTACTGAAGATCGCTATGAAGTATAAGGTGGTATTTCATATCACTATGAACCAACCATATGGTTCAGGTACTGAAGATCACTGTTCTTGGTGGCTGTGAAACCTTGAAGCCAGCTATGTCCATCCTGATCAATTGCCCCTAACTTACCAGTATGTAGACATACTGGAAACATACTGGAGTGCCAAAGAGAAATGTTAGGGAACCATTGCACTTTGGATATTCAGGGAGGCTTGCAAGAGTAGATGCAAGAAGCCTTCAGAGTTGCTCTTGCTGGTAGGAAGGGGCTGGGCGTAGCAGCTCAGACGCTCCTCTTTCTACAAGGGGCTATCTGGAAATAGAAAAGGATTGCACAAGTCAGGCCAGGGCATTGCTCCTTTCAGGCCTAAAACACCTCCCTTTGAATCACCACCTCAGCTGCCAACCATGACCGCAAGCCAGCAATCTCCCAACCCTCGCAGGTTGCAGTTCAGGGGGCTGTGGGGAAGACGGAGAGCTGCCCCTTCCCTCCTGCCTTGCCTTCCTTGCCCATCAGGGTGGGCTGAGGGGAGGAACAGGGGACTACCTCACATCCAGGTTGGATCTCACCCATGGCTCTCATCATGTTTTGAGACTACTTGGCAGTGGTTTGGTTTCCTTTGGAAACCAGAATCTCTTCAAATTTGACAGCAATAATTGCCTAAAATTGCTTTTAACTGAGCCAAAACCACACGCGGTTCCCCGAGCAGTGGATGTGATGCCCTCCCATTTGTTTTGTGGTTGGATTCCCCAGTGTCAGGAAAAGCTCCAGATGAAGATTCTCATTTGGCTAGGACAGCTGTAACAGCACCGACCCTTGGGGCTTCTCTGATGTCTATTAAGTCATAGTCTTTCCTTTTCGGTACAGGGAGGCAGTAACTAGGCCTCTGTCCTTCTTGTCACTACATTTCTGAAGTTTGCAGGGACATAGTATCTGAGAGACTGCAGGTTTTGTACCGGGACGCATTGAAATCGGCTCCTATTTGGTGTCTCAAGTGACAGTGGGTCCAGCTATGCTCTGCCTTCTCATCTAACTGCAATAAAGTTATATAGAGCCCCATCCATAAAGGCAGGTGCAGCCTGAAGAGCCCATGAACACTTTGGGAATCTGAGCCATCGTCTCTGTTTCAGCTCCCCACCACTAAAAATGGAGTCCATCGCTCTGTCTTACAACTCAGGACTGTTCTCCTGGTAGCTTCCAGGGTCAGTTGTGGTCCCAGAGACAATCCCTGCTATCACCAAAGCAGTTTTTCTACCAGTATGTAGTAATTGTAAGGTGTATTTACCATTCAGCCTCCCAAGTAAACTCCCTTAGCAGAATTTGCCATCCTGGTTGTCAAGAAGTTGGAATGGTTTGCTTTAGAAAATCAGTGGCATTTGGAGATGACTGGAAAAAATCTAACTCCAAACTGTAAGTGATCTTTATGAAGCCCTTCCATAGATATTTGTGTATTATTGTTAGCTCTCTCTGTGAAAACTTGGTGTGTGGAAGAGTGATTTAATTCAATTACTTCAAGATTGTGCTTAAAAGTGTTCCCTTAAGATCTCAGCACGTTTCTTAACCCACCAGCATACTCGAAGACAGTTTGCACTACGGAAATCTGAGATCTCACATTCAAGTTAAATCCCACATGGTCTCTTGTTTTACCTAAATCAGTTTATGCCTTCTCTCTAGGAATATGTTGCCCAGGTGCTTGGAGCTTTATAAGAGCAAGTGCTAATGGCTTTAAGTCATAAAAAAAGTATTAGTTTTCTCTGATGAATAATATATTTGAATTGACGCCAGTATAACCCTTGCTATGACACAGTCTCTCACCGAAGCTCAGAAGGGAAAGTTCTGGCAATTTGATCCTGTAGAGCAGTGGCAGCAAACACACGTTTCAGGAAATACGCCTAAAGCATTTCTTCCTTCTTTGATTGCGTCTCTCAAACATCATTTTTAGTGGCAAGCAAGGTTGATGCTAGCATTCAAAGTGCTTTTACCTGAACATTTTCAGAGAGTCTTAAAATTAGAACTGAAAGGGTCCTAAAAACATCACAAGCCCATCTCTGTATCTTGAAGCAGAGTCACCTGTACATCTGTCACTCCTGCCATATGATTTATTTTGAAAGCTGCCCAGTAATGGAAACTCCACACCCTCCCCAGGCAGAATTTCTAGTACTTTACCATGCTTTACCAACAGAGCATTCACTCTGCTGGCTAGCTAACATGCAGCTTACTTTCCGAAATTTAAGCCAGTTACTTCTTGCTCTGTCTGTGTTGGACCTGCACAACAAATTATTCCTTTCCCTTTTGTGAATGAGCTTTTGTATACGTGAAGTTTCTTATCATGTCACCTTCGGTCTTCCCTTCTGCTAACAGATTAGCTCAACTTCTTTCAGTTTACCCCTGAAAGAGGTGTTTTCTAGGGTTGTAATTATTCTTGTTTGCCTTCTTCTATGCTTTCTCTTCTTGGGTCTACATCTTTCTTAAAGTGTCATGCCCAAAACAGGACACAGTATTACAGCTGCAGCCACCCAGTGCCTCATAGACTGGAAAGATCGTACCATGTGTCCAGATTCCTAAGTCTACATGATGTCTGCCTTTTTCACAATGTTATAATGCCGCTTATATAAGTCCATCTGGCGAATCACGATATTCTGCCCATCTCAGATCAACTTCTTTCTGAAGAAATTCTGTCTAATTAGTTGTGTCCATGCAGTTATTTATTCATGTTAAAGGCTTTAATGGATCTTAGTTTAATTAATTCAATTTTTAAGAGTGCTTCTCGACATTGTGAAGATCCCTGTAAATTCTAATGTTAGTTTTCAGCATTCTGCAGTCTCCCTAGCAAGGTATCATCTGCATGATTTATAAGCCAGATCTCCACTCCCTAGCATTGTTCAGGTTGCAGGCAATGTTCACCATATTTGTCTGGGGACAGGCCCCTGGGGAATCTCGCTTGGTGCAGCTTACCTTTTTGACAGAAACCACAGAGATCTGCCCTCTGAGTGAGGCTGTGCCACTGGTTTTACACCTACCCTTGAGTAGTTACTAGTCCATGTTTTCTGAGATTGCTGAAGAGAATACCACAGGCACCGGTGTCACAAATCCTACTAAGAGTCAAGATATATGGCATCTATTGCTTGTCACCTTTGCCCAAGGCCCATTACTGTCACACAAAGAAATTAAATTGGCTTGACACAATTTCTTTCTGACAATTCAACAGGGTCTGTTACTCATCTCTTCGTACTTATCCTTTTAGCTTCTTACATATAGTTCGATTATTTGTTTCAATATTTTTTCTTGGGATGGAAGTTAAACTGAGTGGTCTGTAATTCCCTAGCATAATTTTTTAAAGCTAGACACCATGTTTCCCCTTTCCAGACTTCTAAAATCTTTTCTGTTCTATATGATTCATGTTCTCCATGAACTGAAATTGCTTCAGCCGGTTCTCTAAGTATTCAAAGGAAGAAGTTCATCAGGACCAGCCAGCTTGAAAACCTATTCCTCTGGGTTTTTCTAGGCTTTCATACCCTGAGCTTTCATGCCGTTGACATTAATAGCATAGTGTTAGACGTTTGCACTTGACCTTCTTAATGAACTGGCCTCCAAAAATTATTCAACCTTTAGACTGTCATCTGTCCCTTTCCATTAATACTTTTCTCTGTTCTTCTCACTGCTAGTAAATGAAGGGGATGCTTTCTTCTTACTTTTCGACTGCATCCCTGCCTCCTTT
>VXBO01007882.1:913105-1022964 GCA_013400135.1 Rhinoptilus africanus | reverse complement strand
CCCCTTAGCAGCCTGGCCTATGATCTGCGTGCTCCCCTTGTATGAGCTTGAGAAAGTGCTCATGAGTAGTCTGGTTGGTTTCCTGCTTCCTTCCATCCTGTCTTCCCTCTGCTGCAATAGGACACTTTGCACTGGGTCTCTCAGTATTGTTTCTTTGAGAAATTTCCAGCTTTCCTTGTCTCCTTTCTCCTTTAGCCTGACTTCCCATGAGAGCCTCCCTACCCGTTTTCTGGGTGCATTGCGGTCTGCCTCAGTGAAGCTCCTTGTTTTAATGTTGCTATTTTACTTCTTGCTCTTTGCATGGGTTTTGAACTCTGTCTTTCCTTGTTCACTCTCACCCAAGTTGCCTCCTACTTTCATAATCCCAATTTACCTTAGTTCCAGCTATTAAAAAAAACATGTATGACCATAGAAATTGTGGAGATTATGTCTTTGGGACTGCAGCTCTTCCTCCTCCAGAGCTTTTGTTGCCATAATTGTGTTCTCCGAGGATCTCAGCTGCTGCGTAACTGCCCTTCTCCCACTGGGTCACTGGTTAGCAGTTTTGTTTACTTGGGCTTTTGAATTCCTCTGGGCCTGCCTCACATTGCATGAACTTCATGGATGCTTTGCGTTTGTTTTTTCTCATTTAATGCTCATTGAAGTTGAACAGCCCACTTCTTGCAGCTCTGCTTTGATTTACGTATCAGTACCAGTAACAACCTGATTGTGTTATCATGTCAAATCCGGTCACTCCTACAGTTGACGCAAGTCCACATTAAGATCTCTTCTCAACAGAAGTGGCTTCTCAAGTGTCTTCGCTTTTACATTTTTCTTTGATTTCTTTGTTGAATATCTTGTTCAGTTGCCACAACTGTGCAAAAGGAGTAAATTGCAAATGCACAAAACATAACCAGTGCCTATTTTTGTTTCCGTGCTGGTTTATATGGAAGCTCTTTTTACATTCCAATCTTAAAAGTTAGTTGTGTTACAATGCAAATTTTAATGTGTGTTTACTGCTGTAAAATAATTTGTTGTTTGTAGTTTTCTGCATATGGTGAATAATTTGTGCAAGGGCTCTGGTGAATGAATTCTTCTAACTGAAGTTATTCTAATTGACTGTAGCTATTCTGTAGTTAAAGTTTCAACTGGAGTTTACCTGATTTTGAACAGATGTTTGCCTTACGAGATAGATAAACAAAGGAATAAAACCCTACACAAAAAACAGACCATGTGAAGCCTTGACTAAGAGGTTTTTACCTAGTATGAAATGAACAGGATCACTGGGTTCCTGGCTATAGCTACCTAAAGGTGGAGCTTTTCAGATGACAAAATGTCCTTTCATTCACTTTGCCACTTTACAGCACAAGAACAACAACAACAACAAAAAAAAAAGAACGAAAACAAAAGAGAGATTAAAGCTACGTTAGTAGACTCATCTTGTTGAAATCTAATGCACAAGAGCACTGAAAATTAGTTGATTGAACTCTAATTTTAAAAGTCACTGACATTATAAAAAAATGTCAGAGGGCATGTCATCAGAAACAGGCTTAAAATAGGATGTCAGATGACTGCTGAAGACCTAATTCTTTTTTCTGTTTCTATTCTTAATTTGTTTAGCAGTTTGCAAATACTGAAACTACAAAGCAATTGTCAAAGACGATTTATGAGTAGAAATTATGCCCCCCCCTCCCCCTTCAGGCGACCTGCATATAAATGGTAATACAGCAAGGAAACAAAACCCCCCTTCAGGAGGAGCTGAACTGAGCCACAAGAGCAAGAGAGAAAATGGACTCCACCATCAGTTCTCTCTCTTCCCTTTGAATTGCATCATCCTTTCTCAGGACAGTGCTTTTAGTAGGAACAATTTAATGGTGATGACTTTCTTGTCTGATGCTGATAAGAATTAAGTCTGTCAGAAAAGCTCACTGTTGATACAGACATTGTTTCATTTTCTGTTTTGGACACGTGCCCTTAGTTTGTAGGTAATTGCTTATTTTGGATTTCGTTAGAACAAGTTTTCTGTAGTAAAAAAGCGACTGGAAATGCTCAGTGCTGTTTTGGAGAACCAGTCGTGAATTGTGGCCAGTGTTCAGAAATTGTTACGAATGCATTGGTGCAATAAGGAAAACTCATTAAGTGTTGGTGTGTCTCCTTCAAATGTGAACAAGCCGAGACTGGGGGCAAGAGGAGGGCAGATGGACAGCCACGCACACAGCTAATGAATATTTTCTTCAGAGAAGGAAGAGGGAGAGAGAAATATCTTCTAGCAGAAGAACAAAGATGTCAGGAATTAATACCAAGTCATGCTGCACATCCTGGAAGGCTCAGATTGCAGATCATGCCTGTCCCATCCCCGGACAATTGAGCTTCTCAAGAAGCAGATCCTGGGCAATTGCAGTTTGTGGTCTGGTGTTTTAAGGCACGTTGAAATTCATGACTTAAAATTCCACGCTGCAAAGTGCAGAGCTGTAGGAGCTTCTTATGAACATCTCAAGTCTCTCTGCATTAGGACAGAGGCAGGACATTTTAAGTCAACACAATGGCTGTCATCCTGACTCATGAGCCAGAGCCTTCAGGGAGAATTAAGAATCAGAAGAAGCCTGGTCACAGGGAAGAGCAAAAATGCATGTTTCACTAGCGAGGGATCTGTTTCAATTGTGAAAACAGGTAGGAGGAGGAAATCTAGCTGCTCAAAAGAAAAAAGCAGTTGTGTTTCCTCTTTATGAGCTGGGACTCTTGGCTACCAATCAGGCTCATCCCAAAAATGTCTCCAAGTGATGAGGAAACAGTGTCAGAATACAGTTGAAAATACTTTTTAATATTCTTATAGATTTTTTGGTTTCTCGTGCCAGCCAAAGAAAGAGTGATTGATTGGGGAAACCTCAGTAGAGCCTGTAAGTTTTCTCTAGGATGCTTTTCTGGAAGGGTAAGTGCCAATTTCCACCCTCCACTTGCAGTTCTGGAGGTCTGGGGGAAGGATGGGCTGGAGCTTTGTTATCGTTTGGGGCTGGAGCCTGAGCTGCTCCTGGGGGCTTGGATCAGCTGTAGTCCACGGGGGAACAGGGGTGACACGGGAGCAGGAGGCAGAGAAAAAGCTGAAGGGTGCCGGGGGGTAACTAGGGAAGCCACAGTGCAGCAAGCCCGTTCAGAGCAAGGGAGGCTGAATTGCACATGGGCCCAGCACGTGAGATACAAATATAGCAGCCTGGTGAGTGCCCAGCTGGGGCGAGCTTTATTTTGCTTTTTAAAGGAATGCTGTCAATTCCTATTTGGCTGACAAATTTTTGCTTTGTTTAAAAGGGAAAAGGGAAAAAGGAAAAAAAAGGAAAGGGTGGTGGTTGCGTTTGTTGGTTTTTTTTTTTCCCCATGGAAGCCAAGAGCAAATAATTCCTATTAAGTAGTTCATTTCTGTAAAAGTTCCAGTGCAAAGGTTTGTCTTAAGCTAAAAACTGCTTCCCTGTTCACCTGATGCTCAGATTCACTGGAGAGAAAAAGGAAAGCGGCTGCATTGATTTTCATTGTCCAAGCTGAGAGGAGTGCAGAAAGCTAACAGAGAGAGGGTAAAAGACAAGACGTATTTGAGAATACTCCTCCTGACTATAATCTGAGGAGTTTTTTGCCATATGAATAAGGGGATCTGTTCCTTTAAAAAACATTGTTGCTTTTTAAGTGGCTATTTCTGCTGTAAACAAATCTTGGAAAGCGCCTGTGGAATTAGATGTATTTCAATTAAGGAACTCAAAGGAAATAGGTTTTTACCTACAGCAGAGTATGAAATGAGTGTGGGAACGTAAAGCGTTTTACAAAGCAAGATGTAAGTTCCTTTGAGTAAACAGGGAAGTAACAGCTGTGAAAGGTTTGTTTCTCTTTTTGACTGTTTGCTGAGGCATAATTGTTCAGGTACAAACAATCAGTCAATCTTCAAGTGTAAAGAAAGGGTCAGAGTGTCCATTTCATCAAACCAGACCAGTACATTACTTACATGCCAGATTAAATTGTTCAGAGCAGGGAAGGATGTCAAAACTTCATGCCTTCCATGGATTTGTTTTCCTGTAGACAATGATTTTTTGAATGTATGTCTGTGGTTGTTAGAAGTGCGTCTTTCGGAAATGGGTAGTTGTTCTGCCACCAGGCAGGCAGAATTAAGGGTATCCTTTGGAACATGCAGCAGGGTGTTTAGTAAGTCAGCTCTTAATTTGCCGGACCTCATACAACATTGTATTTGCTTTCTTTTTCCCTTGTTTATGTATTGGCTATTAGATGCCTAGGAGGGAGTTTTAAGTGCAGTAGCCAGAGGTTTCTGTACCCATATATGTATGTAAGTTGTATAAAGTTTGTGAATTCTTACTGGCATCATAAGAACGGCATGTGATTCAAGCTACACATGGCCATAACTATTTACAGATGCAAGTCACAGTAGTCGTTAAATCCAAATTAATGAAGCCTGTGCAAGGTTTAATTTCTTTATGTGGGGCCTGTATTTCTGCCGGTACTCTGTAGAAGCTAATTCATGAGCAGTTTAAGGGCCCTGGTTGCCCCCATCATTCCACTCTGGGTAGCTTTGGATTTCTGCCCGTTGAGTGCACTGCTCCCTTGCCCTGCCCTGCAAGCTTGCAGCTTGGTCAGCCCGAGTAATGCCCTTTTTCTCATAGGAATCTTCTCTGTGTATGGAAATGAATTGCCCAAAACCAACGTGTCTCACAGAGCTCCTGTCAGGGACAAACAGGAGATACGCAGTTCTTTGCCCATCATGTTCTCCGCTACAGCAAATACACTTGATTTCTGTCTTTCTAATGATTTATTAAAGAGATTTTTTAAAGAGATTTGTTAATTGGCCGCATGCAGAAATTTAAAAACAGCAATCAATATGAGAAAATGGGAGATTTTCAACTTGCAGTGAGGGATTCTTTTTTTTTTCTTTTGGGGGGTGCTCTTGCAGGAACAAGCTAAAGGGCTGTCTGGTATTTTATATTGAATCCAGTGCAAACATGAGGTTTATGCAAATAGCAAAAATACTAGGTTCCACATATAATTGGGGCCAAAACTTTAACCTCTAGAAATAAAAAACAGAGCCAAAGTAATGGAAAGTCTAATCTGCTTTAGTACAGCACAGGAAGAATTTTGTGTTTTCTGTATGCAGCAATTTGCTACTTCCAGAGCAAGTGGGAAGTGTTTTGATAATTTTCCATGTCTTCAATGGAAAAGAGTCTGGGTTTTAGGAGATTTTAGTTTTGTCTACAACCAGAAATACTCCTCGATTTTGTGATTTCAGCTTTGGGGAGGTTTTCCAGCTAGCATTGGCTACCAGAATACCAACTACGTTTATGCCTACTTTATTACAGCTAAACACATTGGTTGTTTATGACTTTCTGACTTGCACCTTATTTTCTGCAGCTGCTGCCTATGCATATGTTTTCAAAGATATTTGAATTTTGAGTCATTTAGGGAGATTAAAAAACCCCTCTTTTTTGGTGGGGGGGTTGTTTTGCTTTGTTTTCTCAAGTGAAAGACGCTAAGAAAACATTAAGTCTGGCAAAGGTTTAGTCTGGCATTGCCTAGCTCTTTGAATTACAGGTCCAAATTCTTCAAATTGCAGTGAGGAGGAGGGAAGGGGGAAAAACAATCTATTTAGCTTCAATACCAAACCCTGCAATTATGAGCTGAAGTTAGAGGAATGCATAAGAAGAGTTATTTAAGTCAGAGCTGAGAGTGGAAACTGATTACAACCTCACCTATGAAGAGACTCCAGCCCCTCCATAATAAAATTGCAACAGGAACCCTCTTTAAGTTTTTTGCTCTTCCAGATCCGTTATCTGCCACTTTCATCACCTGTGACCATTGCATGCAGAATGAGGTAGAGGAAGCGTCTTCAGAAATCAGAGGTCTTTGTCCTCAGTTACCTCGGAGATGTCAACTTCTGAAAATGTCACCGTTGTATTTTCCCTAAATCCTCTTGCTGGGGGCAAAGAGAAAGGGGAAGAAAGCTTTCTTGGCTGAGTTCAGCGGGGAGTATTTAGAGGCAAAAAAAGCTGGAGCCCTTCTGTATCTTCCCCCTGTTAATCTTCTGGATGTGGCTTCTTGCTTCAGCTCTGAGGGGAAGGGTCTCTCCTGAGTGCTCCCGAGCACGCGTGTGAGTCATCTCTGTGCTGGGACCTCGGTCCTTGGCATCTCGGGCTGGTGTTTCAGTGCTGGTGCTGCTCTGTCCGTGTGATCACCCAGTCACATTGGTCGCTAGTGTTTTTACCAGCCAACAAATACAGTGACATGGGAGGGGAGTGCCAGGGTGGTCTCCCAGCGCTGCTCGCGGCAGCTGGGAGGTTGTGTTGGTGGGAGCTGCTCTGAACAAATGCAAGCAAAGACAGCTTTTACTGCAGCGTGGCAGGGAAAAATAAATGGATTTGACCAGATTTGTCTCTTGGCAGCTTGCAGGTGGTGGCACTTTATCCTGGTGGAGCTGTATATGGTGAATGCAGTGTCTCATCCTGCAGGTTGCTCATGTCCAGCAGTAGGAGCACAGGAGGAGCAGGCCTGTTGGCCATCTTCTGATCATCAGGGGACCCACCTCAGAGGGAATTCAGCCAAGTGATGCCCTGCAACGAAAACCTTAGATGACTCCATGTAATGTTTTGCTTTCTCGGACATCCACACGTGGATGTTGATTCTCTCCCTTTGCCTTCTCGCTGTCTGTAATGGAACAAAATACTTCATGGATTAAGCCCAGATTGGGCAGCGGTTCCCCACTCTTGCCTGTTTGGGACCAAACCCAAGGGAAAAACCTCTCCTCATGGTACTCTGCTTTCTGCTGTGTGAGCTGCAGTGCTGGGGGCCCCCCCTGTTAGTCAGCTTGGGGAAATGGTACAATTTTGTTACAGGGTTTTAGGGTAGGGGTTTTTTTAAACTCTTTTTATTCAGTGTGACCTGACAGTTACTTGTATTGGTGTAACTGAAGAGATGGGAATAGCATTCAGCCGAGAGGACTGGGGTGATGGGAGGCTCTTAAATTGACATCATAGCATAAGAAAATGTACCTGGGGCACAAGCTCTTGGTCCTTTCAGTAGGTCTAACTTTGTGAGCCTGGTAACTCAGATGGCTACCAGTTCCTCGTTTTATCAGGCATGAGCAACAGGGAAGAGATGAAAGCAATAACAACAGCTGTCAGAATATAGCCTTTTTAGTGCTATGTTGGAAAGGAAGTTTGGCCTGTGTCCGTCTCAACTGAGAATGCATCAGCGAATCCTGGGAAGGATGAAGAAATGAGTGTGCAGCAGTGTCTGTTCCCTAGTTTGCTGTAAACCATATGTCTGTCCATAGCATACACAAATACTGAGTGGGTGAATAGGTGACTCACGTAGTCAGTTGGCCAGATATTATGATTACCAGCAGTACCCAGTCATGCAGGCTCTGCCAAATAACTTTCAGGCACTTAGCACCTGTGGATGCTGTCCCTGTCAGCATGCCAGAACTGACTGCCATCTGAATAACAGCAGCTCCAGCCCCTTGGTGGTGCCTGCGTATCTTGCTGAGCCAAGCTTAATGCACGCAGGAATTGTTTTACCTACAAATGAAGTAGAGCCGCTCTGCTTGGTATTGCTGTGTGTTCCTGTGCTATACGACAGTGCAAGCAATGAGAAAGAGACAATTTCTCATTGAACTGCAGGTAACACAAATGCAATTAGCCGTATTGGTATTTGGCCAGCGAAAATACAGTAACATTCTTCGAAGCCGGAGAGTTAATGATGTTAAATCTTCATGAGTGGCCAAAGTCCGACCTCTCCTACCACTTTCTTTTTGCCTGCCTTAATGTATAACTTCCTACCTTTGAATTGTATGTAATTAAGCTGGACTCCTCCGTGCGGAAATGTCACACTTACCACCTATAGGCTTCCTATCTCCAGCTTTAAAAGGAATTATTCTTCCTGCAGCTCCTGCTGCTCCTGTATTCCACTCTTATTAACCTCAATGGCCACAAAGAACAGACTCTCCTGTGTTTTCATTAGATCTGCCTTCTAAAGAAATGCAACTAGGAACCAAAGGAAAGTATTCAGAGAAGAGGTTTGACTTTTTTCCCTTGTGGGGTGAGGATTGGGAAAGAACACTTCCAGCTCTTGTGGTCCCCTCTCACCTGGTCTTTCTGTTGGGTTTGTTGCAGCTGTGTTTTCCTGGTTTGTCTCTCAGCAAGGAAGCAATTGCAGATACACACATTTGCCATCATTCAGCCTGACATTTCAAAGCAACCCTGATTTGATACTGTCGTAGAACAGAACAATATTTTCACCCAGATAGAGACCTGGCTCTTGGAAGGGCTTTGCAGCACAGCAGGGCACTTCTTCATTGTAGTTAAATCTTAATTACAACTTGAGGGCACCCTGTGTGGTGGCACTGGACAGCACAAACAGTGCTAGAGTCTGTAAATCCAGGTTCTGGAGCTGGACTAGAGAACCTGTTATATCCATTTGAGCAAGAGAATCCATCAAAACACAGGGCAATACATTATACATCCAGATCCCTTCACCCATTACAGCACTTCACTGGCACTTCTGCATTGCCCTGTGCCTACCCTGCAAGATGTGCAGATGTGCTGTGGTGGAGCTGAGAAAAGAGCTGGATCCACAGCTGATGCCAGCAGGAGACTGACTGAGCATGGTGATGTGGTCGGATATGTGAACTCGTGCAGTGACTCTGCCTTCTGGCACTGACACTCCCGTCCTGGCCTTTTTGATTTTATGAGAAGATAAATGTCATTAGAGTGAAAAAAAAAAAAAAGGAGGGCGTGGGTAAATTTAAGCTGATTTTGTAGCCGCTAGAAGTTGAAGATTTGTCTTGATAGGTTCACACAAACAAGAGTTTCAGTTCACTTATGCTAGCTGTAGCCATTTGTGCTTGTATTGAGTATTTAAGTTATTACCAAGTCAGAAGGAGATTGTTTGGTAGGTGCTTGGCCGCATTTAGAAATTATAGTTCAGAATGCCAGGTGATAAAAAACATTTCCCAAAGCATTCAGGAAAGAGTTCTCATCCTACGGGATATGCATCTGGAGGGACAGGAACATCCTTTCCCCTAGCAGGACACAAAGCACGGGAAAGCAAATACTTGGGAGCTGGAGGTTCTCACCTGCCAGCCTAGACCATACAACTAGATGCTGCTGAGAACTTCAAGAGACCTCTCCTCACTCCTAAGGGAGATTAAACTACAACTGGGTTGCTTGAATTCTGGTATGGAGCTTGTTTCTATGATTCTCTGGCGGGGGGGGGTGGACTAGCTGATCTCCAGAGGTCCCTTCCAGCCCTATGATTCTGTGATTCTTTCCCCTGCGGTTTGAGTAGGGGAATATCTGGGCTTCCTGCAGCAGGCTAGGATGGTTGCAAGAGCTCCTCCTCTCCACTCGGTACTGCTGTACTTCTGCCGCTGCGTGCCCTGCGGTGGGCTCCCTCCCCACCTGGGGACAGCTCAGCAGCTTGTTCCCTCCCTCGCGCTTGCACAGGGCGAGCGCTGCAGCCGGCATGTAAGGCAGAGGCACGAGAAACGCTGTTTGGTTTCCTGCCTTCTGATGTTAAAAGCCTCTTCCCTGGAAAATGTTTTCCCTTCCCTCAGGGCCCTCTTCTTGTCAATCGAGAACAGGAATTACAAAGACACACAATTGATTTTTAGATCTTAATAATAAACAGTTAGCTAGGCTTTGGTATGTACTGTGCTCTGGAGCCCTGGGACGTGCAGAGGTACTGCTTTTCATCACCAATTCCACACGATAATGAAGTCTCAGTTCCCCCTCTGAGGACATGCTATCTTTCTGGTTTCCTTGGAGAGTCCGAGACATGGAGGGCACCAGCAGTAGGGCACAACCGCCAGAGGCATCCCCAGCCCAAAAAGCCTCTCCCCCACGCTGAGGGGAGCACTGCCGCTCGTCTGCCTCTGCTTTCTTCTGTGTAGTAGAGGTGTTTGAGGCATTGTGGGTGTGGGATATGGTGGAGCCTAGAAGGATGAAGTGAGGAGGGCAGGAAGGTGATATCCATGCTGCTGCAGTTCTGCACTGCTTGGCATGGCTACACTGTACTGTTGATATAGGCAGATAACCAGCCCCAGGCTTCCAATGTCTTACGCTGAGTTCCCTGAATATGAGGAACTTGAAATTGCTTCCTCTCTCTCCAAGTTGCAGGATGAGTCCTCTCTAGACAGGATATTTGGCTCTGTCAGCCAAATTGTCAATAGTAAGGGAATACTGCTGGGGGTTCATCACACCCAGCGTACGTGTCCTCATCTGGTTCCCCAGCCAGCTGTGACCATTCACTGTCAGTGACGGGCTGTGGCTAAGCTGTTCATCACAGGAGACCCAGTATGCATGTGGGGTAAATGAATGCCCGTCCTCTGATCTTCAGGGACCTAAGGAAGAAGGAACTCGGTGAAAGGTTTGAGGTGGGCTGGTGGCTTGTCCGGGATGAGTTTTAGCAGTAATAATCCATGTAGAGAGGAGGAGACTGAGGGAGCGATTGTGAGGATCTGAGAAGGGAATTTGGTGATCAAGGTTCAGGAAGAGAGACTGCCTGTTTTTTTAGAGAGTTAAAAAACAAGGATGAGGCTATTTTTAGGAACATCATGTCCAGGCAAGTGGATGACAGTCCTACTTCACAGCAAAAATTCTGATGCTGAAGTGCAAACGCTGCTGAGCTTGTGCTGCCAGCCTAATGAGCAGAGGAACATGATGAGCCAACTACAGTAAAATAGGGATTTAAATAGCATGGTTCACAAGGGATTTGAATGGGAAAGAGAAGATGTGCAGGAGTGGATGGCAGAAACAGTGCCTTCTTTTTGGGTAAGCCTCCTGTACAGCTTTCCCCGTGAACATGCAGAAGGGTAGGTAAGCAGTGATTTTTTTTTGGTGGTTTCTGTTGACAAAGCTGAGCTTGCCCCATTTGAGAAACGTCTGAACAAACCTAGTGGGGAAGGCACTGGTCCTGTTTCATTTGTGTGAGCAGCAGCTCTGGAGCTCTCATTGCTTCTATTTATCTTACTCATCCAGAGCCAGCCTGTCTGAGATGGACATTCAAGCCTACTCCCACTAGAAGGTAAAGCGGAGCTTTGGAGGCTTAGACTTAGTGTCCTTGCAAACTTTTCCCCATGTTCTCCATCCTTTGCTTTGGGTCACAAAAGATAGTAAACCAAAAAGTAAAAAAGCAAAAAACAAAAGCCCACCATACCTGTCTAAATTTAACACCCCCACTCCCCTGATTTGAACCTTGTAAAGACTCTGCAGAAAAACATAGCTGTGTCAGTTAGAGTAAGCCCTCCAAGGTGAGCTCGACTCTGGAAACTCTGAGGTGGGGAGACTGTGTTATGGTCCTGGCTCCCAAAGGGATGTGATAGTAAATTGTGTGGTAATTGTGTTTGTTATCTGCAGCGTGTTGATTCATTACATGGGTACAGGTAACAGGCGACTGAAACTTAACCTTGTCGTTTAGGATGCTCTGCAAGTCTTTTCCCTCCATCTTCCCCTGGCCCTGCTATCTGCACATGTGGCTGCAGGAGCCCTCTGCAGTAGGGTTGTGTGAGCCCTGTTCACCTCTGGCTCTTGGGTTTTAGAAGGTCGATTCTGAAATGCGACGTAGGCAGTCAAAGTATCCAGACTTGGGTAATTCATGGGCAGGCAACAGGAAAGAGCTGTATGTGAGACCACGTTTATCAAAAGCCTGATCCAAAGGGAGAGGTATAGGTTGAATGAGCAGCTTAGCCATACAGGGTTGTTTCTCCACTGACTATAGGCTGACAGGACAAACTTTGGCTCCTTTGAGATGACAGTGAATAGCCAGCCAGTTTCATATGTAAGCACTTTGATAAATATCCTGGTCTGCTGAGTCCCCTTGCTACTGTCAGATGGAATCCCAAGGCTTGTCAGCGTGACTGATCGCAGCATTGTGTCTCTTTCTGCATATGAGTAAGAGGCCCCATGCTCATTTGGATGAGCTTCACTGCGCAGCCCTGCCTAAGGTGATGGGTGTCTGGGAAGGCAGGCCAAGAAGAGACGCTAGTTTGGGAGCAGTGAAGCTGTCAAATGACTCAGCACTCATCCCGCATGGTGAGGAGAGCAGGACAGTGCCTGTGGGGCATCAGGGTTTGGGTGGTTGTCACCAGAGAAGAGTAGGGCTTGTCTTGCCCGTTCTCCATCAGTGGCAGTTAACCCAGTGGGACCATGCAGCGTTGCAATGACAGAGGTCCCAGTACAATTCCTACAGCCGTGTGGGCACCCAGTATCACCGAGTGGTTCCTGTGAGAGGAGACCACTATCGTTGCTGATGGCTGTTGCAGGCAATAAAGGAGCAAGTCTTCCTTTGCTGATGGAATGAGTGTCCTGTGCTGGAAAGACTTTCCTCTCCCCTGCTCTGTGTGCCAGATCTCTTGGGTTGGCCCCGCATATGGGATTTGCACTGGTTTTAACTGGGTTGGCTTAGGAACAGAGTTAATGCAACTGCTGGAACGAGTTGGTGGAGTCTCCTGGTTTGGGTTGGGGGACGCCACTCAGATGTCGCCCATGCATGCACAACTGGCACCAGCACCTCTTCAATCCTAAGTGCAAGCAGATGCGCAAGGAGTCAAATCAAATTTAGCAGACTGATTTAGAAAATGATTCTATTAAACTAGTGCGGTTCCTGTGTATGGATTGGACCAGAGCTAAAGTGATTGCTAAAGTCATTGTAGTTAAACTCATATAAATTTGAGTGCAGGCAGGCTTTTACGAATTCATTTGTGTGGATCAATCATGCCGTTGATCCAACAGGAGCACTTCGCAGAGCTCAGAAAATAAGTTAATATGCTATACATGGCTTATGGGCTGGTATTTAAAGGGCTCAGCTGTTGGTAAAGACGTATCCAAGCATGTGGGGTGGGATACTGCCCTTTGGCCCCATCATGGTGGTACTCAGGTCTGCATCTAACCAGCCTTTCAAAATCAGCTCCTCTCCTTCCTGAGGTGTTAGCTCTGTCACATCTGTAGTTGAAAGTTAATCAAATGGGATTTTTTTTCCCCAAGGTATGCTCTGCTGGAGCATTGGGATCATTCTTCTTTGTAGGGGTGAAATCCAAGACATTCAAAGGCCAGTATCCCACCTGACAGCTTTCTCAAGCTCGAAATAATAAGGACGGTTTCCGTACCAACTCCAAAATACCAACCTTTTCCTAAAGGAGACTCCAGCGGGAGTGCGAACGAGGCTGTAGCTCATCTTTAATAATGCTACTTTTAAAAATAAATCATGTTTTATGGATCTAAACTTAGCCTCTCCAGATAAGCGAGTCCCCGGGCCGCTGGTGATTAATATGCAGCGCCGGAGCGTGGCCCAGCAGAGCCCTGATTAATAGCGATGACATCATGACTTTTAAACATTCTGTTAATGCCGGCCCGGTGACAAATGAGGAAGCGCGGCATCGCTTCCCCTGGCATTTGCGTCTCCGGAGCGAGGGCTGGGAGCGGTGTCCTCTCGCCTCCCTGGGGCCGGCAGTGGGAGCTGGCACTGCCTGCCAGGTGACCTGTGGCTCCCAGCACCTGCTGCCGAGGGCCACAGGGCTGGGAGCTGTGCCCCGGGACTCGGCGCTGTGCTGGTCCCCTCCTTCCCATCTGGAGGCTTGCATGAGTCCCCAGAGGGAGAAGCAGGTGTGCTGGGGCTTTTCAGGTACTTTATCCACCTCCAGCTTTCTCTGCCACCCTACCCCCTTCAGGGAGCTTGCTCTTATTGCTACGTGTTCCAAGTAACAGGCGACAGGACAAGAGGAAATGACCTCAAGTTGCGCCAGGGGAGGTTTAGGATGGATATCAGTAAAAATTTCTTCACCGAAAGGGATGTCAAGCACTGGAACAGGCTGCACAGGTAAGTGGTTGAGTTGTCAACCCGGGAGGTATTTAAAAGACATGTAGATGTAGCGCTGAGGTGCATGGTTTAGTGGTGGACTTGGCAGTGCTACATTAACAGTTGGACTCGATGATCTTAAAGGTCTCTTCCACCCCAAATGATTCTATGATTCTATGATCAGGGCTGAGGCAGCTCCCTGTGCAAAGGCTCCTGCTCTCTGCTGCAGTCCTTCCTGAGTTTTAGGGGGCTGGTAGCCTTCACCCCTAACTCAGCGTGTGCTCCTACCAGGTGTCAAGCCTGGGTCCGGACCCCGCCGGGCATCATCAGGCGACAGCTTTGCGTCAGCCACTGCCTCTCCCCTTCAGCCACAGAAATTAATTAATATGTGTGGGTGCTTGCTGTGCTGCCAGGGAGAAAGGAGCGCGGCGGTTCTGTACCATTTCACGTCGTGCAGTTTCGTGACTTCTTGGTCTTTGGCACCTACGGTCGAGCTCCTGCATCATGAGGGCAGTGCATTGCATAGATGCGTGTACCAGCAGGCAGCAGCTCCCCAGGTTGGCTCTGTGCCTTCATGCTGTGAGCTGATGAGCAACCTGATCGCTTCCATTTTCCTCTGCTGCTTTTCTGGCATCTTACAGGCAGAAGGCCTGAACTGGTCTCTAAAGCTCTGGCTAAATTTGTGTCTGGATATTAGGACTTGGGACCTGTTTCTGCTTTCTCTTTGCAGGGCTTGAGCTGGACCAATCCAGTGTCTGTACAGTAATCTATTAGATACCGGACTGCTAACGCTTTAGAATCCTGCTGCGCAGGTTTCTGAGCTGTCTGAGATTTTTTTCTCAGTTTCCGAGTAAATCCTCCTCCATCACCACCACCACCAGTGAGAGAGAGGTGGTTTGAAATGCTCTGCCTTTGTGTTCAAGTGGTAAAGCCCCATGAATCCAGATTGCATTTTGGCATCCAAAAATAATCCCAGGAGGGTCCCTGACAGTTTGGGGTTTATAATATGATTTATCCTTTGCAGTAATCTCAACGCCACACTAGTGTGTAGCTTGGGGACCAAATATGCGAGAAGCTCTGAATTGGCAAACATCTGCGGGAGAGTCAGTGGTTGTGCTGGGATAGGGGCTTTGCCAGGCACTGCCCCGTTGCCCTGTAGTCATTAAAAGTTTCACAAAAAGCTGGTGTCTGGAGTCTACTGAATTAAAGTTATATTTGGTCTACTGCTGTCTCTTTGAACCTTCCTGTATCAAACAAATGCACTGCATTTTTAAGTGCTTTTATTGTTGAGTAGGCAGGTTGCTTTGGACTTGCTTGGTGCGCAGGGAGGGGTTTTTTATTCCTAAACCCCTCCCTCTAAACCCCAAGACATCTAACTGTAATGCCGTGCAGTATGGAGCATATTTTATGATCTTAAAGGTCTGAGAATATAAAAAGTGTTATAAATATATAACCTCTGAGCTACTGAGCATCAGCCAGGGAGAAGTCCCCCCTCCCCTCCGGCGTGACTGAGGAGAATGCAGACATGCTCCCTGTCAGAGAAATCTTTGCTTGGTGGCATCATCTGCTCTGCGATGCTTCACCCTTGCGGTAAATCCACTCACCCCTTCTCCAACCAGGCTGGTTCTTTGCACTTTCAAAGTCTTCACCGCCCCATCTTTGATGAGTGCTCCTTGGGCAGTGGTAAAGCGCATCGCAGAGTGAAGGCAGTGTGGGTGGGATCAGGGGCATCTGTTTTCGTTTCTCTGCCACGGACTCGTGTGTGCTTGGCTTCTCTGTGCTTCAGCTCACCCCTCAGCGTCAAGAACAAATTGGTATTTGTCATAAGCTCTTTTGATCCTTGAAGAAAAAGAAGGGCCATTTAACATTTTTAGAGTAATAATAATAATGACGGAGGAAAAGGGATAGATTCTGGTATCTGAGAACAGCAGGTATTTGTTTAAGAGCAGACTTTAGAATAATAGCAAAAAGGACCTTTAATCTCAGAATTTCAAGGCACCTTGTAAACTATAAACATTGATTCTCCTTCTTGTTATTCCTTGTGGGCATTTTACTGCTATAAAATAGAGCAAGGTTCCTACCCTGATGATCTTGCAGCAAGAACAAATGAATATTAGAGAGAACTGAGGCTAAGTACGAGCAGGATTCAGGTGGCAAACACAACCTGGGAATGTGCTGGGAATGGGTGGTTTATGTTCGTGATATCTCACCCATGGGGACGTGCATTCTGGGTAAGTCAGCCTTATGGACACCTGCGAGAAAGAAATTTATCCTGCCCTGGGGAGGCTGAGTAGTGGAGCATGTAAATGAGATCGGCCACTCAATAAATTCCTCTTCCAGAAATGTAGCTTTTAACCTGACAAGGAGGTGAGGTGGGTGAGTGCTGTTGGATCATGGAAGTGACAAGCAGCAGCCAGGGCAGTTTTTCTTTGGCTCCAGTAGCTAAAGATTTCCTACTGGAAGCCAAAGGACGGGGGTTCTAGATTTGCCTCCATTAAGTGTGTGCCTGCTGTGTCACCTCTACACTGATAACGTTATGCCTCCTTTTCTATTTTCTTTTCATTTTTCTTTTTTTTTCCCCCCTCCAGTTTCTATAAAGTAAGAACTGAAAACCAATTTGAGCAGCTCTGAAATTTTGGGTTCCTTTGTTTCTCTGCATTTCTATTGGATTACGTCCCTGACATTATTGCCAAGAAGTTAAATAATACATCTAGAGATGGAGGAAACTGAATAATGCAGCTCTGCAGCTTATAGCTTTTCTAGTGCTGTGCCAGAGAGCTTTTTGAGTCGAAAATTGTGACTGGCAGGCAAATTTAGACAAAAATGTGTTGGAAAATATTTTTTTCTCTTTTCTTTTTTTATCTGATAAGGACCAAAATGTACTACTGAAAGCTGTAACATTCACAGCAAAATAACCACAGAGATTCAGAAAAAAAGTAAATGCAGATGCGTAGGAGACCTGTTTGCTTAACAAGCGCCTGTGGTTGCAGACCATGAGTTATTCAAAAAGCATGGGCTCTGCCGCTCCGTAGCAGAAGGAGCTGGACATGGCTGACTCGACGGGAGCCTGGTGCAAGATCAAATGGTAAAGGAAATTCAGACTCAGCCTCAGGACTGATGGAGGACTCCACCAGCACCTACGGAAGGGGTGGAAGGATTTCCATTGTCACGTATAGATTTTGACAGCTAGACCAAATCAAATTCAGCAAGTCGAGCTCTGACCCCTTGCCCTCCGTTTGCAATCCTGCAGCCTCCCGCCCAGTCTCCCCACTCTCTGCAGCACCCTGTTTTGCAGTGGACGCCAGGGTCTGGGTTTAGCCTGTATGCGGTCTGACTTGTCCTCTCTCTGTCCCTGGATGGTAGATAGAGTCAGGGGCAATGGAGCTTGGACCTTGGGTGCCTCAGGCTACTGCGTGACAGCCTGCATGTTCTCCCTAACTTCTTTGTCCTCCATGGGTCCCCTCCTTTCCACCTGCTACACCATCCCCAAGCTTGTTCAGGAAGCTACTGGCTGAACATCGGTGACATCAACCGGGTGAACTCTTCCTCCCTCATTTGTCTGTGAGAAGAGAAAGAGGTAATAAAGCCCCTCCAAAATAGATGAACAGAAGCCATTATTTTATGTCCAGGCCTTGCTGAGTATTAATGATCTGCCTTTAACCACCCACTCGTGCCTCTGCTTATCCCCCTGCTTGTTCATGACCTTCACTCATTGTATCCTGTTGAATTGAGCTTGTATATTCCTGACACACAGGAGCTGCATCTTCATTCATTTGTGGTAAATGCCTAAGACACTCAGGGCACTTGAAATTAAATAATCAGCCGTGAAACAAAAGACCCCAAATGAGCACACAGGCACATTGTCTGTTTTATTTGCAGCTAAGTTCTGCCTAAAAGCCAGCAATGCGTGATGCTTCTTGCTGCTTTTTTAGTTTAAAGCAGATGTTATATGCATTATTAGAAGCTGTATACTTGCAGTCCATGATGTAATGAGAGCAGGAAGCGTGAGGTGAGGAGCTGGGATATCTCCTGCTTTTTTAGGTGAGGCTTCGGTAAAGGGAAGAGTGTGGAGTGAGGGCTCTGTGTTCAAGCAAAATGTCCTGCTCTTTTGTGCCTTTTGAGGCTGGGTGTTTATGTCAGGTTGAGAGTGGTGTGCGTGTGAGGGAGGGAGGGGAAGAAATAAAAGTTTTAGTGCTGTGTGTTGGATCATGTGGCATGGGTCAGTGGAGGTGTGAGGTGTGCTGGGCTCTGGAGGGCAGCACGTCTGTGTTGGAGATGAGAGAAGAGGCTATGGGTTTTTTGGTGGTGCTTGGTGCTCTGAGAAGCCAGTATTGCACTACCAGTTGTGTGAAAAATATGAAAAACCGTAAGAGATACAGGGATATATTTGCACCCAGGATAGATTCAAAGGGCTGTCACATCCAAGCAGAATCCCCTCTCTCTCTTCCCTCCTTGAATTTTTGGGAAGAAGCCCTGGGAAGATGCCTTTGCCATCCCTGATGAAGAAAAGCCATCTGAGAACGGCCCCATGCAGCACCCTGCCCATGGGTGGGACATCTTTGTGAGGGGTATGTGCAGCAGCAGAGTGAATTCTTCCCATTTTACTTATCTTCCTGGGAGCACATAAATGCATTTGATTTAAAATTTTGAAAAGACGGGAAGCATTCTGTGTTTGCATGCGCACGCCTAGATCTCCCCTCGGATCACTGTGAGCGGCTGCTAGGCGTGTGCAGTGGAAGATAACACACTCATCGCCGCCGCCGAGGGCAGGCGGTGGCAGCCAGGCCAGCAAGCCCAGGTTATCTGTTACCAGCACGCTTCTTGCTGCATCGCTTGTCTCTTCCCGCCTGGCTCCAGCCAATTCCATGTGAAACCTGCTACTTATGAGCTCGTGGTTGCAATTTAGTCCATTGGCCCCCCCTTGAGCCTAGGGGGTCTGGCTGCAGAGCAGGGGGGGCATCCCGTGCGATGGCAGTGGGCAGAACAAATTAAGCAAGACTGCCAGATAGGGTGACGTCTGGCAGTTCCCAGAAAGTCCTGTTTTGTATGGAGCAGCATGTAGGTTGCTGGTTACCTGCCAGAAATGGCAGACATTGGTTGTTCTTCCCTTTCCTTGTTCGTCACACCTGAAACACTTGTGGAAGCCTGTGAGTAGGTCTGCGAGAGTGGCTGAGGATGCTCAGTGTGTCAAGGTGGTACATCTGGACAGAAAGACTGTGCTTATTTGGCAGGGGAAACTTGGAAACCCATGTTCAACAGAGTAGCAAGCAAGGGGAGGATATTTATCAGTATGGGGGCAGTTGCCACTACTGGGATAATTGTCGATTATTATTTGAATATCAAAGGGCTTTGATGAGTCACAGCCACTTCCCCATGATGCAGGCTGTTCAGGTTGTTAAATATCTCCTCTGTCACTAGTGTGGAATAACACCTTTCCCAAGAGGAGAAGTGGTCAGTCTGCTTCAGGTCTGGTCTTAGCATAGTCATCTCTCCCCACAGAAATTATAATACCTGCAACACACGAGAAAATATTGGTAAATGGAAAAGCAGGTTGGAGCTTCACTCCCCCAAAGACCAGAGGGTTTTTATGTGGGTAGGGAGCTCTGTCCCTAGTGTCAAAGAGGGCTTTTTGTTGAAATTATCAAGTAAAAAATGGGAATTGTCCATGTAAACCCTTCAGGCAGCCTTTGAAATCTCAACTGTAGGCTCCAAAGATGTCAATTTATTCTTTCTGTCAGCATTTACAATTGTGTTTTTGTTGTTTTTTTAAAGAAAGAAAAAGAAGTGAGAAAGAGAAAGGAATGAAGGAAGAAGGAAAGAAGGAAAGAAAAGAAAGGAGGGAGAAGGAAGGGAGGAAGAAAGAGGAAAAAACAAAGAGGAAGGAAGGAGCGAAGTATACTAGGAGAATATTAAGGTTTGATAAGATACAGATAAGTCATGGAGTTGAGGAACCTTGCCTCAGTCATTCTGTGTGCTGCATAAGTTATGAAGAAAAGTGAGTGACAATATATATCTTGCTATTTAAGGAATAAGATGAAGGCTGTGCCATGTAGTTCTAGCATTTCCTTGCATTAGCATACTTGCGCAGCTATCATATTTTCAGTGTATCCATTTAGTGAGTTTTTTTTCTTTTTTAATGAATTTTGTAGAGTGGGTCCTTTCTTAGGAAAGATTTTCTGTATTCCGTAACTTTTTGTGAAAACTGCTGCATAATCATGACTCAGGGCAAAGCAGAGCCCTGAGATTATGAATGAATTACACAATGGTTGGGGTTGGAAGGGACCTCTTGAGACCATCTAGTCCGACCCCATTGCTCAGGCAGGGTCTGCTGGAGCAGGTTACCCACGACCATGTCCAGTTGGGTTTTGAGTATCTCCACAATCTGTCTGGGCAACATATTCCAGTGTTTGACCACCATCAGAGTTAAAAAAGTGTTCTCCTATGTTCAGGTGGAATTTCTTGGGTTTTAGTTTGTGCTTTTAATGATGGAGGCACTGCTGCAGAGCTCCACCTGTCTGATTCTTTGTGAGATGAGTGGAAGAAATAGCAGCATCCTTGAAATGATAGGTGGGAAGACAACCCAGAAGGATTCCTTTACACACTTATTTTAGCTTAGAAAAGTGATGGGAGAGACCATCTGGAGAAGGCAGGAACTAATTTGAATGGGTAGAACATTGCTTCATCTGAAAAAGTTTGATCCACAGTTAGCTTTTAAGTGTCTTAAAGCTTGTGGTATAATCAGAGCTTTGCAGTTCATTTGTGATGAAGACAACCAGGTGCCAGCTGTAAAGTTTATTCCTGGATCTGGACTCAGTGTTTTTATGCTCCACAACTTTTCCAAAGTTTTGATCCATATTTTTTTATGTTTTTTCCCCTTTTCTTCTCCGGCCAAGACTAGATGTCTGAGCCTTGATTTGGGGTCTGTGAGAAATCTGGAGAGGAGGGAGTGACTGTGCTTACCTCTTAGGACTGGCTTCTCCCTATGTCTCCTGGGATGTTACACCAAGCATTAAATAGGAGTTCCCTAGCTTCCTAGAGCTGCTGGTAAAAATTACCAGATCGAGAATATGGAGCAAAATGACATGGTGGCCCACGATGACACAAAGAGCTGGTGCTTGAGAGAAAATACTGCAGCCCTGGTTCCTGAACAGTGCATAGTGGCATCTGCAGGAAAGCAGCCACAGATGTCACCTCTCTCTTCTGAGGCTGCAAAGCTCAGAACCTAATCCTGCAGATTGATTGGCACCTCTTGAAAGATGATGGGGATCCTCAGTTGCCCACTCGGTGTGGTATGGAGGGGGATCTGCGCTGGCCAATATCACCAGAGTGGATGCTGCTTAGGAGGAACTGCCAGGCTTCGATGCACCACAGGGAAGAATCTGGGCCTCCTGAGACCTTGTTCAAACTGAACCTCTAGGCAGGATGATTGCCCATCAATAAGGAAGACACCATGGAGAACCACCGCCTGGATCTTGACAGTGTGATGGGATATTCATGACAGTATAATAGGATTTTGGTGAAATGCGATATTTTATTCTCGTTACCGGAATACAGCAGGGGCCCTTTAAGTCAGAAAAATTGATTTTAGAATAGGGTTTGTTAGAACCTTTCAGTCCCACAATCGATGTAAATGGGCAAATATCATTCTCTTTAAATCAAGTTTCCTGAGGCACATCTGCGCTGGACACACATCAGAGAAGCAGAGAGAACATCCCTGTGCACCATTAAAGTGGAGAAAAGCAGACAAATTCTTCATGCACAGGAAGACCTCTGGGGGAAAGGCTGAGAGAGCCGGGTGAGAATGGTCCAAATTACACCCTCACCCCCGGTGTAATGCCATTGAAGTCTGGAGAAGAGAAGGCAGAAGGGAGCTCTGAGGTCTGCTTGCTGATATATGAAGGGAGAAGTTGCAAAGAGAAGAGAGATAACAGTTATTCTCACTAGCCAACAGGGGAAGTGTGGAGAATATTTAGGTCAAGTATTAGGAGAAACTTCCTAGTGGGTGAGTTATTAATCAGCTAAGGCAAGGCAGACGTTGGAAAAGCCCTGCACTTGTAGGCGGGGAAACAAATGAGCATTGGCTGTCTGGAAGAACAGGGAACTGGGGATGCTGGGGCGTGAGTCTAAAGTCCCGTCTGTGGTTCTGACATTGGGTCATAGGGATCCTGTGGAGGGTTATGATTCGCAGTGCCTGCAGGCAAGTCTAAGCTATCTGTAGTCTAAGTAGTTCTACCAAATAACAGACACAGATTTGTAAAGACATGAACAATATGAATGTCGGACATTGACTCACAAAACTGCTAGGTCAGGTACACCTGCCCAGATCTGGGGTTGTCTCCACTGAAGGAATACTTGTGCTGTCTGCCTTGCTGGGGAGAAGGCATTTATTTCTCTCTCCACTGAAAGCTAAATGGGAATTTGTAAAAATGTCAAAAAATATATCCTTTAGGAACATTCCAAGTAATTGAAAACCAGATTTTCATCTCTGGAAGATCTAAGATTTCAAAATTTATGTCACCTGACCTGAGAAAAGATGGTGGAGAAGATTACGGTATCAGAAGCATTCATAAAGAGTCTAAAAATGTTTTCCTTCAACCTTACCGAAGCATTTAACTTGCCCGTTGTGTTATATTCATGTAATGCAAAAGCAACTTTTTTTTAGCCTTATTCAAATTAGATGCTGTCATGAAATTTTTCCTTGAAGATTTCAGCACAATTGATATTTTCCTGCAAGACATACCAGTTTTGTTCAACTTGAATTTTCTCCAAGAAAATGTTCCTTTCAGAAATCTTGGGCCAATACTAATTACCATTATGCAGCTGCCATTGCTGCAGTAGATTCTTTAAAACATAGCCAGTGAGAATACTAGTTTTTAGCACCTCCTGGCACCAAAGGATATAGCAAAAACACACCTTAGCCGCGACGGAGATGGACTGAGGATATTCCATTTCCTCAGATGATAGTTGTAACTAGTGCAGCCTTATCTCTTACACCCACAATGAGACTATACCTGTTTCCATAACCGGGATGCGAGGAGGGTGAGAACCACACTGCACGGGCACAGTTACCAGCGTGCCTTCAGCACTGTGGCAGAGAGGGATGCTAAGGTTTCCTTTAAGGGCCCGGTGGCCCCTGTTTCTGTGTTTCACATGTCTCCCCAGAGTAAGTTTTTTTACTGTTGAGTTGCTTGTGGTTTCAGTCATACATACCAAGCTCTCTTGGAAGGTTAGCCTGCTATGGAAATGAATAACAACTCACTCTTAGCAGGAGCCCAGACTGGGGAACCTGAGATTTCAAGTGACACAGTTTAGACATGTGCACGTGCACGCCTCAAGGCTTTCGTGTGTTGGGTGTGCATGAAGATAAGTATGCGGTGTAAATTTTCCCTGTCATAACACACATGCATTTTTTTCCTCCATCTCAACCCCTTAGATAGTTGTGTTCTTGGATTTTTATTATGAGTAGATAAGCAGTGTCTCTTGCTGCTCAATAAAATACATCAGAACAAAATGAGCTCTCACCTTCACACGTACAAACACAGAGACATTACACAGATGCAATCTCTGTGAATGGGCCAACATGTGTGTCATTTAATTGGTATACTTATGGGGAACCAGATTCCTCTGGAGGAATTGCAGTCACCAAGCTTTAAAATCAAAGGCTGGCCTTAATGCCAGCCATGCAACTGCAGGGCGCGCGGGTCACTCACTGGGAGCCTGATGAAGAAGTTCAGAGAGAGATTTGTTTGGACTCAGGAAGCCTACATCTTTCGAGGGGGTTTGACCCTGACAGGAAGGTCATTTAAAAAGCCACTTGGCAGATAGCATTGTGCCCTCATTAGTTCAGGCTAGGGCATGGTGGGGCTCCTCGTGTTGACAGCGCTGTGTCCCCAGTTGCCGCCTGGGAAGATGCGATGAAGTGGAAAGCGGAAGCAAACACAAGTGAAAGTAAACACAAAAGTGAGGGAATCAGCTATGTAGCAAGGCAGTTTCCACCCCTGCTGGTTTCTGCTTTCCCTGAGTGCGTGGGTGGTGTGAGCAGGATCTAATACAGACTGTAGAGACAGAAAAGGCCTGAGAGATCCATCCAGCCCCTCGCCAGGCAGGTGCAGTGCTTTTATTTGAGCATCACGCTGTTAGGATTTCCTGAGGTGACATTAAGTGGATTCATGGCCACAGCTGAGCCTGACACCACAGCAAGCCCCAGCATGTTGTGGTGCCATTATTTGGTCTAATGAGGGGAATAAATACACCTGGAAGTAGGGAATCCTCTCTCATCCTGGGGATTTGGCTGGATGGATGTGAAGTCTTATCAGCCCAGCTCCATGCTGGAGACAGAGGGTGATTTTCTGTCCCTTCAGTGGATGGTAAGTGATACTTGAGCCCTGTTGCCTCCCAGTTGCCTCCATCCTTCATTACTCTCCCATCTCCTCCCACTGCCCTCTCCCTGTATTGCCACCCGCTCTCGTAATAGCTGCTGCACCAGCACAGCACCACTGCAATAACAAACACCGCCTCGTTTCAGCATGATGAATGAAGAGTTTTAATGAAACTGGCCTAAGCCGTTCCTGGCAAGCTGCCTGTTTTTTGTTTGTTTTAAGCAGGGGTGATCCATCACCCTCCCGACTTCTCTCCATCGCAGCATCCCCAATCAATGCACTGCGCCAGCCTCCCTCCTGTATCTCTCACTAGCAACCCAGTCTCTGCCTCCCTGCAGGTACCTCAGCTCACTGTGACCCCTACCCCCTGCCCGGTTTGCACCTCACCATGGAGATTTTGGTTGGGCGTCTCTCCTCCGTTAATAGCTATGGCGGTGCGTTGGCAAGGTGCTCAGGGCCGTACCAATGCGGATATCATCTCTGTCTGTTCCTTTCCAGTTGACAGTGCTCACGCACACGCATACGCACGTATTGCTCACTAATAGTACGGCTGAATGTCTGGTGGGTATTAATTACCCTTGCAGTCTGTTGTTTCATTAGGGTCTCCTGTCTCTCCTGGGACAGGCTGTAAATCAAAGTGTGACTCACGGCTTTCAGAATGGGCAAATACAAACAAGCAAGCCCTGAAGAGAGGAAGAAATAAAGCAGAACTCCACCCAGCCTCTTGCGGGGGGGTGGGAAGACCCAACAAAAAAGGCAAGGCAAGGAAAGCAATCTCAACAGCAGGAAGAACTTTAATGTGCCAGCCCCCAACTCAGCATGCTGGAGGTGTTTGGGAAGGAGAGTAAGAGAGGTCCCTGTATGCATTGCTCTGGCTTCTCATGCAGTTTTTCATTATTACGGGCCAGGGAGAAGGAACCATGTTGTTCTTTTTCTTCTTTGAAGGAATTAAGCTGATGTGTATATGTGCGAGCTGTGGAGTGAGGCACAACAGAGGAAGGGAGGAAGCCAACTGAAATCCAGAGCTCAGTGTAACATCAAACATGGGACTTCTGGAAGAAATAGCGAGGCAGCAGTGTCAACGTAGCTTGCTTTTCTAACCTTTCTCCAGCTGTCCTCAGTACTTGTGGTTTTCAGTGCAGCTTGATGATCTGTGCTGAATAAATGCCATTTTTAATCATTTCTGAAAAGTCTGACAACTTTTCCTGAGAGAGTGACCTGCTGAAGTTTATTTCTATCTGAGAAGTACCTGGGGAAAGGAATTTCATTTCTTTAAGCACGTGATGAAGCAACATATGGGGTGCATCAGAGGCAAACAGGAGATTCCATGAAAGTTAGCAGAATGCATCTGAAGAAATTTGTTAACCAAAACTTTCACAGGAAAATCTGCAAAAGCTTCTGGATGAAAGCCACATTATGGGTGGTTTTGTCTATTAAAACTGTTCTATGTGGCCAGGTTCTTGTGGCTTTTGTAAGCACCATGAACACTAGAATTTGGAGCGCACTTGCTCTTAGTGTTAAGGCAGATGTTTGGGGAATGGGGAGGTGATACGTGCTCTCCTTGCTGGTTATATTACTCCTGATTTTCTTCTTGAAAGGCTTTCGTAGCAGAATCAAGACCTTGCAAATACCATGAGGGGATTTATATTTCTCCCCTGCCTTTGATGCCAAATTGCTTTACAGCCTCTCCTAGTACAGCATTCAGAGTGCAGCTTTCTCTGTGCAAGGCTATATCCAGGTGAGCAGTTCAATACAAAATGGGGTAGGAAGGGATACAGTTGGACAAACACTCTGGAGGAGAAGTCTTCTCTTTTAAAAATGTCTTTAAATCATTTTTTAAATCTCTAGTGTTTCAGAACAACAGATCAAACATTAGTCTAAAAAAAATTTGCCTGGACAGGCTGACTGCAAAGCAGAACCGTTGCATGGGGGTATCCATTCCAAAGCTGCACAACATTTCCATCCCTGCTGGTTTACAATTTTCCAAGCTTCAGCTTCTTATGAAGGAAGGAAACTTCTCTTCTTACCTACCCATCATCCCATGAGGATAAAGCCTGCTGGGGGGTTGAGGTAACCTTGCAAGCCCAATAGGGACATACAGAATTTCTTCTTTTGCCCTTTCAGTAGGAAAACTTGGCTGCACCTTGTTAAATACATCCAGAATCCCATAAGGTTTGTCCAAGCTTGTTCTTTTAATCCCAGGGTTTGTTAACGCAAAGAAATTGTATCCTGTACAACTTGCTAACTAAAGTGACCCCATTTTCTTGTAGGAACCTGGCAGCAGATGCACCCTTTGTAAGGGACCTGGAACATCTCTTTTGCATTTGCGGGCATTTCTTTTCACCTCTAAACACTTGCTAAGAAAATGAGAGCTGACCTTGAAGAGTACTGTATGGTCCTACATCTCACCACTGTTGGGCCTTTGAAATCAGGATACCCCTCAAATCTAAATACCTCTTTTACTACCTCCTCTTACATAACTTTGGTCAATTTTCCTTGAAAACAGAGCTTAAAGTGAATGTACTAATATAGCTCGTTACCAGGGGTACAGTCAGGGATTCGGTGAGTCGAATGCTATATTGCACAAGGAGATAGAAAAAGCATATGGAGCCTGGGCTATCTAATCTAATCTCACTATGTCTATATAATCTGGGTAAATGGCTAATCTATCACAAAGAGATAATAATAATGAAGGCTGCAACCGGATTCCATTAGCAAAATTGATGTGCCCTGATCCCTATTGGGTTTACTTTCAAAGCAAAAGGGAATTTTTTTCCTGTATAACGTGAAGAAAATTAGTCAAAGTGGGTTTTGGATTTATAAGGCGTTAACAAATTAACCCAGATTTGAAATTTTGGCTCCTACCTATCATTTGTTTTCTCATCTTCTGGCTAAACATAGCTTTATCACTGTCCTGTATTCCAGATTTGCATACGGTGAAAGCCTCTTGAGAATTCACTGCTGGATGTATTAGTGGAAAATAGGTTGTAAATCAGCGGAATCATTAACTCTTGTTTTATGTAAGAGCAGTGATTGCTCTGTACTCTGGAAAGAGGTGTTCTGCCACCTATTAGCCCCTCATAATCCAAAGAGACTACAAACAGTCATTTTTCAGGATGCCTAGGAAGGAGGTTTTCTTTTACACAGATTCCTCTGAGTATTTGCTGTCCTGGTGGTGGTGGCAGAGTAGCACAGAATTTTTAGCTTTTTTTAAAAGCTCTGGTGTTCACCTTTAACACTGGAGACTCACTGCGAGGAGGTTCATGAATATGGGAAGGTAGAGGGGTGCTTATGACTGACACTTAGAGTGTGTTTCTTTGGTTTCGATTTGCTTACACAGCTTGCTACAAGAGAAAATGGCTTCATGACTCGTTGATTCCCTCTTGTCTCTGCTGTTATTTTTGGGTCACAAGCTACAAACTGGTCTAGTTGGAGGAAGGGAGTGCTTTAAACCAGCCCAGGTTTTGCAGTAGTGCTTCGAAGGAGTCCTCTCTACATCCTCTATCAGGAGAGCCAGGGGTGTTTAAATTACGTCAGCTCTCTGTCTGGCTTCTTATGAACTATCGTGCAACACAACATTGGCATGGCAATTAAATGATCTGACAACTTCCTTTTTTGTGCTTACCAGCCCTTTTCCCTACCCAGCCAACATCTTTCCAGCAGGACAATGAGAAGAGGCAGTACAGTGCCAGGGTGAGCATCTCTGCCTGGGATCTGCCCTAGGACAGGTTCTCCTGGTGGCTTCTTTTGCAGCTACAGAGCAGACTGCTAGGATCAGAGCTGAATCTCGCTGATTGCGACAGATCTGAAGGGACCAGCTGCATTGTCAAGTCTGATCTCTAAATCATGCAGTATTTTTAATTTAGGAAGATCTGCAGAAAAAATTTTAACTTATCCAAAGATCCTTATGCACAGACCACAAAATGCTTCTTAAAACCCCATAGTGCCCCATAGGAAGGGCAGATTTTGGCTCGTTGTGGGTTTTTTTCTTTCTTTGCAAAACAATGGCCAGTAAACTCTGCTTTGTAATGAATAATTACTTTAAAGATGTGGGACTATTTGCCAGCGTAAATGACGGAGTATTACCTGCTGTTGGCTGTGGGCAAGTCTAATGGTGAAATCCCAGCAGATGAGGGTTTGATTTGAGCAAGCAGTGGCTTTTGGCTACAGAGCTCGGATCTGCAGAATGGTGCAGGCTGTAGAAATTACCTCTCGTCTAGGGGAATATACAATATCATATTTTATGGCTATCTATTTATTGAAGAGAGTTTTTAACCTGGAGAGAGTTTGAATATTTACCTTAGGACCATAGGTAGAAATGCTTGGCAGATTCTGTATATCTCCCCACCATAGTATTTGGTCAGTGCCCAATGGATGATAAGAAAGATGGTTTGTCCTGCTATGAGTAAGACAGGTTGCACAGGATGCATGTGTAAGGCAGGCAATAGTATTGAGAAGAGGCAGGCAGTGATTTCATGTTTGTGAAGAGTTAGGCAGGCACTTAAACAGGTCCTGTGCGTGCGGACAGAATTCAGGTGGTGAGCTCATGTTCTTTCTCTGTGCCTCCTGGCTTCTGCTGTCTGCCTTGACTAACTCAAAAAAAGCAACTGGTCTAAACAGCTCTTCTGAACTCGGAAAATATTCAGCACACAAAGGGGATGGGGGCTGTGTTGTAAGAATTTCTGTTGTTTTTCAAACTCCAGTATAGTGATGTTTATGGAACCAAGGAGCTGAAAGCAAGGGCTAGAGTCAGATAATGTGTTGTCAGGAGCCACGTGAAATCCCTTCAAACCAGCACCCTTGACCAGCGTCCAGCCCAGGGCTCCCCACACCAGCTCTGCCAATGCCCCCTCCTTCCCTGCAGCCCCCAGCTCCCCAGCCCAGGACTCCCCTCCCCGTCTCCCCCAGTGCATCACCTCTAACTGCTGCATTCCTGGGTTTGCTGCTAAGCTGTGTCCATGCCTCTCTCATGTCTGTCTGACAGCTTCCCTGGCTTTTCAAGGGTTGGAGTTTCCTTTTCGGGGATACCTCGAGGTGGCCTTTCCTCCGTGCAGATGACTGCAGACTCCGTGCCCTGCTCCCTGGCACCTTAAGCCTCAGAGCCTTGTGACTAAGTATTGAAGAGCACAGCAGAGCAGAAATTGCTCCAATTATATTGAAAGCTCCAGTAGTTTGGATGTGCATCCTAGGATCTATGGAGGGATTTCTAAGTTGTCTCCTTGCTTCTATCTTCCTTTTCTTCATTCCCTACTGCTTCCACCCTATCCCATATGGTATCTGTCAGATACTATACTCCTACCCCCAGAACTCTTAATAAGGCGGAGATAAAAGTGTTCCTTTATTAATAATCGTGAAAAATGTTGTGTGTGGAGTTCAGAACTGGGAGAGTAAAAGAAAGACAGTAATTAGCTTGTTTCTGTATCTCTGCTCACTGAGGCATTTTGGATGCAGTGAGAAAATTCTTGACAGATTTTTCTTTTCTTTTTGTTCCCCCCCTTCCACCTCCCTTTTCCTTCTTTTCTTTTGAAGTATCATGCAAAGTTCTTGGGTTTGGGTTTTCTTTTTTTTAATGATAAATTCTATAATCCGTGTACAATTTTTTTTTCTTCCCTCTGACTTGTCAGAGATATCAGCTCACAACATATCCCTTTGTTTGCCTGTTTTTCTAAGCAGTTCTACATTTGGTCTCCTAGAAGGAAGTAAACATGCCAATTTGCCATTGACTAGGAATGTGTAAGAAGAAGGGGTGATTTCATTAGAGGGGTCCAGAAAATGATTGTTCACCAACTTTGTTTGTGCCTTTGTGGGGGACAAAGAAAGGGAATTTAATATTCCTCATCTGTTGGTTTTTGTATCCTGTACTAACACATGCTGGAAGGCAAGGCAAATAGTTTTCATCTGGTGTTTCGCTCCAGCTCTCCCAAGAGGAGCAGTGCTTGCTTCCTCACCCAAATGCATGCCATCTTCCTTCACAGAAAGGAATTCTCAAGTAGGATATACACAGCCAAATTGCCAGCAGTTAGCTCCGAGCCCTCGCTCCCAAGCATCCTGGTTTTGGCTCTTCTGAAATGTGTGCTGGGACTCCTTCCCAGTTGCTTGAGCTGTGTGTGAGGGCTTAATGCCCTTGGATAAGGGTGACGGAGCTGAGCCCTACAAGGATTGATGCAAACAGTGTTCCCTAACAAGTGGTGCGTTGGAGGAGATCACAGTGTACTATGTATGGAGCAGCAAAACCTCTTCTGCCTGTAGGGAAAATCTTGAGGACAGCAGCAGCCCGTTGCTTTCAAGAGCCCTTGAGCTCAGCTGTGCTGCTGTAGCAGCCAAGAGACCCCAGTGGTGACAAGGGACCCGTCATGCCTGTCACCGCAAGGGACGGGAGTGTGGAACAGCCCTTGTTGGTGGCACTGGCGACCTGAACAAGAGATAGAAAGGGGCTGGTGAAAGGGCTTCCCCAGAGGCATCTGCTGGATGTAGGACTAAGAAAGGCATCTTTTGACTCAAGGGCCAGGGCCTTACAACTACCATAGCCTGTCTCTGAGGCAGCGTACGTGTCTGATAAAGAAATAACAAGTGTTTGCTTCCTTTTCTTAAGTCTTATGGGCAGGAGGAAACTAAGAGGATGGGAGATAAAAAAAGGGCACCGAATCAGTGTTGCTGTGCCCCATATTTTCTTTTCTCATGGAATGGATCGAAGCAACAAGGCGTAGTTCAAGTTCATGGGTAAAGGAGGGGAGTAAGACATCACTTTTGTTGCCTTCAGTATCTGAGAAGTCCTTCTCACCTTTGTTTGGAGCCCTTCTTTGTTCGGAGTTCCTTTTGCTGCAGTATATGTTTTGTTGATTTGCATTAAGAAGCAAATCAAAGTCCAAAACCAGCATGGGACAGGTATGATAGAACCTTTCCATTTTGAAAAACATTTTGCAGCACACAGTAGTAGAACCAAAACTGAATGAGTACTTGGACCCAGTAAAAGATTATTTTGACTGTACTTTTTGCCTGCAGAAACCAGGCAGCTCTGAAAGCATCCAGCCTGCATGTGCCAACTCTACCCATTCTAGAACAGGGTCACCTGAGTAAATTCACTTAATTTCTGTCCTGTAACCAAAAATACTAGATCTTAAAAAAAATGCTGGTTCTTTATTTCAATTCTTAGTGCATTAATTAAAAGCTCCTATGAGACAACAAGGATGAGTGGGATGCAATAAAGACGCTAAAAAAGAATAAGAACATTATTATAACGAAAGCAGATTAATGGGGCTTCACATAGTGGTGCTAATGGATGTTTTTGAACTTAGAAAGGAAGCGATGAGACAATTGAGTAATGAATTTTGCCATCAAAAAATCACAGCTGAGCCAACATCACCATATAAAAAGGGAACTGATTTATTGATTATAATGGAAAAGACTAATAGATGGATTTAGCGAAGGCACAACACTTTTTTTTTTTTCTTTCCCTCCCTACAGGAATGCCCTTAAAAAGCCACTCATTTATACGTCCCTCCCCAAACTGGAGGAGTAGTAATTACATCCTTTGTTTATACAGCTCTTGAATGTACACAACATTAGCACCAAGCGCGGGGCATATGAATGGCAGGCTTAAATAAAAACTGCAAAGGTTGAGGAGGCAACAGGGAAGACAGACTGGCAGAGCACTGCTGTTACGATGAGAGCCTACCTGCAAAGCAGAGAGGACTGTGGACTGTGGGGACAGCTTTGTGGCATGTTAATGGGATGGTGTATGGATTGATCCCATGTTCTCAGTGCTGGAACCTCAGCTGGAAAAAATGCATGCGGGTCTGGCCACACAGTCTCAGAAGTGAGGTAGCTGAGAGCTGGGAGACAGGAATAATGATGTGCCTGGGAGGATTCTCATGCAAAGAGAAAGTTCTTTGAAAGTTCAGGACCAACAGAGCTTGTATGTTGCTAAGAAGAAGAGATATGTAAAAGTCTGCATGTTCGTGAGAGAGTGCCTTGGTTTTCAGAGGAGAGAACAGGGAGATGTTTGATGACGCTGCAAGATGAAAAAGGGGGAGTATTTTTTTCCCTGTAACAGGCAGGTTGGCTGTAGAAATCATTGCCATGTAACATCATCAATAGCTAGCTTTCTGCAGGGCTCAGAAATAAAAAAGGTCACTATTCATTTAGAGTATCCAGAGTTGTCTTAATCAAGGAGAATACATTCTGGGAAGGAGAGACAGACGTGTGCAGTCAGTAGGGTTTAAAGCTTCTCTGGGTGTCAAAACCCAGGACAAGGCCTAATATAGAGGTACAAGCTGTTCCACATCTGTCCATGTGATGTAGTTGTACCTTCCCTGCCTGAAGCATCTGGTACTGACTGCTGTCGTGGACAGGATAGGGCACTGTCTGAACACCATGGCCAGTACAGCCTGGCACTTACCATCCTGCTCAGTGGAGCCTCTTCTCCAGCTTCCTCAGCAGTGAGTCAAGGAGTGAGTGTGCACAAATGCATTGAGAAATCCGCTTGTGTTATGACCATGGTTTAACATTTTGCCTGTGACGAGCCCCAGCTCTCAATTGCACTGGAGTGCAACCTACTGCACCCTGCTGCATTCTGCACACAGCCTTTCAGGGACTAATTATTATCTCATCTTGAAATCACTTTAACCACCAGAGGGAGGGAGATGACATCTGCTTAACATCTGCACAGCGGCATGCTGCCCGTGAGCTCGAGACATGCAACACAGGCGAAAACATCCAGCTGAAAGGGCGAGGAGTGGTAAGCGTGGCTGGCCATTACTGCAGAGCAAGCGTGCCACTTGGGCACCGAGCTGTGTACCAGCACGGTTTCCTCTGATATGCTTTCTAGTAGCACAGACTCTGTTACATGCTTTGGGAGACATTCCACAACCTGCTGGCGTACCTTGCTGTCAGGAAGTTTTTCTCACGTTCAGTCTACATTTGCTTTTTTCCCTTTGTTATGTTTATATTGATATCCTGTCTCCTATTCACAACCACGACAGGCATATTTGACCCTTTCATTCTTTGACCGCTCTAATTATCTGACTGTTTTGTTGCACTGCTCTGCTCCTGTTCATTTTTGTCAATATATTTTGCATAATGAGTTGCTCGAGAGTCAAGATAGTGTCTTGCATGTGCTCATGTGAGAGCTCCACACAGAGAAAAGTTATTCATTCCCTGCTTCAGGCAACTCCACGCATACAAAAAAAAAGGGTTTGAGTGAAGGTTACAGGGTGATTAAGGTTTCTGTCTTTGGACACAAGGTGGGAAAGCAAAGAAGGTTGTGATGGACATTTGCTCTTGATAGAAATTTTCAAGTCCTGCTTTTCACTGAGGTGAGCTTTTAGGCCATCAGGGTCCACAAAACACCTACTCTCCACACCACAGGTGACAAAACACACCAGTCTTCTAGCCTAGATGATGGCTGAATCTCCAGTGGTTTGGAGATTTTGTGAACTGCAGCCACTCCGAACACACGATGCTTTAATACTGAATCTTACCCAATGCTACTGAGCCAAAGCACTTGTTTTAAGGCCTTTCATGAAACAATGAGAGATCTTCACGATGACATCAACATCATAAATCATCACAAATGCAATGTAGAAAGTCCACAGTGATGAAGGCATGGAGGAAATGTTCAGTGAACTATCTCACTCCATTTCAAACTGGATTTCCACTGGTTCAGAGTCAGACTTTCTCTCTTTAGAGAAATCTGACCTGGTCAAATATCAGCATTTCCAATGAAAAGGAAAACTGGGAAATGAGAGTACTATACCACTATGGGCTTGAGGACTCATGGAGGGGTCTGGGGAAAACATAGTCTACTTTGGAGCTCTTAAGGTATCCTGGTGCCTTGAGCAGAGACAAGTCAAGCCCCAGCTGCAGCTCAGTAACTTCACAGCATAGGTCCAAGGAATCCTGGAGTGGGACTGAAGAGGTAGGGAATGCCGTTGTCCTTTTTGGTATAGCATATAACATGCTCATATTGGCGACAGCTGCATAGGGCCACCCATGGGCATATCTCAGTCCCCCAGTTCTTTCTGCTGTTCTTAGTATTTTCATTCAGGGTGCTTCATTTTGCTGCAGTTATCCTTCCATTGAAATCAGTGATGAAAAACCCATTGGTTTTGAATGGACATCATTAAGCAAAAGTCACCTCTCTCTGAAAAATCTCGTCCTTGGTGCTAATTGTGAGTTTACTGTATGCAAGCTATGACACAGAGTTGGTCTTTCCAGCAGGGATTAAGGTAAATTATGAGGCAAGTTAGTTGGTGGGGTCAGAGATAGATTACTTACTTCCAGTTTGGTAAAGCAAACACTGTTGCTGCCAGTGCTGTGTCTGTTGTGGGATCAAATCTGGGTCTTGCTGAGGCTGTTGGGAGCACAGCTGTGGAGTTAAACTAGGTCTCTTCCTGCTGTGGGTGAGAACGGAGGGTTGCAATACCAAAATCCACCCCTGGCTGCAATTCTGGAGTAGCTCTGCTGATTGTAGTTGGAATTACTCAGAGTTTACAGTGCTGTGACTGAGAAAAGAATTTGGCAGGTTAATCTCCAGGGCTATTGAGCTGGCATCTCTCACTAGAGCTACATTTAGTTAACATTTACAATGGAAAAGCAAACGAGGCATGATTCTCCAGACTTTGAACCCCGTTGAGGGCTGATTGATCTTGAACGCTGGCAATCCTGTTTCCCCCAAACACAAATAAGCCTGTATACGAATGTGAGCAGAATTTTTCTTCCTCCTCTTAAGGAATGCAACACAAGTCATATTTTACAACATGGTAGTGATGTAAGGTCTCTCTCCATCTGTTTCTATATGCAGCTTTCTGCCCTTGCTTTGGGAGTGGTTTGAGTATCTACTGCAATATCTCTCCAGTGCATCTTACATCTGGACTGAAAGGCACTAAATGCTGGGGCTTTCCCTGGTGTTTGTCACAAGCTGGTTGCTGACTGGGATGACAGGCCGGTCACCGCATCCCCAGGCTGCAGAGGGAAAGGTTATTTGTCAAAGAAGCAGAAGGTGCAAAGCCATGATAAGAGAGGTCTCTCCAAGCACTCTCTCAGTGCTTGGAGAGACTGTCCTGGTGTATGGGAATGGCCTGACATGACAGCCAAGGCTGAGACCAATTGACACCACCAATCCAGGATGCCAGTGACGGGGAGTTAATGCTCTGCAGGGTGATTATTGCAAAAATCATGCTTTAATTGTTTACCTCTGTTTCATGGAGTCTGCTAACAGCCAGCCCAATAGATTTCAGGTAGGTTTACTAGTGCGGTAATACTTGGTTTTCAGCTGTGGTTAAGAAAGCGGAATGGAATTGGAATCAGTTGTGGCATGCTGTCTGTTATTGCAGGGAATAATGGGGAAAAGGCTGGGAATCGAGAAAAGACAACAAATGAAAATGTAGTTGTTGGTAGAGCCGCAGGATGGGAGAGAGAGCGATTAAACAGGAATAGATTTGCACAGGAACGGGAATAGCAGGAGGGGTTTTTGCTCGGGATTGGGGTGTGTTAGGAAGACTGCGGAGCTGTGGCTGGGGGTGAGGCCGTACGGCGCAGCCGAGGTGCCCCAGCAGAGCTGTACCCATGAGCCCGCGAGAGGACAGGAATAGCAGGGGGTGCTGCAGAAGGGTTGCCAGAGCTGGGTGTGAAGAGTCCCGGACTGGCATAGCGTGGAGGCCAGCTGGTCAGGAACAGAATGTACGTGGGTGTGGGAGACGCTTCTGTTCTATTTCAGCAATTCTCCTGTCTTAACGAGAATGAAATATCAGTTGTAAAAAGAATAGAAAAGCAATTATCTGGATTGCGAGAGTTCCACGGGCAGCAGTCCTGAGCCTCTCCCTGCAATAAAACCCGCTAGGAGAAGCTGGAACAAGCTGTAGTCATTCCCAGCTATACCTCCAGCACAGCCCCGGCTATATGGTCCGAGAGACTCCACGGAGTCTCCAAGGGATTTTGTTATTGCTATTGATTTTACATGGGAGATTCTTAGATACTGAGGGTAATGGGTTAGCAGCACAAAACCTTAAGATAGAGGGATCTACAGAGTGCTTCTCACCTGCGCTGCCGTAGCCGTGGGGAACTCCGGAGCTGTTCCACCAGCCTTTTAGCACCTCTTGCTGGGAGAAGTCGAGAAGGGAATAGCCACTTTGCTCTGCTCAAGGGATAGGCAGAAAGTAGAATTCAGTTTCTTACTTATTAACAATATGCTATGCACAGCACAAAACACCCTAATGTATATATTTAGAATACACTGCAGAGCAATTTCTTTTCCTTTTTTTTTAAAAAAAAGAAACACACCACATTTTTATAATAATAATAAAAAATGCAGTTTATATACAGTATCTTCATATCCCAAATATTTATAAACATAGTTATCTTTGGTCGACGGATGCCAGGAAGTTTGCCAGCACATCAAAGTGATGACATTTTACATCTCATATTCTTTTCATTGTAAGGAATGAGGTGCTTCTCCATTTCTTAACTGATTTTTCAGATTTTCTTTTAAGACTGGTGCAATCAGGGTAAAAAACTGCAGTTTCCAGAACAGACAGGAAATTCCATGAGACTTAATAAACACCATGCTTGGCTTGATGTTGCATAGGGTATTGAAAAGAAATATTATTGACCATTAGTCTGCCACACGGATGCATCTATAAGTTGCTGTCATTGGCAATAAGCCTGTAGCTATAACAGGTTACAGATTACTTTTTCGGAGCCTGGTCTCCAGTCTTACAACCCCTAGAGCTGAATAATTTCTGTCAGTTCATCCCATCCTCTAGTTCTGAAATAGTATGGGATGAATGAGTGGCTAGTGTTCCCTTGGTAGAGCATGTCATGATGGCCGGCTTTCAGGTCAGGCTGTTAGGTATAGAAATGGCATGCTTTTGTGCTGGTACCTGATTGCAGATGTAAATTGGGGACCCTTTGAAGTTATTGTCCCTTCATCGTCATAATGTCTTTTCACCGAGGCCTGGGATGTTGTGTTTGTTATGCATTTTACTTGGGACTTGGTCTCTCTGTGAAATCCATAAAGAAAATGCTATGGCATTCTTGGGTGCTCTACTGAATATTGTCTCCAGATGTTTTTAAAGGCCCATCTTCTAATTCAGCCCCCAAGAGGCTTTTCAGAAACTAAAGCGAGCAATTGGAGGCAGCTGCATAATATCTCAAATGACCTACTCAGTCCTTCCTTTCTTGATTTTTTTCCCCCCATGTAGGTTACCCATTTGCAACTAAAATCATAGTGCCAAAGGCAGTTTTGCATTGTGTAGAAACCATTCATGCCCATCACTTTAACAATAGGGGGGCAGACCTGTTGAGAACTAGGCTAACCCCTCTTGTAAGTGGAGGCTTTAAACGAGGAGGGGAGAATGATGGATGCAGTATAGAGAGGCCCAGAAAACAAATGAGCATGATGAAATGGATATGGGCTGTGCAGATTTGAATAATATTTGTGTTTGGGAACAGCAAGGGGGTGTCCTAATTTTCACAGTGTTCAGTCCACCATCAGGGTACCATCAAATGGGGCTTCTTCCAGTGTGTAAAGTGACACCATCATCTTCTTTATTCTCTGCTCGTTCAGATACTCTTCATTGCATCGAGTCCAGCTTACCGTTTAAAGCAACTTTTAATGTTGGAATCCCTACTAGGGAAGGCGTTTATATTTTTATATATAATACATAAAATAACTGAGTGGGTGTGTGCGTACATGGACATGTGTCTTTGTCTTTTTCTGCATCTATCAGAATCTTTCAGGAGGGTAAAGCAGGAGGTATTTAGGAAGAAAGTGGTATTTAGGAAAGAAAATAAAGTCCATCTCTCAGGCCCCCAACATAAGAAGGCCACGAACCTGTTGGAGTGAGTCCAGAGGAGGGCCACAAAGATGATCAGAGGGCTGGAGCACCTCTTCTATGAAGACAGGCTGAGAGATGGGGTTGTTCAGCCTGAAGAAAAGAAGGCTCCAGGGAGACCTTATAGCAGCCTTCCACTAAAAGGGGTCTACATGAAGGAAGAGGAGGGACTTTTTATCAGGGAGTGTAATGATAGGACAAGGGGTAATGGTTTTAAACTGGAAAAGGGTAGGTTTAGATTAGATATCAGGACGAGATTCTTTGCTGTGAGGGTGGTGAGGCACTGGAACTGGTTGCCCAGGGAAGCTGTCGATGCCCCGTCCCTGGAAGTGTTCAATTCCAGGTTGGATGGGGCTTTAAGTAACTTGGACTAGTGGGAGGTGACCCTGCCCATGGCAGGGGGGTCAGAACTAGGTGATCTTTAAGGTCCCTTCCAACCCAAACCATTCTGTGATTCTATGTTTTTATGATTCCTCAACTTTTCACAACTGGACATGTCACAGGCAAGGGGTAGGAAGCTGAATTGATGCTATCTCCTCCGGGTCCCAAAGCCACCACAGTGTATTGGAGGAAGCTCCAGGAAGAGTGACAAAAATGCTGATAGGTTTGGAAAGTATAGCGTAAATGAGAAGATTAAGGAGGCTGGTATATATTCATTGAGGAGGAAAGATGTGTGAAGGGAGATGTAATCAGTGTCTGCAAATCCATAAAGAGACGCTACTGAGAGGATGGGGATCCATTTTTCTCAGTGGTTGGTACAAACAGGCCTAAGATGTAATAGTTCTGAGGTGCAGCAGGGAACAGTTAGTTAAAAAATATGAGGGAAAACTTTATGACTTTAGGAACAGTTTGGTGACAGAGCAGGCTGCCAAGGCAGGCTGTAGAGGCACCAGCACTGGAGATATTCAAGGCAGAGATGAGTCACCCATCTGTCAGGGATGGCTTAGGTGTAATCAGACCTGCCACAATGTGCAGCTATGGCCTGGATGATGCACCAGAGGTCTTTTCTCACCCAAATGAGCCTGTGATTTGTCATTTGTGCCTAATTCACTGTGTCGTACTGTGTGTGTGAGCGTTTGCACTCGATTCCTAATGTTTCCATGCACATCTGCAGCTCGGATGTCTCCCAGCCTGTACTGCCAGTTAGGCTGAATGCTTTCTCTCTCTTGCTTTCTTGCCCGTTTGCTTTCCCCTGTGACCTCTTGTCTCTTTTTGTCTTCATTTCACATGTATTTCTGTGTGCTTTCATGCTGATGTACCGGTGCCTCTGTGTGTGCCCATCTCCATGCTCTGTGTGCTCTCCTCCTCCTTTCTGTCCTGCAGTGAGAGCTGCAGACAGGGAAGGGCAGGCAGGAGGACGATTTTTCTTTTCATAATCAGAACTGCTGAGAATCACCAGGTTTAGGTTTGAAAGCCTTCGAGATGTACTCACATTGGTATGTGCCTTTGGTAATACACTGGGCTGATGGGCTTATGACGCTGGGCATTAACACTGTTATACGGTTTTTCAGATCTGCTTCGTATCTGATAATTTAGGTCTGTGCATGGGGCAAGCTTGAGTTGGCCTACACCTCTCCTTATGATTTACCTTGCACCCCACTTCTCTGCAAACCCCCCACCAAAGCTGAATGAGCCATCACGGCCATCTGTCGGAGACAACATAAGTAACTCGCTGACAGTGACAAAAACCTTGCTGACGGTCATGTGCTGCATCTTCCCAAACTTGCAGCATCGTTAGGAGTGCTTTATTAAATTAATGTGTCTTAAGTATTCATGCTGAGTGCCAGGTGGATGTTAGAGGGCAAAACCAGGGAAGGTTTCCTCCAGCAGCAGTGAGTATGCTTGGACAGTCACCGAAGCCAAGTGACGCGTGCTAGCTATTATTCTGACAGAGAGGATCATTAAGGTGCTTTTATTTTGAGCGTATGAGTGTGTGCGCATGTGTGTACAAGAATTTTTATATTGTCTGAATTTTTTCTCTAAATTAGATTACTCAAGGATATGTTCAACTCTACATCACTCACAGTTTTCAAATCAACATCAGATGTCTGTCTTCAAGACTTTTGTTGCTTCACTCACAAGGTTTTGGATGAGAAATAGGGAAACTATGGGTGAAATATAAGGCCTGCATCACTCAGGGAGAAGCCCTAGATCATCTAAGCTCTTCCTTTCTGATCTTAAATATCAGTGAAGCGATGTGTTATATCCAGAAACTATTGAACTTCAGTGTGCTTATTCAGATTATATGTGTATGTCGTGATTTTGGTCAAATCAGCCAACGGATGGTGACAGATGCTCCCCCCCAGCCTCTCGTGCACGGGGAGGACTGAGANCTTTCTGGGTACCATTCCTTGGCACAAACTGTCTTATCACTCTGAACGAACCATTTCAGACACAACATGCTGTTAATTTCAGAGAGTTAGAAGAGGCCTAGCTAAGAAATAAAATTACTGAACAGAAAGTTGGTTCTGTTTTACCTCAAACCAGAACAGTGGAACCTTGCAGAGAAACAAAGGGGTCTGTAGTAAATACATTAATAATGATAATGAATGTGCATATTTACTCAGAAGTCATCTGGCATTACCTTGTAATGACTACACTGAAATTACTTCCCAAAATTACAACTGAACTTCTGGTCTTACTGTTAGTCTCCTGCAGGTACGTGGCTACATAGAAGTTTTCATAATACACACTGTTACTCTCATTATTTATTTTTTTTTCATTTAACCTTAATCACTGTTGTGTAGCATCTTTTGTGTGTCTGTGCTTTTTCATATATGGCAGATAAACAGAAGCTATGAAAGCAATTTGTACCCAAAAAAGCGTAGTAAATCGTGTTAGACAACATGCTACAGATCAAGAATGGCAACAAAAATAATAGTGAAAATGTGCTGGCGTATAGAAAGGTTTATAATTAAATTGCAACATTAGCAATTTCATTGTTGGGGTTTCTTTAATATATCTTATGAGAAATGCTCTATTACTGCTTAAAGTAATTACTTTGTACTTGAAAACATGCATATATCTTAATGTCATCTGATGGCAAAAATCTCACTTTTCAATTTACTTGTACTTGTCCATTTAGAAATATATTGATAACTTTCAGATCAGTAGTTTTGTAGGATAAATTCTCTTCTCAAACTCTCACTCATTAAAAAAAGAATTTAACAGTAGTTTAAAGAAAGCAGATTGATTACTGAGAGAAAGTAATATTTGTACTTTATTAAGACAGTCAAAAATAAATCACATGCAAACTACAAAATAGTTAGCCTGATACATAAGAAACTTAGTCAAACAAATCATCAGTTATCGTCATAAAAACTATACACTGTTAATACAACTCTGTATGCATATTTCTCAAAGAAACAGCTTTGGAGATAGTAGCATAATGAATTACTGTGGAGAGGTGTATCTGTCTGCAGCAGCGAAAATCTATCTTATTTTGAATGTGCATGGGTGCTGAGAAAATTATTAACATACAGACCTGGCACCAAGGAGAATATGGCATGAAAAAAACCCACCTTAAAGGTCATTTGCTGTCATGGACCACGTACAAGCAACACTCAGTAAAACAGAGTTAAGGCAGAGGTAGAGGAGGAAGGTGTGCTTAGCAGGAATTCAGAAGCTTTAAGGATTTTGCCCTCAATTGCTAAAATTGTATGGGTCAATTAACAATTATATCTTTCTCATGAATAGTGTCTTTTGATAAAGGAGGAGCAGTGGCCAGGAAGAATGGCAAGGAATGACAAGACATTTGGATGCCATTTCTGTCTTATCCCAGGTATAGATCAACTTTGTGCCAAGCTGAGTCCTGGTACGAAGGAGAGAAGCAAACCTCCTTCCCGTATTCTAGTGCTCCATTATGTGTCTTTGTCTGACCACACTCGTCTGAGCATCACTTGTTAGGACTGCTAGCCTGTTACTTGCTGAGTGACTCAGGGGCATATCATGGGTTGTGATCAAACATACGTGCTGCTGGATCCCAGCAGTAACCTTTCTGGGCAGGATGTGGGCAAAATCAAGTCATGGTGCGTTCTGGAGAGATCAGAGCATTCTCTACTGCAGGATAGAGGAAGATAACATCCTAATCAAAGTAACAAGGAAGCAAATCAAATGGCCACAGAATATGGGTTTGGAAACCCCCAAGCTCAAAGGTACCACCCTGCTCATTAATATGAGTATATTTTCATTCTCCTGCTTCTATTCTCTTTGAGTGTGACTCTCATAAGAGAGAAGGTATCTTGACTTGTATAACTGATCGTGCTTAAAGGATTTGAGTCCAGTTCAGGATGCTGTCCTCCCAGGTTTTGGGTAGGACATTTTAGGAAGCAGGCTTCACTTTGAATATATGGCAAAGCTACGACAGCTCACAACCCCTTTTGTAGGTGAAGAATCAAGGCACAGAAAGAAGAGCCCTACCCCAAGGCCATACAGGAGGTCTGTTTTGTGTGAGCAGTCTGTTTCAATCTCTGAGCAAGCTGGAATTCAAGCTATTCAGACCATCTATCAGAACTCTGGTAGTGCCACAGTCAAGCCCCACGTTGGGCATCAATAAATCTGTCGTGGTTTTGGCTGGATTGGCCAATCAGAATGACAGATGCCGCCCCCCCCCTCCAAGAGAGGAGAGGAAGAGATAAGGAGATTTAAGAGTTTAGAAAAAGAACTAAACTACTTTAATGAAAATAATAATAAATGAGGAAACAGTAAATAATAGAATAATAAAAATAATAATTAAAAAAGTATACAATATATACAAAACTGTATCCAGCTCCCAGGATGACGATCGTGTCACCAGGAGCCACGGGAAAAGTCCCAGACTGGAGTCAGCAACAGACAGGAGCTGAATTCTGGATCTGGAGTCAGGAGTGCTCGGATTGGGGTCAAAGACAGACGAACAGACAGGGTCCCCTTCAGACGTTGGCCGTTGAAGAAAGAGAGTTGTCCCTTTGATCCCTCAGCTTTTACACTGAGCGTGATGCAGATGGGATGGAATACCCTGTTGGTCAGTTTTGGGTCACCTGTCCCATCCGCTCCTCCCTATAGGTGTGACCCCACTGCGCTTCTCCGCTTCCAACCCTCTAATGGGACAAATAGCGAAGTTAGCCAACCCTGGTTGTTATAGCAGTAAGTATGAGCAATAGCCTCTGTGCCTACCATTCCTTGGTATAGTCAGGTCTTACCACTCTGAGAGGGAACAGTTTCTGAACAATATGCAGTTAATTTCAGAGTTTAGTCAGTTAGAAGAGGTCCAGCTAAAAAGTAAAATTACAAAACAGAAAACCGGTTCTATTTTACTTCAAACCAGGACAGTCTGTCAGAAGTGAGATCTGAACTGACAGGCTGCTCCATTGCCAAAAAAAAAAAAAGTATCCCAGAAGGAGATTTTTGGTTTAATAGCAAAGGAGTAGAAGATCAGCCTCGCCATCTCCTTGTCCAACGCACGAGGTTTCTCTAAAGCACACTGCCTGGCGCTTTGTGCAGTCTGGGTGCTTCCAATGAAGGACACCATTTTGCCGTGTTGTGGTCTAGATGAGTTGCTGGAGTGGTCTGAAGTAGGGAGGAAATGTCTAGCCAAGAAGCTCTCGTTCCTAAGAGCTGATCTTGTGACACAAGTCAGAGAGCAAGTGCTCCTGACACCTTGGGAAAAAGCTGGCTGCCAGTTTGGCACCCGTGCGCTCGCTGCCGGCTGCTCGCCCCCTCGAGTTCCCTGCTGCTGACGCTCCCCTCAGAGGTGCTGCTCCCAGCTGAACCATTCGGAGGATGTCAGTCTGATTCTGCATTCAAACTCAATCACTTCAAGATGAACCAAGAAGCTGAAGTGACCTATTAGCACAGCCAGCAATCTTTGTATTTTTCTGATTATGTTTTATATATTTCTTTACCCTTTGTTCAATTACGGCAGGATCCCTTTCTTCTTGTCCGCTCGCGTTCTCTCTCAGTGCTAAGTGCCAGCTGTCACTGCCTGCTGGATAATTACCATTTTACAAACAGTGTTTAGGGAAATGCCATCAGTTTCTGAATATGTGGCTGTCAGGGCTTATTTGAGGGGCTTTCCTATGTTAACTACCTCTTCTCTTTTCAGGCAGGAGGGCAAGGGAGGGGAAGGAAGCTGGGAGATCTGTCTTGTCTCCAGGCATTTGAAGAAAAATTGCATTTCATCTTTTTCGCATTTTGACTGTCAATGCTTATTCCTTCCCCCACCCTCTCTCCCACTTTATGCACTCCTCTCACTTTTTCTTTATGACAGGCTGCTCTGTCCTTCTTTGCAGCTCCAGTGGCCTGCAAGTGACTGGTGGCAGGAGTGAAGATAGAGCTGCTTATCATGGGGGGTTACTAATGGGAAGAAGGGCATATTCTCAGAAATAGTCATGGCCCTTCATTACTGTAATATCCTACTTAAAGCTACGTAGGTCGGCCTGAGGTTAAGCAGGGGATCTGGGAAAAAAGCTTATACTCTGATTGCCTTACTGCAAGGGGCAGTAGCAGGAGTACAGACGAGGAAGGATGAAGCCTAAATGTTGCTGAGAGAGGCTGAAATCCTGGATGTCAAAGCCAGACTCTAGAGGGGGATGGCATTAGGCCTTCTGCTGAGATGTGGCTTTTCCAGGACACAAACTATATGAAGGTCCTGTCTGGGAGGGTGGCAGGGGAGAAGGCAGGAAGGACACAGCATTTGATTTTGGTTTAATTTGCCTTTACTAAGAAAGGTAATGAGAGATGCATAAAAAACATTGATATTCACCTGCAGGGGCTAACCAAACTTGAGGTCTGTCAGCTCCAAAACTTTCCACTGTCATTTAAATAAGCTTCTTCCCCTTAGCAACAACTGGTAGCAGATACTTAATCAGAGCCTTGGGCAGCAGAAGTCAGCATAAAAATCAGGGCCCTGTGTGCTAGGTCAAGATGTGTGAGATGGCCCCAGTAGTGCCCACATTCCTGAAGGAAAGATTCTCCCAAAGTGTCAATATTTTGGCTTTGTAAGGATTTTTGCAAGCTATCCACTTTGGAGACACTGGAGGCAAAGAGACAGGAGTTGCTTCTCAGGCACAGCAGCTGCTCCAGGGGCTCTGAACTTTTTGCCCTGGTCTGAACAAGGGGGATGAGATAGAGGAGGGTCCCGAGGCATGTCTCTCGGGCACGGTCGAAGCCTAGGACACTGACAGAGGTAGGTGGCTCGAGCCCTAGCAGAGCTTGAGGAGTGGCGTCATCCATGAGGTTACAGGATCTTGAGCGGAGCGTGCAGGCAAGCTGCTGAGCTGTGCCCGAGCTGGATGCACAGACTTCCCCCAGCGACCATCCCGCCCGGATTGCCTCACCTGGCCGCCTGGGCAGCTCTCAGGGACTCAGGCATGAGGCAGCTGGTCTGTTGTGGTTTATGTTACTGGTTGGAGTTAGTGCTGTTAGAAGTGCCACGACACAGACGGGTGTCGTATTTTTATACCAGTGTAAAGAATAAAGACCTCAGTGCAGATGTGATTTGGGCTCTCAGGCCAACACGGTGTTGCAGTTCAGTGACAGAGATGCTAACCTCTGACCAGCTCAAGGGGCTTGCTGTATAGTCCGTTAATGCCTGTCCCATGTTCTCAGCCTTTCCTCCTGGTCCTGAATATGCTCTGTGAGCTGCAGCTCCTGGGGGCCAGTTCTCTCTGTCCCAGCAGTGGCGCAGACAGACATCACTCCCACAGGCTCCTCTTGGTCCGTGCCACTTGCCACCAGCCAAAGGAGAAGCAACCATCCCTTATCTGCAGAACCCTCTTCATTAATTTTTCCCCTTGCCCCTCATTTTCCACACTGGGCCTGATCTCGTTGCTAAGGTGACGCACAGGCGATGAGCCTGACTTGGTGAATGCTGCTCTGGAAGTTGAGAAAAACGCTGCTCCTGTCCACGGCTTGGGTCTGACTTGGGGCCATAGGGAGGAGAGGAGGGAAGGTGTCCTATGTAAAGAGAGAGATCTGTAGGAGAGGAGTCTCCGGCTCCCACAGCTGGCACGAAAGCAATTGCGAGATCGGTGCGATACCTGCTGAGCTGTCAATCTGAAGCACCCAGCTCCAGGAAACACTCAAACAGGGTAAAAAATATCTCTAGGAGATTTAAAGATCCTATTGATATTCACAGACCAAGTCGTGCTTCCCTGCAAAGGCCGCTTAAGTGGAGGTGGGAAATGCACACAGGTCCTTCTAGCAGGGGCATGTGGATGGTTCTGGTGCCGTGCCTCCTCCAGAGCCTTGCCACCGTGCAGATAGGCAGGGGTAGGCAGCAAGGTGCTTTGAAAGTGTGCGCTGTCAGGAGTCAGTGGCCTTGGAGCCTGTCCTGTGCTGTTTGGGGTCAGGATCCCGTTCAGCATCGCTTGTACTATAGGAGTCCTGCCGCTGATGGGCATTGAACAACCAGGCCGGCAAGCAGGGAGGCAGCAGTCAGCCTCCCTGCAGCTGGAGGCTTTGGGTGGGTCAACACATGGCCCCATTGCTCCCAGGGGTACCAGTAGCCTGGACTAGCTGCTTCCCATTTGCTCTCTCCAGGGGACCTCTCCCAGCTTCTAAACACCCTAATTCGTAATTCTGCCCCGAACTAGCTGCAAGGGAAAAGGATGATGGACCTGGAAATGGAAGAATTAGGGAGGAGAGGGGAGAAGAGACAGAGCTCCTCAAGTCCCTTAGAGCAAGGAGCTAATTTCAAATACCTATGTTTTTCCCTCATCTGTCCTATAAAAAGGATGTGTCCTAACCAACCACCTGCCCATGCCTTCTCTTTTTCAGGCCCTCTGTTGTTTGTTAAACATCTTACAGGGGAACAGGGGCTCAAAGCTTGTGACAGGGAAGGAAATGTTTGAACTCCTAGAATTCAGAGTTTAGCAGGTATCCTGCTCTCCCTTGCAGCCTTCCAATGAGCAGACCGGGGAGCGCACCAGCCCCTTCTTCACTGAAACAGAAAACTTGCTCCAGTATGTTGCTCAAAAAAATGGGAAGTGCTTTCAAAATCATGTCTTATTTTGAAAAGTATTATGTCAGCCTGCTGTTCACAGTCGACATGTAATGAAACACATTCATTAGCCATTTAGGTCATCACTTCTCATGCTTTTCCGTGTTTGAGCTGCTCAGCAGCAGATTGCAAGGCATTTTTCTAGCCATCCTTTCCGACCCTCTGATAGTGATAAGCAATATGTTGTGTACTGTTAGTATCATGGTTATAAATGACCACCGTACCACATGCTACCCAAATTTAACATGCTCAGACAGTTCTGTCACTGGCAGCTACTCCATTCCTTAATAGCTGTCCCCAGAGTGAAACTGCTTTTAAGGAATACGATGGCTGCCATCTCCTCCTGTCGCACTGGGTATGAGTCAGGGCTGTCCTACCGCAGCGAAATTTCCTTCTCGCCTCCTTGTCTCAACACCACTTGCTAGTTTGGTTCAGTGGCATCATCGTGGCCAATGAAGTATTGTGATTTGTTTAGGTATTGGGGTCCTAAAATATTCAAATGCTTTGCATGCCATTACCTTCCAGCACACTTCTACCCACTCGGCCATTTATGTCCTTGCCTGGGTAGTGTCAAAGAACCCCGCAGACATGAATGCAGTCATCTCCAACTCCTCAGACCGGGAAGAGTTAATAAGCAGAAGTCTTGCACTGGAAACTGAGCCCTAGTAAGGTCGGGCAGGTTGTTCAAGTTCAAAGCATGAAGTCTGTGGCAGACCTATGAGCTAAGCCTATGCCTGTCATTTCCCAACCCAGAGCCTTAGCCACAGAGCCATGCTTCCTTCCTCTGGAAGCAGCTGGTTTTCTTCCATTATTTCTGTCTCTTAATTTCCTTCTCTCTGTGCTGTTTTTTATCACTTAGCCTGCAGAGCAATTGTGATCCTGTTTACTTGAGAGAGGCTATACAAAATACAGTTGTATTGTATTTCATTTCATCCACAAGCCAGCATTCTCCGAGGGAGGCCAGTTGCTGGTGAGGACAAATAACCAACAAAGCAAAGGGCAGGAGTGTTCAGCACTTTCTTAAATTTGATCTACTTCTTCCTTTAACATACACACACACGGAGCCAAACCAAACTATTTTACTTTACGGAAAGGGCTTAGAGTTAAATCTTGAGTGCTGTGCAGGCAATGTCATTATCTAATGAAACGAGGCTTATTGACTCCCTCCTCTCGATTTAAGACCACCTCTTCTCCTCCAGTCTTTCAAGGGTAAAGCTATTAAATAAAACTCGAAACAAATCCAGGCCACGTCTATCGAGGAAATTGCCATGCCATCCAGGTTAGAAAGCCCTATGTTTGCACTGAGAGGGCTGGTGTATCCCCATAACTTAGTATGATGCTGTGGTAGTTAAAGTCTGAGAAATCAGAATAGCATGGTGGTGGTGACCCAGTTACTCCAGCCAGTAAAGCCAGGACCAGAAGGCCTGGTTTAAAGGGAAAGTTGGCCCACATGAGTTGTCGGCGTGGTTTGAGCTGATCACTTCTGCAGACAGCTCTTTCCTAAGTTGCCTGTTCTGTCAGAACCCCTTTTCTCACTGTCTGAGCAGTTCTTTCTCTAAGCTGGCATTTTTTTATGTGAGCATATTTTTGGATCAGATAAAGATACAAATGGAAACACCCTTTCTGCTCTTTCACTCTCTCCATCATGGTCCCAGCTCTGATCTCACTCCCTGTCTATCTACTCTCCATGTCTCTCTTGGTTTCTCAGTGGCCGTTTCCCTGCCATTCACTATCTTTCTCTCTCCTCTCCTTTTTCCTTTGCCTGGCACTTTGTCTCCAGCACACACCTAAATGAGCTGCTGACCACTTCTCCTGCCTGGCCTCCTTTCCTACCTTCTCTTTTTCTTCTCAGCCTCTCTCCTTCCTGTGCAGCACAAAGGCCCCTTAAAAAAAGATTGCAAGACAGGAGACGGCAGCTCTTGATGGTGAGCTGTGCAAGAAATATCAAGTCACCAAAGGCAGTGCGAGTACTGGCAATAGGGTGCTAGGGGTTGGAGAAAAACCCTGAGGAGACTCCATTGATGGGCATTAGCATTTCACAGTGCCTTTCATCTGTACAGTGTGAGCATGTCTGTCTGTAACTGAAAGTCGGCTGAGGTGAAGACGTTGCATGCGGTGCCTGCTGCAGCTACTGCTGTCAAAGGGCCCACATATCCTCACCTCCAGAGCCATGCCCTCTGTTTATTGAGTGGGGTTGATGAACAATTCAGGTTGGAGCAGATCCCAGGAGATTATCTAGCCCAATCTCCCACTCATCGAAGGTCCCTTCTGATGCTGGGATGCAGTAGAGTGTGTAGACCTGCCCTCATAGTGGGCTGTGTCTGTACCAGCACCACGAGGACGAGCACTGAAGAGTGCCTGGGTGATGCCAGGGAGTGGGAGCTCCATGCTATTTCTCTGCAGTTGGTTTGTGGCCTCCAATGGAATTCGGTATTGTCTGTCCTCTTCAGCGCGGCTTATTACAGGTGCAGCCATGATAATTAGACTGAGAGGTCTGTCTCCACAGCACCAAAGAGCAAAACACAGGCAGAGCTGGAGTAGTGTAGGCTGAGGGTATCGGAGCAGCATTGGTGAAGGTCAGAGGCTCTGAGGTATTCCAGCTTACACTGCATGCCCCGTTTCCTCAGTGCTCTGTTCTGGTTGTGGTTGCTGTTGAAAATGCTGCAAAAAAGAAAAAAAAAACCAACCAGAACCACCACTCCCCGACAGAATCACAGAATGATAGGGGTTGGAAGGGACCTCTGGAGATCATCCAGTCCAACCCCCCTGCCAGAGCAGGTTTACCTGGAGCTGGTTGCACAGGAACGCGTCCAGGCAGGTTTTGAATGTCTCCAGAGATGGAGATGCCACCACCTCCCTGGGCAGCCTGTTCCCCTCAAATAAAGCAGTTCCTCCTCATGTTTAGATGTAACTTCCTATGTTGGAACGTCCAACAGTTTGTGCCCATTACCCCTTGTCCTGTCACTGGGCACCACTGAAAAAAGGCTGGCCACATCCTCCTGACACCCACCCTTTATAAGCATTAATAAGATCCCCTTACAGTCTTCTTTCTTTCCAGACTAAAAAGACTCAAGTCCCTCAGCCTTTCTTCATAAGGGAGATGTTCTAGTCCCCTAATCATCTTGGTAGCCCTTTGCTGCACCCTCTCCAGCAGTTCCCTGTCCTTCTTGAACCGAGGAGCCCAGAACTGGACACAGTACTCCAGATGCAGCCTCACCAGGACACAGTAGAGGGGGAGGATGACCTTCCCTTGACTTGCTGGCCACACCCTTCACTGCTTCTTAAAAAAAACAAACCAAAACCAAATCAAACCAGGTTTCTAAGGTCAAGGTCTGTTGCCCTCCAGGCCAAGAATAACCTTAGCACAGATGCTATATTGAAGAGGTGGGCTCTGTTGTTATTTGGACAAGTTCACTTCTACCACTGGTTGCTTAACCAGAAATGTTTTTTCCTCATATCGCAATTGTAGGCTCACACCCTTCTAGCAGTTTTACTTTCCCAAAGCCTTGCTTTCGCCTCTGGATCTCTGCTCGCAGTGGGTGAGCTGTCTCTTCATGGGCTGTACATGGCATTTTCCTCTTTCTTTTGTCCGTCCCCAAACTTCTTTTCCTCCTCCTTCCTTTCCTCTTGCCTTACTGAGCCTTTGACCCCTGCTTGCCCTCTGTGGAGAGCATGAGGAACTTCTCTGCTGGCTTTATAGAAAGTCCAGAACTCAGTTATCTAATTAATTTCACTTGTTGCCCAAACTAACTGTGAAGTAGCTACATTTCTTTCCTGGGACAGGAAAAGCAGGCAGGTGCCAGGGTGTAGTCTGGGGCCTGAATTGGCGAGGGCCTGAATGTTATGCATTTGAACAGAGGCAAAAGAGCAAGAACGTAACATGAAGTTTTAATGCAAGCGGTTGAAAGCAGCCTGGCAGCACAGCTGAAGTTGATAGTCAGGGCACAGGGGTTCAGCCCTGGGTGCCCGAGCGGCACAAGCAGACATACTGTACTGCACAGTTGTGCATTCACATACGTTTCTAACTAGGAAATGCTATCCAGACTAAAAGGGAACTACCCTGCTTTGTGACGATGGATCGACATTTGTGATAGTTCCCTGGAAACTAACTCTTCTGTGAATAGCTTGTAGTCTTTGAGTCCTGAGAGGACCCTTTTAAGAAACATTGAGATCAGTTACTATATTATGGAGATACAAGGTATGCTTTTTTGCAAAAAGTCTGTTTTCAAGGTCTAGGAGTGAGTAGGGGAGACCGGCCTGCCTCTCCCTGCCTCCATTTCTCCCTCTCTACCTTCCTCTTCCTCTCTGCCAGCTTCCTTCCTTCCCAAGATCTCAAGGCTTGTCCTCATCCTTTGGTCATATCACAGAGGAAGACTAGGGTAAAGTTGCTTTGTTGTCTTACGTGACTTATGGATGAGGGTGGACACTGGCGCTGAAGTGACTGGTATGTAATAGTTCTGGTTTGTTGACAAAGGCAATGGAACTGGATCTTCTCTGCCTTACCCTCTTAAGCAAGGGGGCAAAATGCTTGATCAAACTGGTATGGCTGGATGGCTAGACCCAGGAGAAGGAGTGCTCGTGTATACTCAGCTTGCAAGACAGCAGTAAATCCAGGTCAGGATATAGGTTTGTTGATTCAATACCACAGTTATATCTAACAGGTTTCACTGTATACCTAGAAAGTGTTTGTGGCTGTAGTGGTACTGAACAACGCAGGATCAAAAGATATGCCCAAGACCTGAATTAATTCCCCAAATACCGTTTATTTCATATTTAGTATAGATAAAATCTTCAGAGGTGTCCAATACTGCAATTTTTTTTGGCTAATAATCCCACTGAAGCTGATGAGAATACACATGCGTTAAGCCTTTTGGCCTACAGTACTGAATTTATTGAAACATGATGTATGTTTGTGTTGAAATGTATGTATAGTATGTGTAGTATGTATTGAAAAATGCATATGCGTAACATGTAGTGTAGCAGAGCCTACCAGTGCATTATCTTTGAGTATCCCTTTACAATCAGTCGAGCTGCAGATGTGTCCACTGGCTCTCCGTGAAAGCTGCCATTTTACTTTGCACTCTTTTCTGTTGGGAAATGTAGCCTGCGAAGAATACGGCAGGTTTTAAATGGAGCTTTCAGAGTTGTTCACAAACATGAATGAATTAAACCTCACAACTCCTCTGTGCAATGCCGGAGACATCCTCACCTCATTCTGAAAGGCAGCCACCTGTGGAAGGCAGCAGCTGTTTAATAGTGCATGGTGGCATTTTACAACTGTTGGGTACAACAAGTGATGACAGAAAATATCCAGATTAAACTTGTGGGAATTAGGCCCAGAGAACGTAATTGCTTAAATTAAAATGTGTGTCGTTTAAGTTAACGCCTATACAGTGTGCAAACTGCCACCAGTTCCTTAATGAACTCTGCTGGTTAGGGTTAAGGCTGTGCAAATAATTTTCTCTATAGCATCTAAACCAAAACATTTTGAGATAGAAAAATTGGCTTGTGTTGAACCAAATTCTCTTTGTGTTGGTTAGTTTGCCTCTTGTTTGGTTGCTCTCCTTTTTCATAGGCGGAGAGGGGGCGGGGGGGAAGACAGAAAACATCATTTCACTTGACACATATTATTTCTTTTGGCCCAAAGCAAAACCTTGCAGAGCAGCAACTTGTGAGAAAAGGCCAGGGAAGGCTGGCTTCGCAGAGCTGCTCTTATTGCTGCAAATGTAAAAGGCAGTAGTACCACCAGCAGTACAACGCCTCCTAAGGGTATTCACCTTGCTGTCAGTGACCTGAGCTGCCAATATCCTGCCTACCCCGAGAGCCCCAGTCCAGTGCTGCTAGCCTTGGGAGAGGTATGAGAATTGAAGCACAAGGAAATACTGTTATGTCTGCAGGGGAGAGAGTGACTTCTCCACAGAACGGGAAAAGGAGCATGCCATAGATGAGCCCTTTAGCCAGTCCTACCATTTTAAAGGAATATATCCTTGGAAGGAATATATACCTGGCTGTACCGACCTTCTTTCTTGGTTGGCAACAAGAGTATTTGTCCAATGTAGGCTGAAATTTTTACTTTTAATGGAACTGAACGGCTAATTTAGAAGGAAATCAAAGCAAAGCAGACTCGTTGCATCTCAGCATTGTTTTTGTCTGGTTTAACTTACTGTGTGGAACCATTTCAATAAGCTGTGTTATCAGCTGAAATTTCTTCTTCCCTTATTTTTGGTTGCTGCCCGAAAGCCAGGCAAATGCATATCCAGTTTTATTTAAATTCACACTCTCATGGTTAGAAATTCACAATATTACTTTCTCCTCCAATGCCAGGCTTGCAGAGACCTCCTTATGATGAAAGATCTTATTAGAGTTAGCGCTCTGCATCAAGGAGAGACAATCAATTCCTTTTGGAGATTTAATTTTAATCATCCGGACTGGCTTCTGTCGCCCCGTCTTCCATAAAACTTTCACCGTTCCCTGGTCCTTGGTATTAGTTTCTGTGGATGGCAGGCTTCAGAGCTTGTCCCGGTAATCGGAAACAGGAGGTTACATTAGTCCCAGGTTGTGTTGCACACAGCAATTCTATTTGCAGAGTCTGTTTGCTGCACGGTTAACGGCTGCTTCAAACAGCGCACAAGTAATTTCCAAATGACATATCTCCTCTCCATCTGCAGCTATTTTAAACTCGGTTTGCCACATGTGGTGTGGCCGTGACTCTGGAGGGAGTAATTCCCCCCAAGCCCTCCCCTTCCAGAACCAATGTGCTGTTGCCCTGAGCTGAATGCTGAATATTGAACTCTTTCACCAGATTAACTTCAGACCAATTATTATTCAAAGAATAGTTTTAGTAGCTCATAAAACTAAACTAGCAACCCGCCATTTCCAGATAATTTCTACGCAGGAAAAAAGAGACAACATTCATCCCATGAGCCATGGTGAAATTAGTCTCAAAGTTTTTGTGCTTAGGGAGAAATTCAGAGCAGGCACAGAAAGCATTACCGCACCGACTTCTGTGAAATTCGTGCCACTTCTGCTAGTAATCATTTTTGTCCTTTAGCCTGCTAACTCCACGGCTGCTAGGAGATGTGTGAGCATAACTGAGTGTATCCTGCACATTCCCGCTGTCATGCAACCTGGGCCCATATCCCACTGGTACTGCCGTTTTTCAGCAGCATGACTGATTTATATCGTGGTGGGCTGGAGGGAATCAGACTCTTTTGCTTTGGCCATTCTCCAAATATGCCTTTTAGGAGCACTCTTCTTATTTGCATTCCTAACATTGACTTTAGTGTTGGGACTCAGCATATCCACTCTTGGGGTTTCTTTGGCTCTAAAGCCAGATGTGACTTTGGGGTTGACCTTTCATTCGAACATGATCCAACTAGAGCTTCAGATCTAAATGGTAGTGCATGGCATAGCTCTGAATTTCTAATTGTGGGCTCCCACCTACATCTTTATGCAGAGCTCAACATCATCTTCATTCTTTCCACTTGCTACTTACAGTGTCCTTGCTCCTACTATGTAATAGATATATTGGGGCTGGGACACTGTCTCTGCTAATGGAAATCATTTGAATCTTTTCCTTTGGGTTGTTCCCCTGTAAATCTCTGTGCCTAGGGTTTAAAGTTGGGAATGCTTTCTGCGTGATCTGTCCACTTCTCCCGTTCATCCTCTCCCTCATTGCTTAGTCCATTCTTGTTCTCTGATGCTTAACAACCCTATCAGGTTGGCACAGAGTAGCCTCCATGTCAGTATTATAAACCAAACTGCACTTTCCACTATTTGACTGACCTAGTTCTCTAGGCAAAACCTACTGGTTTGTTTTCAGTAGTCTTTATCAATAAAGACTATTTTTATCTCATTGAAAAGAAATCTCACTGAAATTCATGGGAGCCTGTGCACTGACAAGAGTCCAAAGAATGCTTGAATGAAAATACTCACCTTGATCAATGCTTGATCAAAGACTTGATGGTTGTGGAATTCATAGCTGACACTCCAGTTCTGTGTGCACAGCACTGTAACAAATGAGTGGTAAAATAAGAAAATACATGAGATTTAATAGCTGTCAAAAGAATCTCNTTTATTTTATTTTATTTTATTTGGAAGATGTGAATTTATTAAAGCTGAGGCTGTATTATGTAAGCATTCTATCAGCTGGAAAATTTTTCATTCTAGTTTTTTGGAATATCACATATCAAGCAGTTAGTGCCTACCTGAGATGTGAGAGACATGATTCGGATCCTGTACTGCCACAGTAGTAGGAGGCATGCGGATTTGGCTTTCCCATACCCAAGCAGGCATAAGAAGCACCTGTCTGTCCTGGAATTGGCGTCTCTTTGTAGTTTCCTATGGTGCTTCATCAGATATTTGTGTTTGTACAGGTGTGAAATCATTCTGAAATTTTAAATTGTTTTGCATATGTAGAGGACAGGAATGTTGCTGGGGTTTTTCCACCTACTTTAGCATTTCTTTATGACCAGTTATTTGCTAAAAAGCTGAATCAATAAACGATCATTAAAGGAAAGCAACACATCAGCCTAGGTGAAGAGTATACCAAGAGCTCTCAGAAAATTGGACAGGTTTACAGCTGCGGGCGGCTGAAGCCCCAACCTCAATGACATGATTGTTTTGCCAAGGCTGAAGAAAAGCGAGCTCAGAGGGAAGAGTAACTCATTAGGGAGTCGAGGCAGGGGGCCAGTCTGCGGCGGTGCCCCTGAGAACGAGGAGAGACGTGCACAGACACATGGGCAGCACACGCATGCGTGCACACACCTGCCTTTGATGTTTCTTTATATCTCTCGTTTGAAGTTCCTGAATCCTGGAGCAATATCCTTAGGTCTTTTTTCCTTTATACTGAATTGGAGGTTTTCAAGGCTTGTATTCTAGAAACAAGAGATGAAATAGATCTATTAAACCTTGCTTCTCTTTCAAATTTGCTCTTAATTTGAATTTTCTTTTAATAACTGCATGGATCCTATTGACAGTTTCCAAATGCTGATACTGGCTACAGTTTAAAACAAACAAAAAAAAACCCCAACAAACCAAAACAAGGAAATTTCAATCTTGAAAAAGAAAAAAATGAAAACCTTCTTTCCTTTCTTTCATCCATTACTTCAGATGAAGCCTTTATAACCTGAGTGCATTTTGCAAAGCGGTTGTTTGCTTCGCCATAGAATATGATATCTGTGTACTCTTTAGCAAATCTGCACAAATGCTTAGGGCAGCAAATGAAGATGGAAAATGTGCACTGGGAACGGATGTAGCTGTGATGGGCCATTGCACACTCCCCATAGCCATCACAGCTGTTCTTCCAGCAGCCTCTCCACTTGGCAGCAGAGAGGACTTTCAAGGAGTAGTTTAAGGAGTAACAATCCCCTTAGTCCANAACAAATGAGTGGTAAAATAAGAAAATACATGAGATTTAATAGCTGTCAAAAGAATCTCAGCTGAAGTGAGGATTACCTGGTAAACGGCTATTCATTAATCACAACTAAAAGAAGTAAAGGTCAGGAGCAGGCATAGCTCAGTGCTAAGGCTGTGGGCAGACACAAACAGATCTACCAGAGAGCTTCTGCTCAGACAAGTCTTTTTTTAGTTGTAACCAACATGAGTTTTCGGTCATTGTTACTAGCGCCTGGGTGATAATAGATTTTTTTGGTTGGAAGAGCTGTCCGAGAATGCTTGTGGTAGTTGGTGACATTTTATTTTATTTTATTTTATTTTATTTTATTTTATTTGGAAGATGTGAATTTATTAAAGCTGAGGCTGTATTATGTAAGCATTCTATCAGCTGGAAAATTTTTCATTCTAGTTTTTTGGAATATCACATATCAAGCAGTTAGTGCCTACCTGAGATGTGAGAGACATGATTCGGATCCTGTACTGCCACAGTAGTAGGAGGCATGCGGATTTGGCTTTCCCATACCCAAGCAGGCATAAGAAGCACCTGTCTGTCCTGGAATTGGCGTCTCTTTGTAGTTTCCTATGGTGCTTCATCAGATATTTGTGTTTGTACAGGTGTGAAATCATTCTGAAATTTTAAATTGTTTTGCATATGTAGAGGACAGGAATGTTGCTGGGGTTTTTCCACCTACTTTAGCATTTCTTTATGACCAGTTATTTGCTAAAAAGCTGAATCAATAAACGATCATTAAAGGAAAGCAACACATCAGCCTAGGTGAAGAGTATACCAAGAGCTCTCAGAAAATTGGACAGGTTTACAGCTGCGGGCGGCTGAAGCCCCAACCTCAATGACATGATTGTTTTGCCAAGGCTGAAGAAAAGCGAGCTCAGAGGGAAGAGTAACTCATTAGGGAGTCGAGGCAGGGGGCCAGTCTGCGGCGGTGCCCCTGAGAACGAGGAGAGACGTGCACAGACACATGGGCAGCACACGCATGCGTGCACACACCTGCCTTTGATGTTTCTTTATATCTCTCGTTTGAAGTTCCTGAATCCTGGAGCAATATCCTTAGGTCTTTTTTCCTTTATACTGAATTGGAGGTTTTCAAGGCTTGTATTCTAGAAACAAGAGATGAAATAGATCTATTAAACCTTGCTTCTCTTTCAAATTTGCTCTTAATTTGAATTTTCTTTTAATAACTGCATGGATCCTATTGACAGTTTCCAAATGCTGATACTGGCTACAGTTTAAAACAAACAAAAAAAACCCCCAACAAACCAAAACAAGGAAATTTCAATCTTGAAAAAGAAAAAAATGAAAACCTTCTTTCCTTTCTTTCATCCATTACTTCAGATGAAGCCTTTATAACCTGAGTGCATTTTGCAAAGCGGTTGTTTGCTTCGCCATAGAATATGATATCTGTGTACTCTTTAGCAAATCTGCACAAATGCTTAGGGCAGCAAATGAAGATGGAAAATGTGCACTGGGAACGGATGTAGCTGTGATGGGCCATTGCACACTCCCCATAGCCATCACAGCTGTTCTTCCAGCAGCCTCTCCACTTGGCAGCAGAGAGGACTTTCAAGGAGTAGTTTAAGGAGTAACAATCCCCTTAGTCCATATGCCCCTCAAAATCCACCTCTGTGTATCAGTAAAATCTCGCACAGTTATCAGACTGCTCTGCAGTCCACTGATGAACAACCACTTGAATTGTTTACCTTCTGCTTTTGTCTCTGGAAGTCTCTGGTTCAAGACCATGGTGTCAATCAAAACACTTGGTTTTGAATTTGTTGAGCCCATTTGGATTTTACAACCCTGAAGTAAGAGCAGGTGCCACTGCGACTTTTAGTAAGTGTGAAGAACCAAACACATTTCTGGACACGCTAAAGATAAGCAGCCTCTGCTGGGAGAATCACCTTTTTGTTGTGCCAGGACGATGAGTATGCAATGCCTACAATGTCTAGGATTTTCCAAAAAGTCTCTCATTTTAGCAATGAGGAAATGTTGCCTCTTAGGAAATGGCACCCCTGCTTGTGCCGTCCTCCTGGAGGCAAGCTGTGTCCGTCCGTTACTAGTGCTGCATTCCCCTCAGCTGCAAACACGTGTGGCTTCCTCTCCACAGGTCTTCTACTTACACTGGCCAAAGCACAGAGTTGGTAACGATGATGTAGAAGCATGATCTTAAATAGGCCTGCTTCTTGTCCGTTTCTTTCCCTCAGCCTGGACTGACAAATCCTTGTACTTGTCCATGTTTACATCCTATTAGGTTTTCCCCTTCAAGTTTGGTATCGGTCATACTTGACCCTTAGACTCTTGTTAGCAGAGATGCTTCTCTTGTGGCCTTGCTGGTGCTTTGCTGAAGGCAACACCAAATGATCTTTCACCTCCCTCCATTCGTCTCTTGTCCCGCACCTTGCTCATCGGTTACCGAGCCCAGACTGACCTCAGTCCTGTGCACATTCCTCCTTTGTTAAAGAACCTCAATGCCTTAACGCAAAATCTGTCCCAAACAAGTCTGACATGAACTCTGGTAAATATAGTTATAAATATTTATGGTTAGAGGTTTAGTACAGTTTGTTCCATATGCCAGATGTCTGCAGCAGACCCACACTTCATTCCCCACAGTAAGCCATTTTTAATCCTTAGCATTATAAATGTTCCTTCTCATGCAGCTTTCTCACTGCAGTCTGGAAAATGTATTCACCCTCCCCCACCTATTTAAAAAGTTTCTATTGGAGAAGATCTAGATTTACAGCACTGAGGACTGAAAATATGCATCTGGATAAATATGGAGATAAATACTGTCAGAGTGGGGGTCTTCTACTGCACTGGCAAGTTGACCAGGTCTTGTGTTGTGCCAGGAACTGACTGCTGCCATCTCACCCACCTCCGCCGTGCTGCTTTGGCCATAGCAGAGGAGAGGTCTGCCAGGGTATAGTACCACCAGCTCACTATTTACCTGGCAAAGCTGGGTTTGAGAGAGAGTTACCTGGTTGCATTTGGCAACTTGTCTTATCCATCATCCAAGCCACTCCACGAGCTCTCTCATCCACTGATTTTGAAACAGGAGCCAGAGGGATTTGAGTCTGTCCAAACTGACCTGAGTCTGTCCAAACTGACCTGAGTCTGTCCAAACTAGCCTAAAGATAATTTCCGTGAAATTATCTTTACTTCTTTAAGAAAAAAACTGCTGGGGAAATAGGACTTATTTAGTTGCAGCTAAGTTTTCAGTTTGGTCTGGTTTCTCTGGCTTCAAAAACTGAGGATGGATTTTCAGCTTTCTGCCAGAGAAAACCAGTGGATGGAAAGGAGTGAAAGAAGCATAAAGGAGAAGATTTCTTTCTTCAGGAAAGGGTTGTACTGTGCATAGACAACAGTTTCAGGCTGGTTATCTTCTAAATTGCTTTGCAAAATGCTGAGGATAATTTTGGCTATATGAATGTGTGCTTGCTTTTTTTTTTTTTTCTTTTTAGAATGACATCTTTGAAAGGTTATACTCGGATATGTGGGTTTAGAATAAGTCAGGGACGCATAAACGGAGCACAAGCAGAGGTAGACGGCACAGAGAGCGAGAGCATATGCAAAGAGAGTGCATAGGTCTTGATCATTTTCTGCTGAACCTAGCGCCAGAAAGGGAGGTGGCAGAGAGACGGACAGATGTGTCCACGTCAGAGACCCGCCAAGAGCTAGGAGCTCCAGCCCTGATGGAGAGAGAATGCAACAGAGTAAAGGAGACTTCTGTATGCATTGTTGGAAATGAAATATATTTTTTCCTCCTCCTAACCCCTTTAAGCCTTTAATCTTAATCCTATTCATCATCATTAACTTCAGCAATTGGCCAAAATATTTAAATGAGGTGAAATGAAACGATTTAAGAGTCTGGTGAAGTCTCATCAAACCGCAGAAGAATAATCTCCAAAGATTAAGAAAGCCGCGGTGACCCAACCTGTAAGGAATGAGAGGAGGAGGAGGGAGAGGGGGCTTCTGAGATGAAAAGAAGTTACCAATTAGATCCTTTTACTAGCAGTATTGAGTCTTTTCCCTCCTTACAATAGCCAAGTGCAGAAAAAATTACAGAAGATGAATTAAGAGTTTAAATCCAGTAAAAGGCAAAAAAAAGCAGGTAATATTTTAATAAGACTTAAATGAGTCTTTCAAAGGGACTGGAGAGCTCTTGGACCTGCATCTCTCCCGGTTTCTGGGTTTAAAAATAGGCTTTTAACTATCACTGCACTATGAAGTGCTTTGATGTTTATTCCACAAGGCCTGATTTTTGTGCCTGACGCCATTTGCTGCTGGTGTGTGCGTATGCGTGTCTGTGTATATGTGTGTGTGTCTCCTATATACATTCCCCTGAGGCGCCCATTGTAACTCGGTTTCAGTTACGCTTTACTTAATGGGCACTTAAAATAAAGTGGTACCCATTTCGCTTTAATTTCGCGAAAGGGGTGAAGGCTGTTTCCTTTCCATTTCCAGATGAAAGGAGCAGTGCTGCAGCTCCATAACGAACCTCAAATGAATTGGAGAGCTGATAAATTTAACGATCTCATCAGCATATAAATATATGTGTCTGTCTGTGTGTGTGTTTTTATACACACACACAGACAGTTTGTATCTAAAACTGGAACTTGAGGGAGATAGGGACCTGCGGATAATAGTTTTGAACGGTGACAAGTTAGTTTTTGCAGAGCTGCGTTTCAGGCCCTCGCTGTGCGTTAGTGACTGCCGTGCGGCTGCCCTGCATCCCTTCTGAAGACGAGGGGACAGCCCAACATGAGGGGTGCTATTCAGCCCTTTTAGTGCGATCATAGTGGTCACGTTTTGTACACCTGAAACCTCCTGTTATTGCCCCATCAAAAAGTGAAGCTGCTGTAAGGTCTGATGTACTTGCTAGCCCCACACAGTTTCTTGGAGACTCTGGGACGTCTTGCATGGAGACCGTTGTCGGGCCATTTGAGTTGGCCCTTGAATTTCTGCTGCATCAGGACTGTCCTCCAGGGCAAAGGGCCACATTTCTCTCTCTTTCCATGCCTGCAAAAGCATGGATGGAAGCGCAGTAAGTTGCAAAAATCTGCAAAAGCCAGCTGGGCGGTCAGGGGGCTGTGCCTTAGTTCAGAAGGTTTGTGGATGTCCCAAGCTTTTTTACAGATACAGGTAGTTCTGGGGAGATCCAGCCCCAGGATGACATTGTGTATGTGTGTGCTCCACTACTTCTAGTAGATGGTCTGACTCTATTATTTCATGTAGGGCCACTCGTGCAGTGACTCCATATAGCTTTTTCTACTCCACATAGCTTGGGCTTATAATGCCAAAAGCAAGGTGGTTACAGCATTGGCAAATTCTGAGGTTCCTAGTAACTCCTTATCTTATCCTGGTGAAAGCAGGTTAATTTTTGGAAAGCTGTGTTGCAGCCCTTGATTATGTATTTGCAGGTCTTGGATTTTGTCATGGACATCATTCCTTAGGTTGAACCTATCCCATGCTGCTTAAGGACAGCCCTTCCTTCCCCTAAGGGAATGGCCTTTAGAGGGTAGTGTGAGGGCAGAACTTGATGTGAGTTCCTGGAGAAGTTTGTGGAGAAGCCGCTCAGCTTGAGTTGGGGGAATTTTTTATGGCCTGCATGTAGAAACTTACCAGTTTGTGACATCTGTATCTTCATTTCTACTGCGCAACCCACAAAAAAATCCCCCCATCCCCCGCTCTGCTTAAAATCTGTCTTTAGAATCCTCTGTGCTTTCAGAAAGATAAAGTGATAAAGACTGTCCGCAAGCCTCTGCCATGTGAGCTTCCTCTTGCTCCTCTCTGAGGACCATGTCACTCACTTCTCCATGCTTTGACTGGCCTTTTTTTCCCAGTTCTGGTCATCAACTTCATCCTAGCAAAGTGGAGCCTCTGGCTTCACCTACCCATCTATACAGCAGGCCACCACAGCGTAAAATATCACCTCCATCAGCACCGACATCCATCACTTTAATGAACAGCAAAAATCAATCTCTAATTGACAAAAACATTTTTAATCAAAGTATGAGGCATTTAGAGCACAGAAGCAGCCTTTCATCTTCTGTCAGTGTTTTCCTTTACAAGCGGAAGCGGCATAGGTTTGTAGCTGGCCAAAGAGACCAAGTGGTATCTGTGAAGAAAAGCAAGGATAATGCTTTCAGGTGACATCATTAGAAGAAATCTGCTTCTCTACTCTTAGTCTTCCAAAGGTCGATTTTGGTTTGTGCATCCATGAAGAATTTACAGCAATGGTACAGCGATGGTAAGCAGAGAGTGGGAACAGCATAAGTCTTAAATTACCATAAGCTCTTTAAGACATTACTTAGGGTGTTATTTTTTTTCTTTCTTCTAGCATGTACCAAACTCTTAGGCTCAACTTATACTGGGCATTTGCCATTGATGGCCTGCCGGTGGGTGCACTGTGCAGCTGAAACCCGTCATAGTAAACGGGTTTCATAGTAAAAGTCAAGTCAGCAGCACTGGTGTGTGTCATAGCCTTTAGGGATACTGCCTGTGTATATCTGAGGTTTTCCTTAGGGCAGCTCTTAGGAAGGCAGGAGAGGTGGTAGTTACTGTAAGAGGTGTTACTTAGAAACTTGTAGATAATTGTGAATTACATGTGAGTGAGAGAAACTACCTGCCAGCAGCACCGAAGTATTCTTTTTTCTCCGACTAGGGAGTCCCTCAAAGATTTGTAAGGTCACTCCAGGTAGCTTGGTATCCTTGCCAGTGTTTACGAGCCATAAAGGGCAAGGGAAGGTTATTAGAGCACCATCTGGGCACTCGAGTCCTTTTTGCCATTTCTTGCAAGAGGGGATTATTACTAAGGGTCTTTATCAATGCTTGGCACAATTTCGGTATGTTGGCACCACTGCCTGTACTCGCAATGGAAAAGGTATGAAGAAGCACATCGCTAGTGACACCGTCGTAGCACCTTTGCCAGTGCTTGAGAGGGAAGCAGTTTGGAAGATGCAAGAATATTTGGCACTGTGTGGACCCGCTGGCAGCTCTGCCTTGCTTGTGAGAGGAGCAGTAGGGATCTGCAGAAGTGCCTGATGCTGCCGGGGAAAGTTGGCACACCTTGCTGGATTTATGAAGGGAGCAATGGAGAGGGAGGGTGCATCCTTGCCCATCACAGTTGCCAGTGTTTGCAAGGGACTTGGTCCAGGGGGCTGCAGTGGTACCGGAGCACCATCTGGCCACTCTGGCACTCTTGCTGGTGTTTGCAAGGTTGGCTTTGGATAATGTCTTTTTCTGATCAAAGGCCAGCATTTTGGATGCACGCCTGGAGTGTGTGTTACATAAATAGTTTGCGCTCCTGTCCAAATGGCTCCCACAGCCACAGAATCTTAAGAGCTTCAGAGGATCTTCAAATTGTGGCCCCTATGGAGAAGTACCACCTCCAAGTTTACCGACTGGTGGGATGTTAACTCATCCTGTCCCCCTCTGCCTTGACCAGAGAGGGTTTATTTCAAGAAGAAGGGACCCTTATTTTTTCTGGTTTTGAATATAAGGAGAAGGAGCCAGTGGAATTCTCTTGGCATTCACTGCAGCTGCTCTCTGGAGCCCTAAGCTGTGTATATTGATATTCAGCTGGAAGTAGGCTGGTGTGTCTTGCTCTGGGTTGACATTCTTTATGCTCAGTCAGACTTCTAAATGTTTCAAAGAAGATAGTGATATTTGCTCACGTGTCTTATTTGTTCAACAGCAAAATACAGCATGCCAGCATTTTCAGCTTTTCTGGGCTGCTCAGGCTTTCCTGGGCTTTAAGGATTCCGTGTTCTCCCAGAGCTTCGATGCGTACCCACAGAGGAAGAGATGGCTTTGGCACAGCGGCCTGTAACAGCAGCAAGTGGGATGAGGTCCAGAGTGGTGCAGAAGAACAGGGACTTGGCATTGCAGGTGGATGTGGGACACGCATCACAAAGGGAGATGGGGAGCGAGGCAGCAGTGGACCACAGAGCTGCAGAGGGCATGGCTTCAGGGCTTGCTTTACTGAGCCCTGTGTGTACAGCACATACAGAATGGCTGCGAGAAGGCAGCGTGAGGAGCATGCTGTCTGGGGGCTCACCTTGCCGGTGTGTGAACGTTTGCCTCCTCCCATGAATGAAGGCAGAACTGCGAATCACCGCAGCTGTGGACATATCAGGAAGCATGAGGGAAAGCAGAAGAATGAAACACAGTGATAGTCTCCTCTCCCAGAAATACTTGCCTCTGCTGCCCATGCCTGTATCCTCAAGACCACTTCGGTGGGATTTGTTTTTCCACTGGCTAAGCTAGTCTGAGTGCTGTCATTCATAAAATATGCAGAGTGCCTGGTCATGTTACTGGATTCTCCTGCTGCAAGTCTCTCCTAGGCTGCCTTGAAATATATGGATGGCCTTCACTTAGGAAGATGGATGAGTTCTCTAGATTGCAGGTTCCCCATGTGTCATGCCAGATGTCGCACTCGGTCCTGAAATATGATGGAGAAGGGGGAGGGGAGTAGAAGCGAGCTCTAATTTAGGAGCACCACTTTAGATAATTTTTCCTTCAAAGGTGAAATGGAAAGCCACTGTATAGCAGTATAGCTTACCAGTTTGAATTCAGCCCAGCATAGTAGTCTTGGAAGCTGCTACAAAAGGAGTTGGTTGATTCTGTCCATTTTTGGTGGGCAGGCATTCATCTTGTCGTGGTTTTGGCCGAATTGGCCAATCGGAACGACAGATGGCCCTCCCCCCCCTCTCTCCTCGGAGAGGAGAGGAAGAGATAAAGAGATTTACGAGTTTAGAAAAAGAACTAAACTACTTTAATGAAAGAAAAGAAAAAAAAATAAATAAGGAAAATAAGAAATAATAAGAAAATAAAAAAAAAAAGTATACAATATATACAAAACNGTGAACACTGTCTGAACAATGTGTTGTTAATTTCAGACTTTAGTCGGTTAGACGAGGCCCAGCTAAAAAGTAAAATTCCAAATCAGAAAATTGGTTCCATTTTACCTCAAACCAGGACACATCTGAAACCCCATCATTTCAAATTGACCCCCTTGTTGGCAGGCTCTAAAGAGAAGCCATGGGCTGAACAGGACATTGAGAGTGACTTAACCTATTGCCTCTAGACCACAGTATCTCCAGGATGGGATCCAGGAGAGTCAGTGAAGTTGGTCTTGAGGTTAAACATTTGTAAGGATCAATACATGCCTTGGGAACATCTGCTCCCAGTGCTGTCTGTAGGGTAGACCTGGTTTTCAGGATATATGGAAGCTGAGATTTTGAGGTCTGTTCCTTTTTCTTTGGCATTTGTTTGTTTGTTTTTTAAATAACTTGGCATTTGCCAGAGACAGATGAAGAACCCTTCTATAAGCAGTAATCCTAAATTTCTTATTCTCCGCTCCTCCTTACTTAATACTGGATGCCCAGGGATTTCTACACTTTAAATTTGTGTGCATGTGAGTGCACGCATATGCGCATACAAGTTTCTGGTGGCAACTATGGTAGCCGTATCAATCCTCCCTTCCATGCTAATCCAGCTCCCTCTTGGCCAGTTTGACTAACAAAAATTTACCAACCAAGCAACAGAGCGAAGCAAACATATTAAGAAAAACAGCATCAAATGCAGCCTTGCGAAGAGCCATTGGCATCGTTCATCCCACAACAATCTGTACCATCCGCCTCTTCTCTGTAAGGCCAGAGACAGCCTTTCCCAGCCTGCAACCCTCCCACAACATCAAATGTAATGGCTTTCTTCCTGCTCCATGGCAGTAGACAGGAACTCTGTCCATGACTTCTCTTTAAAAAAACACTTCTTTTAAAAATTTGTGTTTGACTTTGTAAAAAAGGTATGCTAAGCTTGAAAAATAGCTGTTATATGCAGACTCTTTGCTGTTCCTTCCAGAACAGGATAGCCCCAGGTATTGCTCCCAGATGATTGAATTATACTGTCCAGTTTAAGGTGGAGTTATCAACACATCCACTGGGAACATATGTAACTACCAGATAGACCGAGATCTTTTCTGTTCTTTGAGCTGAATATAATTTCAGCCTGTCACTCCTTATCATATCCCCTTTAATCATGCAAAATATTTCCTCCCCTTCTCTCTGTCATCATGCTTGTAGACTTATCATTTTCCCCTTTAGCCTTCATTTAGTTGCAATATTCGCATTGTATTATACACTCTCTATACAATTAAGTAGGGAAATTGTCACCACAGGATGTCTGGGAGGCCAGAAGTATGAATGGGTTCAAAAAGGGATTAGGGAATGCATGGAAGAGTCCATCAAGGGCTGTTAAACTCAGATATGTATGTAAACATTGGCTCGGGAAGGCCCTAAGCTGTACATTGCTGTATGCTGGGAAAAGATGCTGGGGAGAAACATCACTGTATCTGCATCATATTTTTTATAGCCCTTTAGTAGGGCATTTGCTTGTGGCCAGTGTCAGAGATGGGCTAGGAGCTAGCAGGACCTTTTGACCTAACACCACTGGGTTTATATTCATAAGAAGTTTGGTATGGGATGCTTTATCAAATTATAGATAAAACACCTTGCTTTATTGTTATGATTATTAGACAATATAACTTTAAGACCTGCACCCTGAGATTTATACCATTGTAGTCTTTCTGGACTTCCACATGGATCTTCTTGATTTTACAAATTGGAATTATTCTTGCTTCTTACTAGTTCAGCATATGTGCTTAAAACAATTAATCTTCAAGCAAGGTCTTTTTGTGCTAGGGGCTGTACAACTCCAGAACTAAAACAATCTGGATGTGTTAGTTGTATGTTTTCCTGGTTGCATCTCAGTTGTTATCCAAGTTAGAAATCTCAGGGGAATGGGAAGAAGGAACGATTGTGAAGGGGATTTTTGTGGTCTTAAAATGCACTCTGTAGCAGTCCTCTTCCTTCTCATGCTCTTGACTTGTTTTATACAGAATCTGTTATGACAGTGTCCTGAAGATGAACATTTCTGCCTTTTTTTTTTTTTTTTTTTACTATAGAAGTATTGAGATTTTAAAGCTCTCAATTTCAGAATTTGAGACAAATTTTAGTGCAGGAAAAGCAGACTCAAACTCCCCCCTCCATCGAACTCTCTTCCCTCTCCTCCCCTCCCATCCAAAAAAAAAAAAAAATTAAAAAAATCAAGGGGTATTTAACAAAGTATGAGGAAACAGACCTTCTCTATTTGGGACCTTTCAATTTAATATTAAAACTTCTGCTGACTTAACCAGATTTTGACCTTGGACTCCCCAAGCTGGAAGAAGCTGTGGCTCTGGTTTCAGCCTATTGCCTGCCTCCCTGCACCCTCTCTCTCCTTCTTGCCTCCCCATGAATATAAGTTTTGTGACTTGATGCTCTGTTTTGCCTTGGCTATCATACATTTGCCAACTGGTGGACAACAGGTTAAAAATCTGGGGAGTCAGTGAGGAGGAGTTACCCTGGTGTGACACGGAGTAGGTATGAAGGTATGATACTGATTTTATGGCCTCTTGCTCATACTCAGAGAAAAGGATGGTGTAACTTAGGTATCTCCATAACCTATTATTTTGACCCAAAATGCAGCATCAAAGGCATAGGCAATTGCGTGCAAGTCGGGTGCATGTGTAATAACAGCAGTATTAGTATCCTGAGGCCACTGTAAGTCAAAACTTGACTGAATGGAGTGGTCCATAGCTGTATTTTGCCCTTGTGTCCCTCTCTATTTTCTTTCTGTCTCTTTGCTGATGTGGAACAGTGAGCCCAGGCTGCCAGTATTTTCCTGTACATGGAACTGAGAGAAAACCTTCATATCCATTTAAAATTTTGAGTCTGCCTTTATGTGTCATAAAAAAACCTGATAAAGGAGCACAAGCACAACTTTGTTTGTTTTGGAGGGTTTTTTGCTTTTCAGTTCACGTTTAATGAAGTAATTACAGTGAAATACTCTCAAAATTCAAGGCCTAATTAAAGCAAAGAATAAAACCTCAATTGATCCATTATTTAGATTGGTGAGAAGTGAGCATAAAGCAGCAATGAAAAAGTTAGTACATTACGGGAGGAAAGAAGCACGCTCCCTCTTGGAGAATACTGATGGGAGGAAGACCTTGGGACGACAACAGCCAGTCAGGGATGCGCTTAAATTATTTACAAAGAGTTCATCTTCGAACAAAGAAGAATGGGGCAAAAGCAAACATATCAGTCAAAAGGATACTTTTCCTTGACAAACACAGGTGTTGCCGAATGTGTTTGAATCAGAAGCTGTCTATCCCAGTATCCTCCTTTTGGCAGACTAGCCCCCAAACGGCACAGTAAGAAATGAGCTCTTAGCTCAGCAGTGAAGTTCTTCTGCCTCCAAATAGGCATAATTTGGCTTACAGTCGGAGTTGCTAGCTGCATCTGCTTCTTTTGAGCGCAAGGTAAGATGGCAGTTTCAAGTCCCACTTTGCAGATCAGATGGAGCTGTGAACAAGAGGGATTCATGGCGGCAGGATCTTGGCTGTGCCCACGCAGGGTGTGTGGCACTCGGCTCTTGGGTTGGAGCATGCCATGCTAGTCATCGTTCGCCCTCTCCTCATCAGTGGCTGTCTGGAAGAAGCTGAGCCATAGGGCAGATCTGGCCCACACAGACCATCCTGCTTTGATGTCTCAAAAGAGGATGTTTCCTTTTCAATAGTCTCCATAAATCCTCTGGCAAAGCTTTAACCAAATTGCTTTCCCTGCCCTTCTTTAGCAGTTCCTGTAAAAAAATAACAAAAAATTTTTCTTTACACAAAGGTGGTTTTAAGCTCTAAGAAATTACACGTTCTGATTAGGTTGTTTGGTTTTATGAAGACCAACTAAATTATAATAAATAATTTTGTTATTCTGAATTTCCCAGATGCCAACACTGACTGATTCAGAACTCATCCCCATATTATCTTACTTTGTAAGGTATCTCTGTTGTTCCTTGAAGTGCTATATTAAAGTCTTGGGTAATTGCCCTCCTGTGTCCAACATCCCTCTACCTGCTTTGTTATTCCTATTGCATTTTTGCCAGAATAATACTTTGAGGGGCAGTAGCTCTGAGTACTCAATGCTTCTGAAATTCGTCTCTCTTCATTATGTGCCTAATTTCAGGTGAATTCTTTTCAGACCACTGCCCTTTTTGTTTAGACTTAGGTTGGAGAACAGTGCTTGCAAAGCATCTCTAGGAACAGCCTCCTCTGAGCAAAGGTCTTGGACTGAAATTCGTGTAATTTCTACTTGAATTTCTCTTTTGGGGGCATAAAATAAAACTGCAAGAAAGTTACAGTCAGATGTGTACATGCAATGCTGGAGTTCAGTCACTGAGTAAATCTCTGCTGCCCTTTCTCTGCAGAGCTTCGCCAAGGGACAAAGCAATTACAGCTCTCTGTGTAGACGAAGTCCCAAACTGCTTGAGAAGGTTTCTGCCATATATCAATACACGAAACAGATTGCCAGTTCCCTCTCTGAAAGGCACAGTACTCAGGTTGTTTCCCTAATACCACCTGGGGAGGCAGAGTGGCCCTGAGTTGCTCCCTGTAGCAGGTTATAGCCGAAATGCCACAATTTAATCCTTGTAATGCCGAACCACTAGTAACTGTTTGGAGCAAGAGTAGGAGAAAGTCTGCCTCCTCCAGCCAGCTGTAGATGCTTCAGGTCAAGAAGTTGTTTCTCACATTTCTGCTTAACAAATATGCCTTTAGAAATGTGCATGAAAGGCAAAATAAACACCGGCCTTAAATCTGCTTTGTGAAAATGGACTGTTACGGTCTCAGCTGGGTTTGTATCTGAATGCATACAGAATAAAGTAGGGTAATAAATGCTGACTGCATGGCAGCTTTTGTGTCTATTTCGACAGCACTCAAAGTAGTATCCCCAAATTCCTCCAAAATCAAAATGTTCCATTTTCCCATTTTCAAAAAAATGTAATTCTTGGGTTTGTGTCAATTGGAAGCAACTTTTCTTTAAAATAAAACCTCTAATCATTTTTAATTAAATGCTTGAAATAGAAAAAAATTATTTGGTGTAGTTTGAAACAAAACTTTTGCTGACATTCCAAAATCATCAGCAAACTGAAACATCAGCCATGAGCCCGCACTGTTTAACTGTATCAGTGTGGCTAAGGACAAATGGCATTCAACAACCGTGCCAGCAGCAGTGGTTAAACTCCATAATTGTTTCTTTTATTGTCCCCCTTTGCAAAGATTTTAAATCCCTTGTTACGCAATTAACTCCTCTTTTCTGCTAAAGGCTCTTGTCTCTCTTGACAGGCTCTCTGATTACAAAACGTCTGCTGCAAACTCAGAGTGGCAGCAGATCCAAGGATAGGAAATCCACTTCCTCCGGTCATTACCTTGAGCTGATTGGAGTGTCTCAGAGCTGTAATGGACAGAGGAGGAGGGTGGGTGGCCAGAGCGCCTGCAAACATTGGGATTCCCGATTACGGTCCTCTAGCTCTGCTTTCTTCACCCCTTCAAATTCCTTCCCTCCTTTCTCTGAAATGGCATTTTCTGGAGGAGGATGGGGCAAGTGCCACTGGTGGAGGGAGCAGTGTTTTCACTGAGGAAGGCGGATCAGCTCGCTCTTGTAGCTGGTGGCAGTTTTCCTTCTGCTCACTTCTATCTCGGAGATAAGCCCCTTGCTCCGCTTTTCATTGTCAGCCATGAAATCAGCTACCATTTCAGAGCACCTCTCAGTAGTTTCCAAATGCCTTTGACGCATTTTGCCTAAACAGGAGACTGCTGAGAATAGCTGCTAAATCTTTAAATCTGGTTTCACACTTAGTCGTCTTTGTGACTTTAAGTTTGTTGTTAGCATAGCTGGTGTTCCAGGTCACCGAGAGCCTGGGATTAATACCCGAAGACTTGGCATTAATACGAGAGACTAGCAGTTTTATTGAGCCACTCCACCCTGTCTGGGGATCTAAACTAACTAATTCTCTGAAGACTTGCCCCGGAGTGCTCTGTGTCTTTTGTAAGGGATGGATTGGGAGCGGGGTGTGTGTGTGTCTTTCCCTAAGCCCTTCTGAAGGACGGGGGAGAACAGTAAAGCCAGGACGTTACTAGACCATCACTTCTTTCTTGGCAGGAGACGAGCAAAACTTTTCATCAGGATGGGGCAAAGGTCCTTGTTTCCACTGAATGATACAAACACACTGACTTGTTGCTACTGTCTAAAGATTCTTGATTCTCATTTCTACATACCTTCCTTCCTCCTTGCAGCTTAATGAAACCATTCACTCAACTGGCTTTTCTCCCCCCTCCCCTTCATCTCCATCTGTCCGCTCCAGGTGGCAGCTCATCTGGATGATACTGTACCTTCGGTTTCAGGGCTCTTGCATCAGTGATAGTTCCTATACACAGCTTCTGTTGGATGTGTCGCAAATTAATTATTCTGAGTTTTGTAAAACACCCAGTTAAGATGGGCAGGAAAAGAAATGTTTGGATTTGACCAACTACTTAACAACTCTAACAGTATGTGAAGCTCTCTAAAACAGAAGAAATTTTTTTATGCGTGTTTGGGTACAGATTCATTCCATGAAAGTATTTCCCTAAATGCTTTACAAACTGAAAATGACAGTTGCGTATTATGTGGCAAGCTATCTGACCAACTGCAGTCACCTTCTGCAACTTCTTGACTGACGTGGGCTCTCAAATCAGGGGAGTTAGCAGAATTTGGCATAAAACATAAGGGCACAAATTGTCTGGGGGTAACCAGATGTTTCCATGGTGAGAACAGCAAATGGAATGTTTCCAGAAACAGGAAATACTTCTAGCACTTGTTTTCTAAGGAACAACATTCTTCCTCTGTATCCTAAGGCTTCTTGGTTCTCATTGTCTGGCCCCTCCTTTGTTAGATAAACATCGCCAACCCTCATCAGTTTCCAGACTCCTTTCTCATCTTCTGTATCTTTCCCCCACAGCTGTGGCACTAAAACAGCTCTCCTGAATGCTGTCTCATTCCTCGAGCACCCTGTCAGAGTACCCACTGAACATGATTATAAAGCCCAATTTGAAACCAGTATTGATTCTGATGTTGAGTGAAAGGCTAGGCTTCATGTCTTCTTTTGGTCTTGCCCCAGCAAGAGGCACTAGGAGTATCAGGCTTCCTTCCTTCCTCTAGGCTGCAGTCACACAGAGTCACAGAATCAGTCCCTAGATGCTGTGTGTGGAGAGGAGCAGTATTTCCCATTCCTTTCTCTTTTGCTTCTTCCCAGAGTTGCGGTTGCTCATTGCCACAGTTTGAAATATCCTGACAAAAGCTCCATCTTTGGTCTTGAAGCCATCTTTGTCCTGCAGAGCTCATTCCCTTGCCAGCTGCACCTGCTTGCACTTTGGTAGGCCAGAAGCCTTGAAGCTAAACGATTACCAAATTTTGTCAGAAGTTACTGTCCTTCCAGGGCTTTTTAATTTTCAGATGCTGTATCCCTGGATTGGCCGCTGTTGGATTCCAGTGGGCTGGCTTTTATTTTTTCACATTGGGAAGAAGAAGTTAGAGACCTGCCAGCAGATCTTCCTGATGCTTTTCAGCAGCTCTCTCCCTAGATGCTATGTCCTTAGCCATCAGCTCTGAAGGCATTGTCCCTTAAGTCAAGCAAATTGGCTTTATTTTACCCTAGCTCTTGAGTATCTTCCCTTTTCACCCCCTTGCACTTCTCCAAGCCCTTGCAACGTGTCTTTAAATCGCTCCTCATCGCTCCGAAATCTGAGCTGAGAGTAGGTTCCTACAGCGCCATGCTCTGTCCTTCACCTGTGGTCACACCTGCTTGTCCATGCATTTCCCATCTCTGCAGGTCTGCAGACCACCCTTAGGTGCGAGGAAACTGGGCGCATGGTTGTGCTCCCCCGGCACGCATCCCGCTTCTTTTTCTGGAGCACATCACTGAGCTGCTAAGTCCGTGGAAGAGCCAAGGCACTCCACATCACCTGCTCCTGCAGGTTTGTCTGCAGCGTCTGGTCTCTCCAGCTGCTGGCTGTGTGTGTGGGGAGGGGGCTGGCAGGAAAGGATTATATTCATTACAATATTAAATAAATCAGGTGGAATTAGCTCTGAGCAGAAAGCAGCAGCTGGCTTTTGCAGTGTTGCGGCAGGCTCCGCCAATTATGCAATGCAAGGAGACGCTGTCTGGTTTCCATGCCTCCTAGGCCATGACAGGCCTGGAAATACTGTTTGGCAACTTCTTTTGGTCTTGTCCAGTAAATCATGGAAGCATAGAATGGTTAGAGTTGGAAGGGACCTTAAAGATCATTCAGTTCTACCCCGCCCCCCACCATGGTCAGGGACACCCCCCACTCGACCAGGCTGCTCAAAGCCTCATCCAGCCTGGCTTTGAACATTTGCAGGGATGGGGCTTCCATAAAGTCCCGGGGCAACCTGTTCCAGTGCCTCACCACCCTGACAGCAAAGAATCTCTTCCTGATATCTAATCTAAATCTCCCTTCTTTCAGTTTAAAAACATTACCCCTCGTCCTATTGCTACATTCCCTGATAAAGAGTCCCTTTCCACCTTTTCTGTAGGCCCCCATTAAGTACTGAAAGACCACTATAAGGTCTCCTCGGAGCCTTCCCTTGACATCTGTCCTCTGTTTGAGCCTCTGAGAGCCTCTTGCCTCCACTGAAGAGCAGCCGTTCTTTTAGCCTGGTCTCTGTCAAAGCTGTAACAACAGGGACCTCTGGACACCCTTATGGCCCAAAACAGGAGCAAGGAAGAATGTGGTTAGCTTTATTCTTATTAATATAGTGGTCTATTGATTTTAACTGGTAGCTGTGCTGTGGTAGTTTTTTAATGCTTAGAGCAGCAAAATGAGGCCACGTTACCAACACCATGGCGCTTGCCCTAATTATTCTGCAAGGTTAATTTGCTGAGGCTGCGCGGGTATGTGTGCCTGACAGATTGATTCCTTTGTATTATATTAGCTAAGGGAGGACACCGAGTTTCATATGTATGTGGGGGAGGGTGAACAATTAGATGGAGGAGATCTTTTGCTCCGGTAGCATGGGCAGGTCAAGGTTATGCTGAGATGAAATTATAGCTGAAACACAAAGGGTAAAAACCCTGCTAAGAGACACCAAGATGGATCAGGATGAAAAATCTTGGGGAGGAGATGGATTCTTTGAATTCAGGTGATAATGGACTTGTAGAGTGTTCAACCTTGACAGAGGAACATGGGGAGAGTGGTGGTGTATATTTGCATGGGTGTGCACAGAGGAAAATTTATTTATCTTGTTTGACAGATTGTGGCTGTAACTGAAAGTTTAGAAGATTACTCTCCAGGGTTGAGAGCTGCAGTGTGGAGCTCTGTATAGTAGACACATGACTATGCAGACAGCAACCTGGAAATTCAGCTATTACAGTAGAAAAGCTAGGTTATGGTGTAGGCCCAGATCACAGCTGGTCAGACTTCTCAAGAGAACTTCTTTTCCTTCTTCCAAAACCCATCATATTTACAAATGTAGGCAGCTCCTGTTACAAGGATACTGTATTGCTAACCTTTAAGAAAATGAGATATGCCCATCTGCTGTAGAAGAGACTAATCACCAGCCAGAGATGTTATGGAGCATATCTCAGCAGAGAATATTTTAGCAGAGCAAGGAAGAAAGTGGTGGAATAACTGTGAAAAGACAAGGCAGTGATTCCGAATGCATTTGTAAAACTAGAGCCAGAAGATGAGAATAACTGGAGAAGACCATAACACAGTGGTACATGTTTCCTAGTAGTAACCAAGTGAGCATATTCACCTCACAGTAATGTCCCCATGTCTCGCCAAAAAGCAAGTACATGCTCATCAGTAAACTGTTAACCTGGGAAACTCTGCTCCAGTGACAATGGGGAGCACTGCCACAGGTCTGAGTGCACCTCCAGGTACACAGGTTTTGTTCTCGCCAGAGTTTAGGAGCTCAGTATAGACATAGCTTGCTCAGGATTCATATTTTCAACCTTCCATGGGAAGCTTAGCTTAGAGCAGGAGATTGCTGATGAGTTAGCAGGGGGAACTCTTCTTTTGCCTTTACCATAACCTCTTCCCCTGCACAACATTAGTGAATCCTGCCTTGCTATGATTTCAGACATAAATCTGCAATTCTGCCTGCTTAAAGATGCCCTAGTACTTGTCGAAAGAGTAAAGGGACTAAGGCGAACCTCCACTCTTGGGTAATTACATTCTGCTCTGTAACTTCTCCATCAGATGTAGTATAGAACAGATTTATTTATTTATTTTCTGCAGCCAGTAGGAAGCAGGACAAGAGGTCTACTGGTAAGAGGTCTGTGTTGGATTTGGTCCCATCCGGTGTGTTACGTGATGCCAAATTTCAAAACAAACTCAGGATTGCGTGAAACTGGTTGGGAAGGCTGCACCCCTGAAGAACTGCCTGTGGTAATGATCTCTCACCCAGATCATGTTAATTGGAGGATGGAAAGAAAAGTGTCTTTTGCCTTGCGTTAATTTACAGACAGTCTGTGGAAAGGATCTGAGTGAGGTGAGTGGGAGGATGAAAACTTCCCTAGTGCATTTTGTGATTTAAAAATAATAATAAAAAGAAACCCCTTGTGTTTTGAAAACTCTATTAAAAGAAATGTACTTCTGCAGAAGAACAGCATGAAAGAGGAAAGTAAGGGCTTCAGCAAGGTGAATCAGAAAAAAAATTGTCTTTGGGGCTGGCTTTAGGGTGTGGAGCTGGGAGCTGAAGGAAACAAATGGCACTGCAGTATCTGAAGTAAACGAAGCCAGTTCGATATATATTTATTTGGAGCAGCCATTTACCTTATGCTGAGTGTCAGGGGAGGCTGAGAAGGAAGCAGTGTCCACTTGCAGACACAGTGGCAGAAAGAAGCAGATTTTGGCTGTCACACTGAGGCTCACATACCCCATTGGGCTAGCGGTGTGAAAGAGACAGATTGCTCGGGAAGTGTTTTCTAAGCAGCTCGAGAAAATCAGCCCCAGTTCTGGAGGAAATAGCCTGAGCTTCAAGGACCACCTCCCCTCAGCTTAGGGCAGAGGAAGTCATTTGGAGTCCCTAGAAGCAAAGCAGCATTTAAAACCCCTGTGGAATTTTTTGTGCTGCCTTGTGCTCCCAGTAACAGTGGCAAATTTTAGAGATAAACAGTGGAACAGGGATGGCAAAGAGACTAACATCTGAGAGCGCTAGTGGCAGGGAATAAGGATGGGAAGAGAAGAAATCTGAAATGCTAAAGATGAAATGTGCTTTATGTTTGTGGAAAGGTGGGAACTGTGACAAACTCAGACCTGGAGCTTATGTTTTATTATATATTTTCCCCGTGACCCCTGGAGAATACACAAATAAAATCAATTAATGGGCCTTGAAGAAGAATCACTTTAAACTGTTCAATTAAACCCCGCAATGCAGAGAACAGAAAGGAGAGGGGGGGAAAAAAAACAATAAATACGTCTTAAAAAATGGACTTGTCTGAGGCGCCTGGGCCCCGACATGCACCATTACTGACGGATCGAATCACACTTCCATTAACACCATAATCTTATAGACTCCACAGGCCGTAAAAAAGGGATTTACTTTAATCAGGTTTGGTTAGGGCTGAATTTGAAAAGCGCTACAAGTGAAATAAAACACGACCTCGTCCCCCCTTTGATTTTCTTTCTTCTCACTCTGGCTCTCTAATTTACAATTTGCCAGCTGCCAGCGGTTCATTTCTAATGGCTGTGATCCACTGGTGTATGTCGCACTCTCTCCCTTATTGTGGCGGAAATGATTAGGGAGAACATAGACCTTTCATTTCCGTCCCCACCTCCCACTTCCCTGGACAAACGCCTGGGATGTAGCATTTCCTTTCAGGCGGGCTTTAGTCCTCCGCATTTGTGTGTCCCATACCCTTTCCCTGGCTCTCCTGGGGCTGGTATTTGGTCACTCAGACTGTGGCTGGGAAGGGATTGGGGAGGAGAAGGAGGCATGGGCTAGAAATAAGGAGGATGTCCATCGGCTTCTAAGCGTGAGTATTGACCACTGAGGAGACCAGGAAGCCACAAGGTATCAAAGTAGTGGATTTTATTTCACTTGCCATCTCCTTTTTCGTTGCTTCTGCGCCATGCTTCAGCCTATCCAATTTACCCTGCGGTGCCAACTAACTGTTGTGATTCCTGCTCCTTTATTAATTCATCCCCTATCCAGGGGAAATCCAACACACTCTGTATGCCAAGAGCAAAGATATAAAGTGTGTTTGCTTCTGCTGCTCTGACCATCTCGCTATCCCTAGTGATAAAAAAATACCCTATTTTTTGCTGTTTAGAGCAGTGTCTCAGAGGGATGGTTGCCAATGATAAGAGCGGTTCATCTGCTGTCTTCTACTGGGTCATGTACTTCTCTAGAAGTCACTGACCATGGCAGTGTAGGCACTCAGGTGGCAGCAATGAGGAGCTGTAGATCACAAGGTCACCCTGGGCTTGCACCTGTAGGAACAAAAATAAAACCAAAAAAACCCCAGTCAGTTGGAATAGCTGCTGCTTCCCATGCCTGTGTGCTTTGTCCTGACCTCTGACAGGGTCTGCCACATGCTACAGTGGACAGTTTGGTGGGAAATTGGTTGGGTAATAGTCCTGGGTACAACACAACAAAATTAACTCAGCATCTGTGCAAGACTGCTAGGTCAGCTGTGGTCTAAGAGTTGCTCTGTGATAGCTGGATGCTGACAGGTGTATTCGGGTTCTCAGCATGGTGCCTGTGGAAAATCATCTGGTTGTTTCAGAGTTGCAGTTCCCTGAAATTTTCCCTCATTTACCTTACATTCCCTCTTTCTGCCCCGACACGCAACCCACATATGTGATTGAAGATGTAAACTCCTTGTGTTTAACTTGATAATGCTACACATGTCTCCCACACAGCTCTAGAAATGCATACACCCAGACTGGACTTACTCCCCTGGGTTTTAATGATAAAGGTTTTATGGCAAAAAATCCCTAGTAGGCAGGAGAGAAGCTTAAGGATTGCATGGGAGATCTGGTTTCGTAGCCACGCTTGACTTCCTGAGAGCTAGAACATGGAGGAAACGTTATTCCTTAGTTCAGTTGGGAGAAGCTGGTCCTGGAGAGCTGTAGCAGAGGAACTGCTCTTCTAGGTTGGTAGTGCTTGATGACTTCTACGGCAAGGGTGAAGAAATACCCTCAATATGGAAGGAAACTCACCAGAGCGCTTTGTAAAAATAGGTTCAAGCTGCAAAATTTACATAGTCCTCCTAAAGGCAGGGAAAAGGCTTTGAGGTTGTTCCAGTACAGCCAGACATGAAGAATGACAGATGAGAGAGGGGAGGACAGTCAGAGGAAAGGGAAAAAGTGAAGGGAAATGCAGGGAATAGGGGAGCAATACGGAGGAAAGGTTTATTGGCAAAGAGTAATTTCAATTTAAAAGGAGATGCTGAATGGGAGAGAGGCTCTTATATGGACATTATGGGCATTTGTGTGTCTATATGTAAGGGGGGGAGAGAGAAGGGGGAGAAACTTAAGGGAGGGAAGCGAAAAAGGAGTCTGAATGAGAGTTTGGTCATGGGAAGGCAAAGCTAATGTTAGCAACTGATAATAAAGGCAGGCAAAGGGGAAAAAAAAAGCATAAAATTCACTTAAAAACTCTCCAAGTTTAAAAGCTCCCCAGAGGCTTTGTAATAGAAAAGGGCTTTTAAGTGCTATTTTTTTCCCCTGTTTTTCCTTTGGGGATGTCTCAGAGGGATGATTTATTGTCTAATGTATTTAAAGTGACAAGGCCAATTTTGGCGAGCTTGCTGCAGCAGTGCCAGCAGCGCTTTTCGCGGCCCTGCAGAACGCACCCGCTGCTGATGGGTCTTTGACGGGGGGCCGTACGGCCGGGCTCCAGCCGCAGAGCAAGCCAAGGTGGGGAGATGCCCTTGCAGAGCAGGCCCGGCAGGGAGGCAGCATCCCAGTGCATTCCTGGTTTAGCTGGTGAGAATGGAAGAAGCTGGTGTAATGACAGAATGAGAAGATGGATAGAAGCTAATGCCAATTTCTGCACCCAAAAGGGTTTTTCAGGTGCCCTTTGAAGACAGAGCTCGATCTCCATTCCCCTTCCATGCTACCTTCTGCTACAGCAGTTGGCTCGTACATGTGCCATAGCCCTGGCTTCTGCTGAGCTGTCTGCAGGCCAGTTTGGGCTGTTCCTAATCACTGGTGACTCCTGAGGTGTTACCTTCTTCCCTGGGTATATTTCTGTGGAGTCTTGCCACTGAGGCACGACTGCAACCCCGTTCTCTTCATACCACTACAGCTGCTGCAAGCAATAAGCCTCACCTTCTCAAGGAGAATTTTAAAAAATCTCAGGGCTAAGGATTTTTTTTTTTTTAATATTGAGCCTGTATTTACTTTTGCTCTATTACACTTATATTTATACCCCTTAATACAATTCCTCTACCTTCTTGGTATTTACACACTTGTAGACGGTTAATCTTACCCCTTGCCAAGCAATACATATTTAATTATTTTAATCTCTTCTCATATGTCAGTGCTTTCAGACCCTTGATCATTTTTTTTTCCTGCTGCTCTTCTCCGTATTCCCTGTGCTCATCAACATCTTTTGTAAATGCATGTTGCCCAGAATTGAGGGCAGTATTCCAGGTGCTGTCCTGCCAGATCTGTACAGAGGGCCAGTACCTCCTCACTTTCTGACATGAGTTCTCTGCAGATGAAGCACGGCATTATGTTAATTTTTTATATATATTTTTTTTTCTACTGCTGCTATAGAACATTGCAGGTCTGTAACTTAACTTGCTGTCCACTCTCTCCCACAGCCCTTATTTGATCATTACCCTTTTCCAAATCGACCTCTCTTTTAATATCCTGGTTGCCATTTATTTTCCCTCATATGTACTAACCTGGATTATTCTAAGCCAGTTCTCATTTTCTTTGCTGGCCCCTACTCCTAACCTTTCTGGTTTATGTTGTGTTTGTCTGCTTACAGCAATGGCTAATGGAAGAAGCTATTCATGTTTCGGTAGTCATTTATTTAGCTTCTGATCCTCTGCTCCCTGCAATTCCTTGTGCTTGTTTGCTCCCTCCCTGCCACTGTGCCCCTTACTCATGAATGGTCAACACGCAGGCAGCTGTGCCTTGTCGCTGTAGTAGCCAGGGAGAATCTCCTTGACCCGAAAAGCAGCAGCAGCCACCTCCTGCTCGGCTTGGCCGCGTGAATGCCGAGTGCACCAGCCAGCTTTACATGTCCTGAGTGCTGCCTGATGCTTCCTCTTATAATCAGTCTGAGCATCACTGCTTCTCCCAATCGCCCCCTGCGCTTAATTGACCAATAGAGCTAGACATATGGAGGATCGAATCACAAACCCAAATCAGCAGTTGTCAGAGGAGATTAATTCAAACAGGAAGCTACAAAACACTTGGGTTTTTTTCTTTTTTCCTTTTTTACTTTTTTTTGCCCTCAAGCTCCAATGGAAGAAATGATTATTAATATCCCCAGCTGTATACTCAGGCAGATGGCAGTGACTCCAATGCACTCCCTCTACCAACTTTCCATGTGATTTCTGTAGCATTTAAGCAACACTAGCAAATTACTGAGGGAGGGAAAGAAAGAAGAAGTTGCATTCACGCTGCCTAATTCAAAACATCTAAGTTAGATTAGCCTGTGTTAAAAGGACAGGCTGTCTTAATTCACTGTAGAGTCAGTGCAGAGAGACAGGTGCTCGGAATTGCTCTCTGGAGGTACTTCTCACTGCTGACTCCGAAGAGGTGAGCATCCTAAATCAGGTGCACGTGTCCTCCCTCTTTTATCTGCATTGTCCTCTATATTGTGCTCAGGGGTCTTCAGCTCCGAAAATACACCCACCAAGGATGCTGTAGCTGTGTCCTGCTCTGACTGCCAATCGCAGCCATGCTGAGATCAAGGCCTCTTCATGTTAGCCACTTACTGCACACTCCTGTGCCAAGAGGTGGCCTTTTCCCACCCCTGTGGTCTAAACAGACAGCAAAGAGGCAGCACAGTCTGAGGGGGACAGCAAAGGGAGTAGAAATGGACAGTCGGGGGAACTGAAGATCTTGGCAAAGCAAGGCAGCCTACTTTATAAAGCACTTAACGGGGACTTTGGAGGAGGCTCCCATCTTCTTTGTGTCTCTCACTCAGCAAAGCAAAGCAAAGCAACTCCCTCCACCTTACCTCCTTCACCTCCTCCAGCTGTGGAGAGCAGATCACAGCTGCGGGCCTGGGGGTTGAGGAGGAGTCGGCTGGAAGGTGTGGGCAGTTGGTGTTGGGTAACTGAGGAGACCCACCTGTGCTTAGGGCAGGGTGGCAGGTGGAGGCACTCTGGGGATAACAAAGGAAGGGGAGGGAAAAGAGGTATGCCCCGAGCCGGGATCTACAACTTCAGAGGGTGTCTTCTCCTCTCTACCTGTTCCTGCTGTAAGTCTGTGATGTGACCTACGAGTCCTGCATTCAACCAGCAAGTTATAACTGAAGATTGTCTCCTTCTTCAGCTGGTGGTGCAGAAAGGGAAGATGCTTTGCAGGGGTTTCCTACCTGGTAAGGAAAGCGTAGTAACAGAAGCCCTTGCTGGAGCCTATGAGGGGAATAGGGCAGCTCCCAGGTGGACGGCATTATGCTCTTGCAGGTCTGGAGCTGGCTTGAAGGGCAGAGCATGAAGATTGGAGTTAAACCATCAATTTTCAACCTGGCAAAACAAGGAGGGGCTTCCCCAGCCACTGCTGTGGGACCAGCAGCCTTGGATCTGGCCCACGAGGGCTGAGCAGAGCATCCATGGTATGGAGGGGCCCTGCCTGTGATGTCCCCCTGGCAGGGCAAGACCACAGCCCCATAGTATGTGCCATCGCTTATCTGAGGCTACAGCTTGGAGGAAACAGTTTGGACAGGTTGTTCGCTGTGTTGGGTTCTTAAATAACTGCAGTCGGCAAAGGGAAAGAGACGGAAGGTCTTTGCGCTAAAACCTTCTGCTCGATACCTAGCAGTGATTTTTGCTTTTTTCCTCTCTTCTCCCCCTCAAAAAATTAAAAAGTGTGAGGATGCATGAAGATTGGAATAGAAAACATTGACAATCTTATCATACTACTGTATAAATCAATAGCGTGCACTTGACTGGAATAATACTGATTGCTGCATCCTGTGAAAGTTATAGTAGATTGAGGTGGGATTTGAAACTTTGAGACTGGCCTTTTTGAAGAGATGCCCAGACAAGCTATGGACTGATTCAGGAAACGCTGTGCGAAATCCCACAGCCTGTGTTATGCAAGGGGTCTGGTAGGAGCGTCAAAATGGTCTGAATGTGGGAATACTTGGGTTAAGCAATGAACCCAACTACAGCCCTGGAGTTGGAGGGGAGACTTCAACAGGATACTGCTATATGTGGAAGAGCGTACCAAAGGTAAGCGGAACAGCGACTGGTGCGGAACAGTACTGTGCAAATAATTATGTGTGTATGGGGGATAATTATTATCTTACTTTCACTTGATGGAAAAAGGGTTGGAAATTGAAATCCAAACATGCGTGTTTAGATTGTGAGATTAAAAGGGTTGGGATGCGCTTTTCTTACTGAGAAGTACTACTGTTTTGGTTTAGGTGCCTTGCTGAGGATGGACAGTGCGAGGCTGAGGGTGGTATTGTGCAGTGTATTCTGGTGGTACCTAACCTTCTTCTGCAGAATTTATGAGCTGAGGGTCTTCCTAGATAACTTGACTTCTCTGAGTTTCTTAAATAAAAGTCATCTTAGCACAGGTAAAAAAGGTATAAACTGGCCTCTGCTTGTTAAGATCAGCCCTCTTGCTGCCCCTGCCACTCCCTTCAGTGGCATCTGGCATAGCTCAAGAAACTTGGATGGGATTTTTCTAATAACTTTGAGGGGTCGGCCTTACCTCTTGCAGGGTTTGCTGGTGTGTCCACACACAGGCGTGGAGCAGAGGCTGCTGGGTCAAGTGTTATGTCCATTTTTTCCGGATAAGCTAGCAGTTGCCTGAAATGAAGAAATACATATGCACCCTCCTCCTAACTGGGGCAGCAGACATCGATGCCACCAGAGATCGCTCAGGTTGTCAAGTGAGCGGGATTAGGGATGGCCAAGGAATTTCAGAATAAACGCAGCTCTGTTGTGCAGGATAAAAGGAGATGGTGATCAATATATCTTAGAGCTTCAGGGCTTAAGGCAAGCAGCGTCTGACAGGATTAGGAAGAAACTTTTTAACATAGACTAGTCATCCTATAATTGCCTGCCTGGGATGCTCACACATCCTTTTCTGATACCCTGGCGAAGCCGGCCACCTGAGAGGGTCGGCTGGTGCGGCAAGACCTCGGTGAAGAAAGAACTTGGGTCCTGCGGTTCCTGTGTGCCGTAGTTGTTAAAGACACACGATGCAATGAAGCTTGAATTTCTGGGAGCAGAGAGGTAGTGGGTGTTGCACTGAGTCCCATGGAAAGAGGAGGGAAAAGAGGAGCCGAAAATTGGGAAGGGCGGTGGTTCTCTGACTGGGGCCGAGCCCTTGCTGGAGGAATGGGTGGATGCAGATGCAGAGTTTGTGGGTGGGTGAGGGAATTTGCCAGCTGCTTCCCAGAGCCGCACAGGTGTGCAGGGGCTCATTACATCCTCTGTCTGCCGTCATTAACACAGTGGCAGATGTTGTGGGATGTGACTGGTGTAGCCACAGGGGAGAGGGCAAATCTGGAGCCGAGGACTTTGGAGTTGGCCCTTGCTGTAAATGTAGTAATGCCTTCAGGTGTATGCAGAAGGCAGATGTGTGCTTTGAGGGTTTCCCCTCTTTTTCTTCATGATAGAGTTCCTAAACTCAATGTTTACTGTTTCTTCTTCCCCTGACCTCCCTCTGTTTTTTTTATCTAAAGGTAATCTGTCCTAAGAAATGTGTGTAGGTCACTCACATGAAATAGCTATGAAGATAATCTAGGCATCTCTCCCAGTGTTTGAACACAAAGGCTGGAGAGTTGCTGAGCTTGCCTCTGCTTCCACTGGTAGCTCCTGTGGGATCCTTGGCCTGGCTGGGGTTTTGCAGTTCCTGTGTGCCCAAATCCTCTACTGTTTTTGGTTTTTTGCAAGGAGAAATGTTCTCTATTCTGCCTGCCTCTTTTGTGATGGAAATAATAAACAACCCACAGTATCATGCTCTGTAAAAGGACACTGCGCTTCTGTGACCTCCTGTTTCATGTGGTGTTTTACTCTTTCTGACAATCGAGGCACCTACCCACTATGTGCTCCTGCTCTGTTTAACACAAAAGCCTAATAAGTCACAGGATTGTAACGGCAGAAAGGCAGGGTCAGTTCTGCTACAGCTCTGCCTCTCGGGATTCAGTGCAAGCCCTCGGTAGGAACAGGGACTCGGCAGGGGCTAGGTTTGTTTGGCTTGCTAAAATCAAGATACAGAAGCAATGCAGTTGACTTCTGTAAACACACTGAGCCAAAATAGAGCAGGAAGGGAAAAGGGATATTTAAACTGAGAATGTTGGCACAAGAAAAACAGAGGATGAACTAGCTTAATGACTAGAATAAGATTGTGAATGAAGAAGCTTTCTCACTGTTTGTGTAGTGAACTTCCAAAGAAGGATGCCTGCTAAAGTTGTTTGGGGTAAATACTTTGAGTCATTCTTAAAATTAATATTAAATTGTGCATGGATGTCACTGATGGTGACAGGCTGGTCTTGGCTGACTTCAGTTCCCTCTATCTTGTTGGACTAAACCTGTAAGAGAGACAAGGTTGTTAGTATCTCTCACCTCTGGGAATAACTAGAGTCTAATAAGGATGTAAGTGAAATATTCTTGCAGCTATTTTGGGCTGGCTCAGGTCTCTGTCAATCAGCACTGTTGTGTTTTAGAGCCTGCCTGAATGTACTCCTTCATTTGAATGCCTCTACTTAAGTATCAGCATTTCCATTTCACCAGTAAAGAAACTGAGACAGAAAGGTAAAATGACTTGCTTGATGTGCTCACGGTAGGATCAGGACTAGCACCCTGAACACTCGGTGCCAGCTGCATTTGCCTGTTTATACTCCCGCTCCTGTGCAGAAGGTCTGGCTAGCTGAATGTCTCTCTGTGCAGAATGTCTCTCTGCTGAAACCTAGTGGGATGCAGGCTTTCTGGCAATTCTCTGAGATGTAAGCATGTTGCTTTTTGGAAGTTTTTAAGGTTCTGGAATCTGTCATTTCTGCTTTTTGTCTTACAAAGCAGACAATAAGGGAAACATACCCACTATTCTTTGCGGCTTCATCTAATCCCAGTACATGCATGTTGCGTTTAACCATGATAACATCTGGAAACAGGTTTTTCTGTTCATTCTGTTGTTGAAAGACCTGATGATTGCTAGAGTAAAGGTTAATTGCACAGTTTTGCAATCTGGCAGATCGGGGAAGAAAAGAAAGCACGCCCATCCTGGTCTTCTCTGCCCAGCTAACAGTCATGGGTCCTGCTGGTACCACTTTCTGACTGCTGTAAACTGAGCAGCTGCTGCTGTTCCCCATTAGCGAACTGTGAGAGCGCAAGGGCTGTACTTAAATACAGATCGGTATGTTCCTGCTTGCGTAATTGAAACAAGCATGGTTTAGGATGTCATCTGTAGTGGTACCTGCCACGTGCTGGTAGAGCAGTCACTTCGCTACTGAAGTGCGGGCAGGAGAGAAACCAGAACGCTTGCGGTCTTTGTGTGTGCTCCTTTATCTTCTCTCCCTGCCCATCTTAGCTCTTGGTCCTGCCAGCTATTTCAGACAGCAGGGCCTTTAAAAAAAGTGATTTCTGAAAATAAGTTTCTGAGTCTAGGGGATAAGAGCACTTTGGTTTGATCTGACTGAGGGAGAAAGCGTAGTGTGAGGCCAGCTCTTGACAAAACCCCACAGAGGTTATCCAGGAGAAAGCCCTGGGAATGTCCCTACTGTATATTTGGCATTCACACCTTCTTAGCCATTGAAGCTGACCAGCCATGAGAGGCACAGCTGTAGGAAAAAGGTTTCCATTAGCTCTATGGCTCACAGAGCTACTTGTTTAATTTCACGTTTATGATTTAAGAATGTGCGTGTATATCAAGCACTTAGCACTCCTCTCACATGCATTATATTTAATCACATATGCTTACTCTTTTACTGTTTGGTTTTGCATAAGTGTGACATAAGCTCTGAATTATTTCATAAATTTTTGCCTGACTGTAGTATTCATGCCGGTCTCACCCTTCACTTACAGAATGTAGTGGCTGCACTTAACCTGCTCAGCTTCTGCGGGGCTGCCTGTCTATCAATCTCTTTTCTTATACATACAAACAGTATTTGTTTTACATAGCTCCATATTGTACATAACATTTGGCAGTAGGGAAGTCTTGCATGAAAACTTACTACATATGCATGCGAAAGGTGCTGGGGAATAATGTGTAGAAGAGGGATGATATTGCTGACTGGCTGGCTTGGTAGTAGAGATACTCTTGGTAGTAGAGGTACTCTTCTGTGAACCAAAAGAGCAAGTTAAGCAAGGATTAACATTCAAGACGCGGGGCTGGAACTCAAGAGAGCAGTTGTAAGCTGTCCCACAGACTACTGGAGTGATTGTGGATAGCTTACAGGACTTTTTCGTTCACCTTCTGTGAAGGCATGCAATACCACTGTCCCTTGTCATGTGTATTTATACAGTTACGTGATTCAGGGAGGAGGTATCTCCTGTGTGTTTGTACAGCATGGCATAAAATCGGGCACTACCGAAGCTCACTACTATGGTAAAACAAATGGTGATAGGTTTTGTAATGTGACATAGAACAACCTCCCAATTTTGGGGATCCATGGGTTGATAAGTGGTGTGGAAGGCAGTCATACTGAAAGGAGAGGACAGGAAAGGAATAGTTTTAAGTAGACAGGATTCTTTTAATTGGATAGCAGGACTGCCAAGATTTTGAAGGATTTGACAGATGTGGAAGCTTAGCACTTTTAAACCTTTATCTTTACATACAGTATTATGATTACCTAGCTGATCTTTTTGTAGGGTGCAAATGTTTCATAGCATTGATTGTTTGGGGAGTCTAAAATGTAAGCCTCATTACTCATCTCTTGTCCAGCTGCAGTGTTGGCTTGAGATTCAGAATAAGGGTCTTAATTACCTAATGTTTGAGCACAGTGCCTAAAGAATAATAGAGGTCTCTCCTGGATGGTGAAGCAGGATATTAATTTGGGAGGAAAGGCCGGTTTGTCACCTGGAGCCTGTGTGAGGTCACTTGTCATCAAGGTGCTCCCTCTTAGCAGGAGGGACTCAGCAATGACAAGCACAGCCTTCTATTTCTAGAGGATTCAACGTTTAATTACCTTGTCGCTGTCTCATGTAAAATTGCTTCAGGCACAACGAATGCCCAGGACTCCCGTGTGCCGGGGAAGTGGCTGCTCAACCTGAAGCGATGGCACTCGGGCGAGCTGTCGGTGTTCGGTGGGGTCCCGGCAGCGGTGTGCCTGTGGTGGCTATGAACGACCAGCACTGGCAGGGGTTTCACAGCTTCCTCTGACAAGCAAGCAGCTCTGCTTGAGCTAGTGCTGCTGATTCCTTCTGGTGGCTTGATAGGGCCTCTGTTTGCAGCATTTGGCCTCTAGTTTGAGGTGTCTCCATTCTTGCAGCCGTGCTGCTTGAGAGGCTTCAGGATTGATTCTTCTCCTCCCACCCAGGCCACTCTGAGCGCACGGCTAAGAAAATGCAGGGATCGTCAGTGCTCTGTCTCAAGTGTAAAACACTATTTCAACATCAAATGCTCAGGCGAAAATGTCCATGTAAATAGTGCCTACGGGCACCTGACAAACCTGTTTGGCCATAAGTGTTTCTATTTCCATGCCTCATGAGAAAACAAAATTATCATTTCCTCTGGGCTCCAATTCAGCCCAGCCCAGACACAATGAAGTCATCTGTGGACTGATGCTCTCTCAAGTTACCATGTGTCAGCAAATTAATAGCACCTTTTGGTCTCTGCCACTGTACTTGCATGGCCTCCCTTTGCAATGAGGCTAGTTTGAGTGAAATTATTTCCTCAAGGGCCTTCTGAACTCCCCAGTGCAGGAGACTCCACAGCATGAACTCGAGCCTTAATAGATGCAAAAATCCACACGAGTGAGTTGTTACAAATGCCCCAAGGGCAGGCAAAGTTTCAGCTGGTGCTTTCTCTTCCTTATGCACCGAAGTCAATCAATCATGAGATGCAAATCTGTAGAAAATGAGGCTTCATTAGTTCTGCTGCTCAGAGCACTCCCTTGGGGTTTTGTTGGTGTCTTTTTTTTTTTCCTCTTTAATGTTAAATTACATGTCTTCGAACTGCTTGTTCTTAGTGTGGTCAGGTATGTCTAGGGGAGAAGTGTTTCAGAGGGACAACCTTCCTCCCTTCCCATCCTTCTGGAGCCATTCTCTGAGATTTCTGCAGTTATTAAAAATGGAGAGACAGTACTGTCTCTCAGCTATTTGTAAGTATTGTCTGATGGACAAGAACTTGCAGCCCTCTGTAATGCTGCTGTTGACATGGTCGAGGAAAAGAGTTGCTTTTTAATGAGGTGTCCCCATGGGGATGCTTTGATCTAACTTCTTGGGGAGGTATGGGGAGAACAAACAGGAAGGAGATGTCTTAGCTCAGGCCTTTGCCCACTGTCTTCAAGGGCCTTGTCAAATGAAGATGGGGTTATGTGAAAGACAGCGATTTGTTTTGCCAGTCTGTTAGCTTGGAATGTCAAAAACCCTGAATGGCTTTTGCAGACCCTCTCTGAAGCATCAACTCCTTTATGAACAAAAGAATTGTACTGTGCTAGCCAGACCTTGGAGCTAATAAGCAGTAATGGAACTTTTTGTAATGAACTTTAAAGCCATTTCTGCATATGAAACCCTGAATGGAAGTTGTACTGAATGTTTAATAAGCTAGAAGAATGTATGTTTCTCTTCCACCTGTATCTACTTTTTCTGAAATATTCTTGATTCCTAAAAGCCGCTCTGATAGTAGGAGTTAGTGTTTGCTTACTGGTTTTTTTTTGTTGTTGTTGTTCTTACAGCAACAGGGAAGCAGTGAGAAGGTCTGCAGAGGTCTCATGAAAAAGTCTGAATTTGGAATAGTGATGCAGTTCCATGCCCAGCTCAACATGACTGGAGATCTGAGCCCTGAGACACTCAAGCAGATAGATATTCAGTTGGTATAGAAATAGGATGTTTCCAGCAAGAGCTAACAATCAAAATTGATGGTGACTTAGTCTGTTTCTCTCCTGGTACGGATTGAATGGGAAATGAAGGAGGTTTTCAACTTAAAAAAAAAAAAAAGAATAATGGTTTTGGGATGCCTGAGCTGAAGCCCTTGATTGGTGTGCCGTATTGATACAAGAGCTGCTTGGAGGGCACATCTGCTTAGGCCCATCTGTGTATGCCCTGGGTTGTAGTCTAAATTTTGATTTGAGCATAGATACATGCTCTAGTCATTCTTCTGCTATCCCAGAACTCATCTTTTTTCCTGAGCCTTCATTTTTTGTGGCCAAGGTTACTATATCTCACCCCAGTCCAGCTGGAAACTGCCTCCTGTAGTATCCATCTCTCAGCAGGAGACTGTGATTGCAATCAGCTACTCCCAGGCCACTTCACCACAGCCTGATGAGAGCGAAGAGTACTTTAGGCATGCTGCCCTCTCCCTTGCCGCTAGCTTTGCAGAACTGCTGTGAGTTATAATACATGCATGCTTGATTATGTGCTCCTGCTGGACAATGGGAAGAGGAGAGCAGCGGCTGCATCCCTGCCGGGCTGCTAGGACTGGAAGTCGTTTGTGCGTCTCCTGTGCCTGAGACACGAGGACCTATTTGGATGACCTATTTAAATTTTGCAGGCGGTTCACATTTCAGTGTTTTCCATGGAACCAGCAAATCTCAGTGGTTTTAGACAAATTATCAGTGTGTGTTTTCCCCACTGGGGACAGCATGATATCTGCTCCCAGTAGGAATTCGCTGGTGGTGCTACTTGTTTCACATGAGAAAGTGCTGGCAGCGGTAGGTGCCAGATGCCAATAGCAGTTCCAAGGTGTTGTGCTAGTGCTGCTAGATACGCTAGGTCTGCCTGCATCTGACAGAACTTACTAGGCTGGGTTTCTGCTGTTGGATGCTGTGAAGCCACCATCTCCCTGGTTCATGGCTCCTTGTGATTTGCATAACTCTCAGTATTGGAAGCCTGAAGATGTCCAAGGTGACTGCAACTGTTGTAGTCCTTATCTGCCCTGTTTTCTTGTATCCTTCTTGCCCATTGTCTCATTAATCGGGCCCTTAATTGGTTTTTTGAATTCCGGGAGAAGTACGATGAGCTATAACAGGGTCTTTTCCAGCCAAAAGGTAGATCCAGAATATGCATGTGTGAGGCTGATATCTAGAAAGCAACTGGAGTATGAATGATCTCTAAACCATTAAATTACTGGAAGTTCATGCCCTATCAGAAATGAGCCAGGTCCCTCTGAAACATTAAAGTATTCAGAGCATCTCCAGTCACTTCAATATGAGCACCACCTCCATAATGAAGTCTCCGGAGTTCAAGTTGTTGTCTTGCTCTGTTAAATTAGCATTTACCGGTCAAGGAGCTGTTGTCAGTATTCCTCTCATGCATGGGGGATTCTTCCTTCATAAACAACAAATGTTTGTATTTATATTCTTTTGAAATTACTGATTGAGCTGACCAGGAAGTTTCCATGGAAAATGTGTTCCTGGTGCCCTCATGCCTACTGAGTGGGCTGGATTCCTGGGCCTTGTGTTTCCTAAGATGCTGTGGTCTCTTCTGGATGAAGTGATGTTGTACTGCTGGTCAAAGAGCCACGTTACATCAGGGTACACGAACTGGAGCTAGATAATGAGGTATAGAAGATGGTGAGAAAGTGAGATAAACTTATTAAATGCCCTTTGAGAAAATACATTACCTCCTTGGAGCATGGCTGTCTTGTGGAAGGGAAGGGGAGCCAGTTAAAGAAATTGAAATAAAATGTTTGATTCAATAAGGTGTCAACATTTAACTTTTAGTTCCAAAAGCATTACGTAATTTATCATGCTGATTCAAAGTTTTCAAGATGTTCCCTTTTATAAAAGCCCAAATTCTGAGTTTTTATCAGAATTGGAAAGGGAAGTATATACTAAAATAGTGGAGTTTGGTAAAGTTGTGGGGGTTTTTTTAGCTATTTGTTAGCTCTTAGGCTTAGACTGGTTGTATTCTGTGTGAGAGTGGGGAGAAATTCCCCAGGGGTGCTATAACCCTCTCAGCAGCTGCACACAAAACCGCAGGCAGCACCAGACCTCACTGCAGGCAGCAGCTTTGCCTTACCAGTGGCAAGACTCCTGAATTCCTAAGTGGGACCTGTGCTGCATCACACAAGAGGGGTAGGTCCTGGCTGTAGGACCTGTTGTTAGGCTGGGCTACCTTACAAAATGCAAAGAGGAGACGAAAGGCCATGTGGTGGAACGGCTAGAGGTTGTGGGTCTGTGTCTTCAGGGACATGAGCAGATCATGGAGGGAAATTTGCATCCCAGGGGTTCCAAGGGAGTAATGGTTGTGCATCACCTTCATCTCTGATGGCTGTTCTCCTCTCTTTAGTGGGAAGAACAGTGTTTCCTTCTTCCTCCCCCACCTGAGATCACTTCTGTCGAGATCATTTAATGTGAAGTCACCACTGATGAGGGCTATAAAAGCGGAAAACTAACTAGGAAATGATATGCTGTAACAACTGTGTAACTACAGGATATTTATGCATTCAGTCTGATTACTGAAATGTTACTTGGCACTTTATTCCATGAGTGAGTGATTAGATGATAAACTTTATATGCAAAAAATTCGGCATCTGCACACACTATAAAACTGGTATATCTTAACATTGGAGGGGAGGAGGAATATGTTGGGAAGCTGTGCCAGTAAGGTAAAGGGGATTCGGATACAGGACCTCGGTTCTGCTTATACAGATTTCTTCTGTGCACGTAAGCAGTTACCCCTGGGCCTGGATTTTCTCCAGTGACAAGGACACTTGCCAAATGTCCTATAAGGAGCAATTTTACCTCTGGGAGATGAATTAGTTAATGTGTGTGGGTGGCAGTTTCTAAACTTGTGTTTCCCCCTTGGGCAGCTCACTCCATAAATGAGAGGCAGGTCCCCCTGGGGAAGAGGCAGGAGGGGGAAGGAAAAGGGGGGGTTGTTGGAGCAGGAGCCTGATGTGAGCCTATATGGGACCCCCATGTCTCTTGTCTATATTTTCAGAGCTATTTCTGTCATGTATGTATAAATTTTTAAATCCAGTGAGCAAAATACAGGGGTGATGTAGAAGACAGGAGCTGATAGTAACTGATCAGCCAAATCGGATGCAGTTGCAATCTAAAGCCTTGACAGAAAATGTCAAGCATCGATGAGCCCTCCCAAAATGACACTTAAATGCTTCCTTCCTCATGTTGCAGCAGTGATCTCAATGGCCAGCTATAGATTTCTTATTACTTTTCATCATGTCTCTGCAGCCTGGTTCTCTCTCTAGCTCCAAAATGCAAATTTTGCTTGCCCTGCTGTTGCTGTCTCTGCAAAGGTTACTTTCCAAATACATGCAGATAATATTGCAGGTGCTTTCTGCAAAGGTCTTTGGATGAGATTTCAGTAATGGCCTAGTTTCAATTCTGGCTGCATAGAATGAGCCTGCTTTATGGAGAAGGTTTTGTACTGGTCTCAGCGTCTCAAATTTGATTACAGTTGTGGATTCCTTTGTCTTTACTTTTTTCAGAGAAATTTGTGAACACTTCGCCTACACAGCCTTGATACCAATCATGCAGGGTGAGCTGTAGGAAAATCGATGCATCACTTGTCTTGGCAGTTCCAAAAAGGAGATAGTTACTGAAGTTAGAAATATATTAGCTGTGGGTGTGTGTCTCTTTCTCAAGGTGCTGCAGACTTCTAGTGAAATGATGTATTTGCCTCAGGGTACAGCTGCTTTGCTACAGATCCAAGTCTGAAGAAGTACACTGTGCCTGAACTGCCCTCTGATACCTGTCATTGCTCGAGATTTGACCTGGTTTTAAGAATTGTCATTATAAGCTTCTGTTGGTTTGTTTTTTTTTTTTTTTTAAGTCATCTTTCTGTCTGCCCACTTGTCAACTATTGGGAATGGAGACAGAGACAGCAAGGTCAATGTTCCAGCCTGACAAAAAATTATGTTTATTATACTTGGAAGGATGGGCTGAAAATATTTGAATGTGGCCTAAGATTAGCTTGGCTTAGATTAACTGGGAACAATGGTGAGAGCGTTCTAGAATCTGCTACCTGGTAACCACCAAGGCTCAGGGTATGAGGTGAAGAGTTGCTGATGTCTAGTACACTCCGCTCATCGTCCCCACAGTCCCCCCTCCATCACTTGAGAGCTCCTGACTTCAGACAGTTTGAAGTCCCTGCTGCAGGTAAAGCAGTCTCCATTTCATTTCATTCTGCATTTGCAGTGTTGATGTGTGACTACTTAATGTTTTTCCTTGTGCTTTGATCCTCTCCTCTGGATAGAAGAGAAGTTAGAGTTCCCGGTAAAAGTGGGCAGAGTTGACACTGGTTTTTTTCCCTTCAGATCTCTTTTAAAATTTTCTCCTATTGTGGTGCTTTCAAAAGCAAAACTCTAAACCTGAATGCTCATAAGTTAGGCAACAAGTATGTTAGGCAGGAATGCAAGCCAGCTAAATATTTAAGCTTTGAGCTTAAAACACATTGAAGTAACAGTTTAGATTCAGTTCCTGTTTAAGAATGAGTGTAAGGTTTAATGTTTTTTTTGGATTGGTTTAATTGACATTTCATGCAAGCCAGTGTATCTTAAACTGCTTAAAATGTTCTTTTTGTTTGTGTGAAGTTTACCATCTCTACGTCCATCTTTTAGCTCTGATTTTGCATGTGGATATTAAATCCTTCAGGCAGAAACTGTTCCTCTCTTGTCTTTGCGCAGCACCTAATGCAGTGGGGTCCTGCCTCCGATGGCTTCTTAATTTCTGCACTAACGCACTCAGTTCTGTTGGTACCAAACAGTGAGGCAGGCGCATCCTTGCCCCTCCGTAAAATGCAAAAAGGCAGCAGCTTTTGGCGGCACCGATGCTTGCTTGGTGAAGCTGGATGAGAGCAGGACAGCTTGAAAAGAATGGCTGTGTGGCGTGAGGATGCAGCCACGTTTTATCTGGAAGTAACCTTCATCCTTGCCTAGTTCAAAGGGCTGCACATTGTATACCCAAGCGTGTTTGTCTCTTCTTAGCTGCCCTTTCATTGCTATCAAGGACTGGCGATGGTACCTGCCGTGTTGCTCTCCCTGTGAAATGTCAACGAAAGCAATTCAACTCTTATACTGATTTGCTCCAGCTAAAAAATGTCAGGAAAGCATTCCTTGCCATCAAAGCTTGCCTTTGTAAGAGGAGCTGGCTGCTGAGTAGAGAAGTCAAAGATTACTGATATGGAGCGATCAATTGAGGAACCGTTACTCAATCAAATGGTTCTCCTGGTATCATAAGCTATGAGAGCAGAGCTCAGTCCGTTTAGAGATCGTCAGAGCCCTGTGACTGAGTTAATACAGAGTCGGCGATCGATCAGACGCTCTCTCCCTTACCTCCCCTTAAACTTTCCCTCTTGCTCTCTGCTTTTCCATCTCTCCTGTTTGTCCTCTGCTTCACCACCCTCACTGCTATCTGCTTTCCCTTTCCCTCCTCTTTTACCAGCTGCCTCCTGCTCCCAGTTCCTGTTCATCACCTCACTCTGCGAGCCCAGCCTGATGTATACATGACAGATGTATAACAAGGTTGGCAGATGCTTTGTTGTTAAATGAAGGGGGCTCTTTAGTATGTCAGTTCTGGCAGAGTGTATTCTCTTTTCATTTTGAGGAATACAGATTAGGGTTTCTTTTCTTTTGAGAAGGTGATGGTCTCTGTGTGTGTCTTCCTCTGTGTTATTTCATTAGAACCATAAAGGGAATATCTGTCCAGGTGATGGGCTCATAAGCACTATTAATGCCACTTAGATCTTCATGTATTTTTCATGAGGTGAACACATGGCTGTAGATAGCAGGCACGTGCAATGTATGCAGTGGCATAAAAATTTTAATTTACTGGTGGGCAGCATGTCTTATGACTGGCAAGGGTTGTTTGTCCTTTTTCTTTTATTTTATTCTTAATCAGAGCTTTTATTACTTGACATTTTGGGTTGTCTAGCTGCACCTGCTGTCTAACATGATTGTGCAGGTCGTGCATGCGGTCACTTTGTGAAATGGCCACGTGCACGTGGGTCTCCAGCTGTGCTGAGCCACTTCCTTGGGGAATCAGGTACCTGAGTATGCACTGACATAAAGTGACAGCATGAAGTGGATGTGTAGCTGTGGTTGGCTGTTACTGTAAGAGAGGACAATTTGACCAGCGTGTGAGAATTTGATGTTGTTACCTATTTGCATGAGTGAGAAGGAGATGCCTTTGTATGGCTGTGATTTGGTATTCAGTTAAGGCCAGGGCTATAGGACTCGGGGTCTGTTACTGGCTACAGAAAAAAGATAAATGATCACATCTAAGCATTCAGTAAAACCTTGGCTGCAGCAGAAGACGTCTTTTCATAGTTCAGGTCCCTATTAAGCGTATTTTTAGGTGCAGGGTCACCCTGATGTACTGTTGGCGTTTGGCTTAGATTTTTCGCAGTAGGTTGGGGGTTCCCCCCCCCCCCCCCTTTTCCCTTTTCTCAAAACGTGGCAGGAAAGCCCAGCTCTTTCTTTATCTGTGGGTGGTACGTATGCATCAGCCTGGCTCACCAGATCAGAACAATCAGCAATTGACCGTATGTTGAAAACAGACACGCTCATTAATTTTAGGAGCCAACGTTCACTAACCAAAATGGCTCATAAACTACCCCAGGGGAGCGTGAGGAGATTGGAATTTTGAGCCGTGGTGCTGTTAGAACTGAGGGCTGCTGGCCCCTCTCTCATCTCAGCCCTTTGGTGGTTACCTGGGAGCTGCTCTGCTGGCACAGGAGGGCAGCTCAGGCATAGCAAACGTGTGCCCTCTTCCTCCTGTCTGGGTCCCTTGGCCTGTGCTTGGTGCTAATTAGAAGAGGTGGGCTGTGGGGTCCTTGCCAGCAAGCACAGCTCTGTAGCCTCCTGGAAGCTGAACTGCTCTTGTTGGGATATAGGGAGCAACTGTCCTCTAGGTCCTCTGCAAATTAAGCCACAGTCCAGTTAGATCCACAGTGCAGTCCCCTGGGCAACAAACTACAGTCGCTGCCAAAGTAAGAAAATACCAAGCCACAGCCACCTTAGCTTGTTTAAGCTATTCTGGTAGCTTTGAGTTAGAGATCTCTTTGGTGTTCCTAACACTGAAGACTTCTCCCACCCCCACATACTTCAGAACTTCTATTCTCTTTCAAGTTCTCTCTTTTTTTGTTCTTTTGTTAAAATCATTTCTCTTCCTTCAAGCCTTTCAAAGTACTTCTGAGGCTTCTCAGTCGCACAAAGGCGGCTTTATGGGTTGAATTCCTAGTTGTATTCCTTGTATTCCTAGCTATTTCATGTTTCGTATAATATAGGCAAGGTTTTTAGCAGTGACTAGTGATTATGGGCCATTCCATGAGGCTGCTTGTGCACCCTGAGACCCCTTAAAGAAGCTTAATTATCAGAAAGTGATGAGCTCTCATTCTTTAAAGATGAGATCCCTTTTACTTGTTTCAAGGCAGACTTTGAAAAATGTACATATGAGGGTGGGGAGACAGGAGGCGAAATCACAAATGACCTGGTCAGCTATTAAAAAAAAAAAAATTGCATACCTATTCAAGGTAACAGGCTGTGCTTTAATCACTAGGATAGAATGTTATACCAAGATTTGGGGTGTGTGTTTTGATGTGCAGGATAGGCTTGTACACTGTATGGGAAGTTTGAGTAAATGGGGAATGCACTGTCATAGTCTGGTAGGTGTGAGTAGATGCATGCAGAGAAAAGGGACATTGGCAAGTGGTATCCATGCGTTTTTTTTAAAATGGTCAGTAGCAGCTGACCAAGCAATTAGGGGTAATGAAATTGTATTGGGAACAGTCATGGTATCATGTACTACAGGAAAACAGCTTCGTGTGTGTGACCAGTGAAATACTCTGCCTTCTGCTGTATTGCCTTTCCACCAGGGCGTACATCTCTCCTGAAATATTCAGTTAGAATATGCATCTGAGCAGCATCTAATGAAATCAAGCGTGTGTCTATGAGGGGGTGGAGAGCTGTCAACATTTATTGCAACCAAAGGAATTAGTCATCAGAGGGCTTTGTCATGAACTTCTGTTTGTCTGTCTCGTATCCCCAAAAACAAAGAGAAACAGCTTTTTATTAGCACTTTCCTTTGGATCTCCTTCTTTCAGTAAAAGTAATTCCTGCAGTATAACTTTTCCTTGCCTTTTCAGAAGTGAATAGGAGGTGGGGGGAAATACTGCTAAGAGATTCCTGACAAACTGGTGAAAAGAGTGCATCAAGTTAAAACAGTTTCCCAAACTTCATGGTAGATGCTCATCTAATATGAGATCCTCTAAAAACTGAAGGCTTCAATGCGTATTCAGTCTCCTCTCTTGAAAATACTGAATTTTTAAAAATAGCTTGAAAACGTTAAGAAAAAAATGGAAACCCAGAAACTTCAAGGGCTTACAGAAATCGGTTGAGGAAAAATTCACAGGTCAGTGGATTTGTCAGAGGAGGAAGATAAAGTAAACCCAACTTTAAGTTCAGTGCAATCACAAAGTCTGTCTTGTTCAAGCCATTTTCTTCTTTGGTTAACTATGTTGTCAGCAGTGATGACATGTGTGGAGTGCTGGGTAAACAATTTATAGGTAATGGGGGGGGATGAAAAATCATGCCAGCTTGGGAAGCATCCTGTCTTTATTTAAATTTGACCATATTTGAGCCTGTTGTTATTTGATGAACTTCAAAGGTCGTCTGCAGTGCTCAGTCAAATTCACGTACTCGTTAGGGTGAAAATTCAAACAACTTTCAGAAGCCTGGCAAACTCAGCTGCCTGTTCATGTTCCTGAATTGCTGATAAGCAGATCATCATCATTTCTTGCCCTCTTTCAATTTATTGCCTATTTGAGATTATTCAAAGATCTTCTGTGAATAATTCTGGTCCCACTAATTTGTGAACAATTTGTTTGATATTCACAGTTTGAGTGATGTATATAAGATCTGGATGGACACAATAAGCCATGTGCTGTTCTTCCTGCTTCCTAATTGGATAATTAGAGTTCAGTCATGGGCGTGACACAAGAGATTGCCAGAAATTGTAAAGAATATTCTGTGTTCATCACTATTTACAGCTGGAGCAATTTCTTTATGGCAGCAAACTTGCTTCCGAGGATATCACTGAGCAAAAAAGAAGATGCAGTAGTGCTGAAAACAAGCATGGCACTTGGGAGGTCAAAAGATGGTTTGCAGTCCCGAGGAGGATGTTTTCTTCCCCTTCTTTACAAACTTATCAGAGACAAAAGGAGAGGACTAACTTTTCTGCAGAACAGAAAGAGCTTTATTTCATGTTCTGTCCAGGCTTGTTGTGATACCTATATCTTGGTGGGATACAGCCAAGCTCTGCATGTTCTATTACCCCTCCTTTGCTCCTCTAGCCTTCTTCACGGCTACCAAGATGAGCTGGTGAGCAGGGTTGGGCGGATGGTGTGCCTTGGGCAGGCTAAAGGTGCTCTAGTTCTGTACATGAAATTGTGAAGGATGGGGGCAAGCACGGGCAGTTGGCTGGGTGGGAGATGCCAGTATATTTTTCACACGTGCTGTACTACTGGCAAAGATGTAGGTTGACAAACTGGACAGATTTTGCTTAGCTGAACCAGGCAGAAGCCCATCTCCCGTGTGTCCGGTTTGTATGAAGGTGTGCTTGGTGTCTCAGAAATGGGGGTGAAGATCTGCAGAGACGTGCGTTGCACCGGGGTGGTTTCCTGCCTCTGGGTCAAGGCAGATTTGTGTAACCCCACTGACAGTGATCAGGCCTCAGCTGACTCCGTGTCTTTGAAGTCCTGTTAATGAATGCTGGAATCACTTGGCATGCTTACTTGGTCATCTTTGGGTAGGAGCTTTTTACTTTATTTTTTTTTAGGGATGTTATGACTCAGGATTCAGCTTGCCTTTGAACATAAGGCCTTAGGGAGACCCTAAGTCATCTTCCATAGCAAAGGCATCTGCCCCACTAGGATGAAAGTAACTTTGTCCTTGGAAGCATCTGTGGCCTCATGCAGGCATTAATTGTATTTGTCTGTTGTTTTGATCTCTGATAGTTTAGCTGTATGGTACCACAGAGGGTGGACGTGGGGAGGGGGTTTGTTGGCTGGAACCAAATGTAGCATTGTAAATGACAGCATACCCCTAATTTATACGCTGGTACTAGAATGTACTTGGGCACGTTCATCAACCACGTGTTTCTTTTTGCTTCCCCTCACCCTCCTTTACTGCCTGTGCATATTGATCAGACTGTCATTGAGCTGTCGCCAGTGACATCCCAGCCTTTTCCCTGAGTGGTCACAACTAATACTGGCTGCAGCTGTCAGTGTGCGGACAGTTCAAACTGTGTTTTCTACTGTGTTACCTTCCACTTGTCAACAGGGGATTGATCTGCTGTTTCGCTGTGGGTGCACCCAGCTTGATCGGAGTGCTCAGAAGAGTCGTCTTGTTCTACAGTCTAAACTAGATGTGTTCTGCTACTTCTGAAACTTTTTTCACATTATTACTTATTTTTACAAATCATTAGAACATACAGGAAAAAAATAGTCTGAGAGTTATCATGCACTACACTGCACTTCAGGCATAATGGAAATGTTTGGTGTTTACTCTCTTGCTGATTTCTGATTAAGTGATAGTACCTTGTGCATCTAAAAGACTCTCAGATTTTTTTTTCTGATTGCTGTTTTAAGAACATCAACTGGATGATATTCTGGTCACTGGTATACATCAGCTGGTTGATAATTACCTTTATTTTAACTTGTCTGAATTAATGGAAAAACAATTTTCAATCTAGCAGTTTCAAGAAGCACTTAAACTAAAATTGTTTCTTTTAGCTTTTGTCTTGCTGTGGCTGGCGAGGTAGCCGTTACATTAGACTTCCTTTTCTCTTTGTTGTCCTTCATTGTGGAATGTGTACTTTTTCTTGAACAGAAAGCTTGTATTATAACTTTAAAATATGTTTACAGCTTGGTATTTTTATCCAGACAGATGCTAAACTAAGACTGTGCCTGCAGTGATGTCATGCCATTGGATACTGTGGGAGTTGAGTCTATTGCTACTCTAAAGGTCTCTGCTTTAGAGGACCGGTGTCTTTACTGCCATAACTCTACTGAAGTCATTGGAGTTATGCTGGAGGAAAACTTGGCCCCAATCTATCCTTCTTGAATACTTTATAGCCAGGTAATACAATACCCCATTGATTTCCCTTTTTGTCACTTCTCCACATTTTGCCATCAGAAGTGCCTGTTGAGTTATGATCCTATTCTTTTGCTAGGAATTCTGTGCTGCTTCTCAATTTGGTATGATAGCTAGCCTTCCATATGTCTTATTTCTGGCATTGTGCCTTTTAGTCCTGTAACAAAAGGAAACTTAGGAAACAATTTTGTGTGTGTGTCTGTTCCTGTTTGTTTTGCCTCATTCATTGTTTGAACACACTGTCTGATTTCAACCAGAAGTGCCAAATTAGGTGATCAAAAGGTTTTATCCTCTGTTTTATGAAAATAACTAAGTATGTAGCTATTTGAAATTATGTCATAGAGAAAAGCTGAAAGGTGAGCTCTGCTTGTTTGGGTGCCGCAGTTCTTGCAGGAGAAAAACCAACACTGGTGAAAGCTTCAGTCAGAACTTTTACCCAGGACCAAACAGACTTTTAATTAGGTCAAGCTCAGCTTTTTCTGTTGCCCATGCTTGAAGGTTCTTAATGCATAGTCCTGTAACTCTTCTGAAAATTACATCCATGAAGCTCACTATCTTCCTCCTCCTGCTCAGATGTAATTTCCATAATCATCTGTATATGATGAAGGGCTCTCTTCATCCATGGTTCACAGATTTTTTGCCTGCTAGGTATGCCACAGCATCTCAGTCTTCCCTTACACCATGTAACTATAATAAGCTCCCTGACCCTGGTGTCTTCTTGTGGTGGGTACTGGTGCTGGTAAAGGTGGAATTGCCTGCTTTCAGTATGAACACCACCTTCATCCAGAATTGGTCATTGTTTTTCTTGCACCTGTGGTGATCTTCTTTTTGTATTGTCATCTGCACATGACTGCTTCAGAAATAGTCTTGCTCCAGCTGTACAATGAGGGTTATCAGAGGCATTGCAATCCCAAAGTTTTTTCCTGAGTCTTGTATTAGTCCGTTTTCTCTTATGTCTTGCTACATAATGAGACAGCTAAATATAAACCCGCAAGTTTCAGCACTCACTATAGTGAATTGGCTAAGGTTGTGTAAAAATTAATGGTTCTGACACTAGAAAGTCAAAGAATCAGATGGTTTTCATGTTTACCATAAATACATCTTCCCATATTTCTGAAGATCAAAGATTCTGACACCCCTTTTTTCTTTAATCTATGTGAGAGGGGGAAATTAGCCAAATCTCACTGTTGGAAACCAAATCTCAGCTAAAGGATTTGTCTTCTCTCCTGTCTCCCCCCTATTTTTTTTTTTTATTCATTACCACCTGGAATACTGGTGGGGCTGGCTCTGAGGTGTTGAGCCATCATCTCAATAACATCCCCATAAGCCAGCTCTATAAATAATTCTGTCTCTACTAGTTCAGCAACACAGACCTTGGCAAGAAATGCAAGATGTCTTAGTTTACCCTGCCAGGTGGCCCTGAAAGGAAATTTCTGGATATAAGTGATGTTTGGTTCAACTCGGCACTAGGGCAGCTGCAAAGGACTAATCTCTGACCTTAATTTTCAGAGAGTGCTGATGGGGGGATTGGAAGATGAGTAAAACAGGGAGCTCAAAAAATGACAGCAGATCAAGAGAGAACCAGATACAATGATGTGCCTGAAGAGAGAGAAAGGGGAGGGGGAAGAAGTAAAAAGCATGAGGGTGCAAAGATAAATGAAAGCAGGGAGGGAGGAGGTAGTGAGGAGAGCCCAGTTTTCATCTGTTTTCAGCACTGCAACAAGTCAGAGGAGGCTTGGGTTAATGGAGTGTCTGGGTGAAAGCTTGGCCTGCTCAACAAATGGAGGAGAGAAATAAAAGAGAAACCATCAAAGGGAACAAGAAGAGGAAAAGAGGAAAGTAAGAGAGGCTGTAATTCATGGACGGGGAGACGGGAGAAGATAAAGTTCTAGGAGGATTGCAATAAAGGGATGTTGGAGAGGGAGAAGGGCAGGGCATGAATAAAATGATAGAAAACACAAAGCGGGGCAGAAGAGCTTATGACAACTTAGAACAGCTTGAAAAAGGTCATTCATGCCCTCTGGGCTCCTAGCCACACAAGAGCCAGAGAAGACTGTCATGGTAGATAAACAAGGGATGGTAGGATTGAACACAATTTATAACTTGCTTGTCATCTGGCATGGGAATGGAAATGAATATCCCATCCCTGTAGGGTTGTCAGAGCACTGGGGAAACTGGCCTCTGGATTTCTCTTGGCTGTCAAGTGAGAGGAAAGGTGCCAAATTCTTGCATGCATGTTTCTCTCTGACTGGGTGGTACTGGAAGTGTTTGTGAAGGAAGAGAACAAATTTCTTTAAGAATACAGAGCTTGTTGCACTGAAATGCATGCTTTCGTGCTGCCACATCCACTGGCCCAGGGAAAGTGATAGAGAAGACAATATTCTTGTAACTCTGCATTTGGGTGATGCTGTGTGTGGCTTGGATAATTTATTACTTGGCCTCTTTAAGGGCAAAATGACTTAGGTCCTGTCTACAGTTATCTGAACTTGAGAGCGCTGCAAACTTAGCTAAAGGTTTTAACACAAAGAATCAGTCTGTGAGCCCCCTCTCGTGTCAGGTCCTCTGTCTGGTTCCTTAAAAGCTTCATAGATGGTTCCTTAGGGGAAGGTATATTAAATACTAATATTCCCGTTAAGAACAGGAGACTTCCGAGAGATACAGTGCTACTCTTCATGATGCCACACTGCAACTGTCTGCATACGGCTAGAAATCTTCCCAGATGAAATAGGAGACGGAGAGGATGGCGAACCTGTGTGATAGTGTTCACCTGCGGTTCTTGCAGCCAGCCCAAGGGAGGGCTCTTGACAGGTTGAGAACCCACCCTGAGGCCAAAGGTTGGTTTTACTGGATAAGAAGGGGTAACATTACGTTTATACAACCTGTGCTTTCTCTTGTATCATGCTTCTCTTCCCTGACAGCTTTCATTCAACTTCATTAGACCTAGATTACTGGGGAATGGCACAGGGGTTGGGAGCAGGCATGAAGTTTCAGAACCAGTGTGAAAATTTAAATGCAACATGCAAATGGGATTTGTGCTTTCAGCAAACTGGGAAAAACTCCCCTTTCCTTCCTCCAGTATCATCAGGAATACAGCTGTCGTTACTTCCAGTTTTGGTAGAGTGGAGAAGGAGATACAGTTTTGAGATGGAAGTGGATTCAGAAGTTGCTGGATATCACAGTGCTATTCCTGTTATTGAATGTCTGTCTGCTTCTAGGATGCCGGCAATCCTTTTACTCTCACAGCAAGCCCTTCATGCTGATTAGCCATATGGACGCTTTGAGTTTAAGAAAAAACCACAGCTGAGTGAAGAGGTTTGAAAAAAGGGTTTTGGTTCCCAATATTCTTGTGGCTCTGTTGTCAGTCTGTGGTTATCTGTAGGACAGAGTCCCCAGCTCCAGTAATTCCCTCAAGTGGAGAGAAACCATGGCCAGTGGTTCTTCGGGATGTCCTCCAGAGAGGGAAGGGAGCTCTTGCTGAGACACAGCTTTGCAGGGCAAAAACTGGAATGCAGTTGAGCTTTGACAGAAAAAAAGAAAGCGTTTCTGAATGTTTCTCGGCCTGAGAGGGTACTATCACTGGTGCGACAGAAGAGCACTAACAGACCACCAGGACTTTGCTACGTTTGTAGCACTCGTAGCTGAGAGATGAGGCTTTAACTTCTATCTTTTTTTTTTTTTCTGGGATGATTTTGGGGAGGTGGGCAACTGAGCCTTCAGAGTCTGACTAGCCAACGTACAGGGCGAGGGAACTTCTACAGTACGTATGTATACTCATGCCTCAAGAGACACTGTCTGTGTAGACACAAATCCCTGCCCATATCAAGTATATAAATTATCTTCCCTTCTGTAATAATGACTTCTCATTTTGAAAACTCTCGAGTTCTCCCTACAGAAGGGAGAAGCAAGCAGCACTGCCTGTTTGACAAGGTTGCTATCACATCTCACAGATGCCCAAGGGACTCTGCAAGTGATTGCTGCCCCGTTCCCTGTCCTTACCAGGCTCTGTGGGAAATGGCAGGCTACCAAGTCCCCATGCTGTCTCTTATTTCTAGAAGCGTGTACTTTCTAGCTCACTGTATGAATGCCTGGCATGTTTTCTGATGTATCCTGTTCCATCAGTAAGCACTCTGCCCTACTGTCATCTTCTGCATGTGGTTCAGGGTTCTTTCTATCACTTGGCTCCCAAATCTGGAGCCCATGCCTCTTGCACCTTGTCCTGTCAGCTGCAGTGGTTGGCCCATTATTTCACGCTGATTGCTGCCTACTATATTTTCACCTGTTTCCTCTATGAAATAATAATGGACAATGAGCCAATAACAGGCATATAGTGGGTGATCCATTTCCCGCTGCCTACAGTCAGTGCTGTCTTGTTCCTTAAAGCAGAAGGGTTATAAGTGCATAGTCCCCATTAAAGCCATAAGAAGTTGCAAAGCTACAGCCTACCCCTGCCAGCCTTGCATGAGCCGTCGACAGTTATTTAACCTTTAGTGACAGGTGACACACTTCAAAGAGAAATGATGCTTTGTGGGTAATAGTTTATTTATTTCTTGGACAGCAAGCTGTAAATTCACCCATTTATGGAAGCCACATTTCTTGCCTATTGTTCAAGTGTTGCTCAAAAGTGCCTTTCTGTTTGTTATCAGCTTGGATGTCAAATAGTCGCAGCTCTGACAATTTGATGTCATGTTGTCGGTGAAAGAAACTAAGGTGGTGTGTGTGTTTGCATTTTGAGGCAGTATGTGTGAATGAGTTGGAGAAGAAGGGTAGGGAGGGAAGAGGCCCCAGATCTCAGCTGGTCCTTCACTCCTCCTTGACAAAACTACAAGGAGAGTCCTACCTGCTTTTTTGTATGCTAATAACTTTGTCTCCTGGAGTCTGACACCCACTTCTCCACAACCTGTGAGGTATGAGAGAGGAGCTGAGTGCCAAAACCTATGTCCATGAGTCCAACAATATAAATCAGTGTGGCTTCACTGACAATGAGCAGAGGCCCTTGCCCTTTCCTTACACCAGCCTGCACGTGTGCTGGTGCAATTAAATGTTTCCAAGTGTTTTATTTCCAGTAGTTCATTAATATGAAAGTATAATGTGTTTAAGGATGTTTGTTCAATCAACCACGTGGGTTCCTCATATTAAGAGAGCATGTGAGAATCCGACGGCAGATTTNTTGGACTGGATGATCTCCAGAGGGCCCTTCCAACCCTGTGATTCTGTTTTCAGCTGGGTTAGACTATCTTGCTTATCTCTATTTCTGAGGCTGTTCTGAACTAAAGGAAAATTTCCAAACCCATAGGGATGCTTTTGCAATTTTTCATCTCTTTTCAGTTTCCCTCTTAAATATTTCTTGTGTCTCCCATAATGCTTCTGTATTTCCTACTTCCCTTTGCTATGATGCCTTAATGCTTTTATTCAGTACATGGAGCTGTTGTATTTCATCAGTGCTCAAACAAGTCTTTAATTTTTCAGGCATATCTGGATGTGCAAATGACCATTTGCATATGAAAAATGAGCGCACCCACAACTCTGCAGCTACCCATAAATATCTGAAAGTACAAAATTGGAGGCTGCAGTATGCAATTTAGTACAGTGTCTTTGTGCCCTGTTCTGTTCAATTTATTGTTGGTGAAGCATGCACCTATGCATAAAGCTGAAATTGTACACGCATTTTCACTCTAAATGCTAAATTTCAAATGGAGCTGGATAAGATTTTTGGTTGCGTACTTCATCCAGCAAAAATGAGTATTCTGTTTGACCCAAGTGATTTGTGGAGTATTTTAGCCTCAGTCCTCCTCCCTCAAACTGAAGAATCAAAATTTTCTGCTTCAGCTTTTTCAGAAGAGAAATATTTTTACCTCACAATATTTTGATGGTTTTATTGACATCTCATTCTTTTAATTGTAGTAAGAAAATAAGGGAGGATCAAAGATAAAATGACATTGACTAAAAGCATTTGTTAGGTGTCTGTGATGGAGCATCTTGGCAAGGAAATTCAGTGTTTCAGATAAACTGTAAATAAAAGATATTTTTCTTTGGCAAAAAAAAAAAAAATCGATTAATGCTGAATAATTCATTCCCAGACAACACAGACTGTAGATAAAACAGGTTGCTTAGGTGCAAGGGCAACCACATGGGATCTGCACAGATCAGTTTAGGTTTGACAGAGCTTAATACCTGTGATGCCATACGAATGTGGCTAGGCTGGTGTTGGGCCTGAGCTCTTCCCAGGCATTCACACAGCTCTCTGCCCAGGCTAATAATAGTCCCCAGGCCTGGGACAGGAGGCAAAGAATGCAGAAAGATCTGAGCTATTGCGCATGTCAACTTAGGCATGGAAGTAGTAGTACTGTTGGCGTTGTCTTCTCTCCAGGTTTTAGCTTCCTATTGCCATGCCCAGGAGAGAACTGATTGCATTTGCACACTTCTATTTTAAGGTGCTGGCAATTTTTAAGAGGGAAACTGAGCATTCTTGTCTCTTCTGAACAGAGTTTGGGAGGGGGAACCCATAAACACACACCAATCAATCTAAAAATGGCAATAATGTCTGCATTTACAGCTCTGAGAGAACTTGTCATTTGCTGTCTGTTTTGCAAGTGGATTTAGTTTTTTTAACTTTTTTAAGGTGCACAGAAACTATAATATTTGCCTGGAACTTAAGCCACTGGGAACAAATGTGCCTGTGAAAATCTTGGCGAGGCAATGCAAGTATAAACAACAGTAGAACCGTGGCTATTCCCAGGCACTTGCTTACCAAAGCCGCGGTGAACCTCCTCTGAGCAGATGTTTGTTCAGCATTTTAGTCGACCTCGAAAAATAACCATGCAGTGACAAAATGGGATTTGTGTACTTCTGGCATGGAAGAAAGCAAAGGTGTGCTTTCCTATTTTGTCAAGTCTTCCTCCACACTTAAGGTGTCTCAAAGAGTTGGGTAGTGGCTTCTATGCAGCGAGGCCTGGACCTGTTAATGAATGTGGTGTCCTTCTGCATGCGTCCTCCATGCCTCCGAGTCCCTCCCAGCCTGGATCTGCCCTGAGCAGCTGGCAGGCTGGTTCCAGGAAGGGAATCTCTCTGTGTGCAGTGCATTGGCGCAACAGGACCTCTGCTCTGGCTAATGGGTTATGGCAACATAAATAACAACATCCTGTTTTGCTGAGTAAATGTGTACTTCAGGGCCTGGTCCTGCAAAAGAGCCGCCAACCACGCGCAGTCGGAACGGGGCTGAATCTGCGGGTTTGCTGCCTGCCTGCCCCCAGCCCTACCCCACTGTGTAATCACATTAATTCATTGCATCGCGTGGCCTTTCGGCTATTAACTCTGTGTGAGGTGTAACCACACTCATGCACTTAGTTTATAAATAATGATGAAGAGGTGAGAGCTGAAGCAGCGGGGGATTCTGCCCAGTCAGTTGCTTTAAAGCAGGAGGTGGGCAATCTGAGCCTCCTTTCTCCGTTTTTCTGAACAGCCTTTTAGAAAAATACACCTTGAAGTTAGTTGAAATTATTATAAAGTCAAGTTGAAATTGTGACAAGATCTTTAGGGGTGGGCATGGAGAAGAAAAGTGGAAGAACTAACTTCAAGGAAGTAGGAAAATGATCAAATTAAAACTTTGTGGGGTTCAAAAAATCAGAGAGGAATGAAAACTTTATTTTTGAAGGTGTTAGAAATCCTAAACCAGAGCAATCTATGCCAAATACAACACTTCATCCAGACAAACTGTTTGGGGGCTACATCTGATTCTTTTTGCTTTTTAACTTAGACTAGACTTTTTTTGTATGCCTTTTAGGGCAACCCAAAAATAACTTTTATTTTGATTTGCTAGCAAAAAATCAATTATTTCCACAGCTCTAAATTGCACATTTATAAAAGACAAATGCTCTATTGCTGTCTGTCAGTGTGTTGCTTGTGAGGGAATTTCTTTGTTTATCCACTTTTCTTTTTCAAAGAGGCAATGAAATTCATCACAAAAGATGTGGATTAAAGTAACAGTGAAATGAAATGCACAGAAGTCAGGAAATACCAGAATTACAATACGGTCTTTAAATGCTCACAGGCTGTTCTTATTGCAGGATTTCTGCCTTGTTCAATGAGGCGCTTAGTGTATGATAAATAAGATGTAAGGCCACACAATGAATAATGGAAGGAAAAAGAAATTTTGAAGAGCTGCTCATCCAGCAAGTCCCAGCCATCCTGTGGACTGAATGTGGCAGGGTCTGGGGGGGCCGCAGTGTAAAAAGAGTGTGACAAAGCTGCATCAGGATGTGTATGCACAGGAGACTTTGTAACAGCTCCCCTCATACTCTTAACCACTGATGTTTAGTGACTGTGCCTCACCCCACAAATCTGACTTTTTCAATACTAAAATCGGTCTCAATTTCCTTATGTTACAACTGATTTAAATGGCTGCAAGCACTCTGGGGATTATCTGAACCAAGCCATTATGCAAAACAAGGTCACAATCTTGCCAATTGCTCCGAAGTCAGCAAAGGCTCTTCGTGGTCATGGGTAGCTGCGTGCACACAACACACAGGCACATCTGCTGGAGTACACACCATACATCGTAGGCTGCTGTCAACACCCTTTGCCAAGCTTACAGCCTCTGCAAGAACTTGAACAAGGTTTCTTGATATGTTCTTTTTGAAGAGTGTTATAGAGAAGTTGTATAAAGTAAGGTGACAAATCTCGGAGGGCTCCTGTGCTGAGTAATGCCGCTGTTTCCCATTAACTTGGTAGCGGAAAGAAAAGGCGTGTAGTACTTGGCAATGTTTCAGTTAAATGTAAGATGTATTTTCTGCTTGATATTGGGGTGCTGTGCAGCACAGACTTGGGGCACACTGTAGTCCTAGCTTAATGCTATAGTATAGTGTCTCTACTTAGGCAGACACTACTGCAGGCTGTATGTGGAGATGCACATCTGACAGTCACTGCAGCAGTGGACATGGAATATTCTTGAAAACAGCGCGCCTGACCTGCCTTCTGCCGTCTAGTTTCATATCTGTTGAGTTGTACTTAACAGCACAGAGAGCATGCTTATCAGCCTTTCCCCTTTCTGTTTGTATTTGTCAAAGTTACCTTGGAAAGACAGCTAACTTGGTGTTATGTATGGTGATCGTTACCTTTGGAAGTATGGTTTAACCACTACAGAATGTGAGTAACAGCA
>VXBO01007882.1:872733-913091 GCA_013400135.1 Rhinoptilus africanus | reverse complement strand
AAAAAAAAAAAAAAGATTCAGTAGAGATTGTCCAGCTTACAGCATCTATGCTGTAGCTTCTTTATTAGGTGTGTTACGCTTTCTCTTCTGGTTTATACCCATACAGCCTCATGCACTGCACAGAAGAAATTGCAGGACTCTTTGAAAGAGCATGCAAGTCAACCAGTAGTCACTGCTCACGCATTCTGTACTTTCTGTAAACTCTTGAATGCATTGCCTGCAGTAAATAAATAGCTTGTTGCTAGCTCTACCCTCTGAAGCCTTAGGCAAGGGAAATTTGCAAAACCTTCAGCACACATCCCTTTCCCACCTCTTCTGTCTTCCAAAATGAAATGCTGATAATTTTTCCTGTGACTTAATTAAAACCAATTCTTTCTGTCCCTCCTCTTCCAGATACCAAAAGAATACCACTGACAAAATGGTCAGACTCATGGCAGTGAACATTAATTGAATGTAAAGAGGCTCTGTATTCACATCTTGGCATCTGGAAGCTTCACCTGCAGGCTTCAAATGCCACAGCATTATACTTGTCTTTGCAACTTGTTCTGTAATGCCATTATATCATCTTTTTGTTGCAGAGATGTTTATATACTGTGAGTTAGACCCATCAAAGAAAAGACCTGTCTTTCTGATATTGATTATTAGAAAGAAAGGGATTTGCACTCCTATATGTTAAAACTGGATTTTCCCTGCGGTGGGGCTTGAGTGCTTTACAAATTTCCAGCTTGCAGAGACTTGGACTGAAGATACTCCAGGTGGGGGAAGCGCTCTAATAGCTTCCCGCCACCAGTAGACTTAAGTGTGTCTCTTCCAAGTGCATATTCCTGCCGCTTCACTTCTACTTGCTGTGGTGCTTGGTAGGTCCCTCCCCAAGTTCATTCAAATCATAACCCAGCAAATAAAAGCACCTAGTTTTCAGGTTGGTTAGTGAGCCAAATTGGTTGGTTGAAGGGTGCGTCCAGCAAGCCCTGGAGCTGGTGAAAGGAAGAAGGCAGAGCTGCGCAGCCAAGAACAGGGGTGGGGAGAGAAGTGGGGAGCAAGTCTTCCTTATTTGGGTTCAGTGACCTGTTGGATCTGCTGGGCTGCTCAGGGAATAATGCCTTCAGAGGAAAAGGTCTTACAGAGCCATTACTGAAACTTGTGCTTATGTCTGTTAACGTTTTCACAAGTTCTTCCGCTTCTGGTCTGTGCGATTTAATCTAGCAGTGACTTGGCAAAATGCCCTGCATACTGTTTTTACCAGATAGTGGTTGGTGGCAGGGTTGTTAGCCCTTTCTCCCTCCCCCAACTTCATCTTAGTGGGTCTTTGAGGTTTAGTGCTAGTCTGGAGTCCTCCTGCACTGAATGGCGTACAAACACTTAGTAAAAGGTGCACATTTGCAATCCCTTGGCAGATGCTTCTGGGTTTTTAACTCCCAGACCTAAACTTTGTGGACTTTAAAGCTGTTTAATTCTGTCTGTCAGGACTTTTGAATAATAGCGATGAATGCTTTTCCAAGTGCTATGTAGTGGTTAAGTCACTCTTGCCATTTTCTTTCAAAAAATAATCACTGTTGGATCCTGGCCAAGTCTAGAAAATTTCAGCTCTGAAGATGAAAACTTTGGCAAGTTATGAGTGACTGAAAACAGCAGAGAAAACTCATTTGCATTCTTAACTGTAGCAGATGTTGGCTGCTCTTGCCCTGCAAGCCAGACAGCATGCCACAGAATCAGGGGCCACTGGGCTGGCGTGAGACAGCTGCATTTCTTCCTGCCCTCAGACACAGGTTAGGAAAGTGCAGAACATGTTCTACACTTACCCTCCTGCTGGTGGTTTCTTGGTGGCACCAGGGGTGTTTTTCAGCACTCTTATGTTCTCCCATGTAGGCATGCATCTCCCTACACCTGCTTTAATTTGGTATTGGAAGTGTGGAGTAGGAAGAATATAACAAATTGCTCAAGGAAACAGGAGCCCCACGTGCAGGGACTCAGGGTGACGCTGTGTCAAATCATAAGCCAAGTCCCAAGACTTAGGTTTGGGAGCGCACCTGATCCGGAGCATTATGGTAGTGACAGGTCCTGAAAAGCAAGTTGCATAGTTTGGATTCTTTCTGGAAGAAGGTCCAGGCGCAAGACAGTGTCAGGCATGAGCTGATACCCAGTACAAGACTCATGCAGTGTCTCATCAGTCAGCCCTAAAGCATTTTGACAGCCTAGGTGAACTTCTTTTGTTATCCTGTGGCAGAATTTAAAGGGCAAGAACTTGCATGGGAAGACCTGGAAGAACAATCTCACTGATTTTACTAGCACTGGGCAATAGGAAGCAGAGGGTCCCAGCAGGAAGTGCGTGCCAGGTCTACCGCAACCTCTTCCACCAACATAACCAAAAATTATCAGTGGTGTGAAAGGCCGTGTCTCTACTACTGCCTAGCCGTCTGACGTAGCCAGCTCCCTGCTTCGCTTCTGCAAGAAAATGATCTTTACCCAGTACTGTTACCAGTACCTTGACATACAGACTCTTTGCTTTGGTCTAAGCATACACAAGAACTTGCCTTTTCTGTGTAGTCAATGTAATATGAAGCAATAGTGGTGAATGTCAACTATGGAAGAGCTTTGTGCTGCTGGAAAGGCCAGCAGAAGTCAGGCGAGAGGACCCAGGGCATGTAAAATGGCACTGCATAGCTCAGGTGAAGTAGCTATTCCCTGTCCTGTTTACACTGCCAAACATGAACTTGAGCCCATTAGTGTATGCTCTTGCCACCATCCTTTTTGATGCTGTTTTAATGTTTTTGAAACTTTAAAGTTTGACAGTAAGGTAGATCACATTAAAGCAGGCATTGTTTCTTTTGATGAAAACCTGCTACTATCAGCACCATCTCTGGCACTCCTTGATTGGAAATGGGACCAGCCTGTTCTGTCCTGTGGCATTGTGGAGTCCTGAGCCCTTTCCAGTCATCGAAGGTGCTTAGGCCAGGTTAGATTAACTGGGAGAAAACAGCAGTGATGCTTGTAAGTGAATGCAAGGTGAGGCAACAGAGCTGTGGTCATTAGCAACTCCTGTGCATCTCAGACGTTTTGACAAAGGGATGCAAGGGGGAGAGACCTCATTCGGTGGTGTGAGCTTTTGAGAATCCCGTTTCCATAACAACTCACTTCAGGTCTTCTCTTCGTGTTCCAGCATTATCTTTTTGTGTCGCTCCTAGAGCTTGACTTGCCGTAACAGCGCAATGTGTTTGAACAGCAGCGAGCTCCTCTCCGGGAGCTGGAGCACCTATTGTTTCCTGAGGAGATGACTTACTCATTGCAAAGACAATGCAGGGAGTGGGACGCAAATCTGCAACAGCTCTGTCTACTCTTTCTAGCCTTTTCAGCATTCGTATTGTTTGATCTCCTGAAAACAGAGCCCTGCTGCCCTTAGCTAAACTGTGTGGGTAACCTCGGATGCTCATCGTTCACACCCGTGTTCTGACTGCAGTTGCTTGGAGGGGGAGTGACCCTGGGGTCCCAACTGCCTCCAGCTGCTGTGTCCTCCTTGCTTTCAGACCTGTCCTGCCCTTAAACACGGGATAGTCATGACTGAATCAGTAAGTTTTCAGCATCCTAAATTAAATCCTACCCTTCTGGACAAGCTAGGGGGTCCCAAGCAGATGAGGAGTACCAGGCTGCCCTTCTCCCAGCCCTTTGGAGTAGGTGAGTGTCAGTAGTGGTAAAGGTGCAGTACCCAATTGCAATATCCTTTAAAGAGCTACTGAAAACGGTCATCAGTTGCCATAGTCCAGAGACTGCACTGATTTGTGTGCAGGAATGCCACAAAACTTGTGAGGAGCTCAGTGGGTGGCGGTGATCGTGAGCACCTCTGCGAGCTGGGAAAGGGGAGACCTGCAGAACTGCCTGCACGTATTTTCCTTACCACTGTTGGTGACGTGGTACACTGCATTTGGCAACGATCCATATACTTGACTGCTTGTTTCCTTTTAAAATGTTGATATAGCTCGGGGAAGATATCAATTTCTTCCTTCCTCCTGTGGCTTCCCCCCTTGTTGGGAATTGAATAGTCAGAAGTAAACAGGCTTTATTTTTCTATAGCATGTTGTGTAGTCACAGGCCAGTTGGCAGTCCTTTGTATCAGAGTTCAGCTGTGTAGCAGAGCACACCTCTGATGTTTCTTCCCTAATTTTGCAGGCAGAAAGTTGTTAGAAGGTGCAGAGGCTCTTGAGAGGGAGGTTTAGAAAGCACAGCAGCCTGGAAACTGTGGATGGTGACAACTGTTGTCTCTGTGTGGGCTGAGAGCCAGCACCGCAGCCCTGTCGCAGATGAGGGTGGCCCTGGGAGCAGCTTCGTTTTGCAGCCTCTCTTGGCTTGCAGAAGGGTTGTTCCCCTCTGGCACTAATGCGCCTCCTCCCTTAAGAATCACCCCCCTGGGCTGAGTGACAAAGCAATGCACAGGCTCAAGCATGGTCCAGAAAGGCATCCGCATCTTCTCCCATCTATTGTCCCTACATCCTGCCTTTTTCAGTTCACTCTGTTTTCAATGTTTGTCACTAGGGAAGCTTGAATGCATAAAGGAGAACCATGAGCGAGGCTGGCATTGAAGTAATAAATCTAACTCTGAAATAAACGATACCTGTGGGTAATAGGTTTGAAATTGCTGTGTTCCTTGGTAACGGGATATAATTACAAGTACCACAAGATCTGCAGGGCAAAGGTGCAATTATCCCCCTCACGTCGAAGTTTCAGTGAAAGCATTACCATAGTGTTGCCACAATTCAGTGGTATGGAACAGGGAGCTTATTGGGAAGATAACAGTAGTTCAGCAAATGTTCTTTGTAATCCCTCCATACTGTCATGTCCCCCCCCAACAATCTTTAAAATGCACCATATACTGGGATTAAAACAAACAAACAAACCCGCAGCCACAATGTGTCACAGTTGCTGTGGGATTACTGAAGGGTTCCTTAGTAACTACCAGGGAACGAAGGATGACTGATGGGACCACTTTATACCAGCGGGCAGGTCATCATTTGTTACAGTGCAGTTCTGCAGTAATTAAAGGCTATTGAGTGATATTTCTCCACTGTAACCAGGGAGGGGAGCGGGGCTATGCCTTTGTGTCCCTGTGTAGTTGCACAGTAATTACTAAGTAATGACTGATAGCGTTACTGTGTTACACCAGGCTGCTTACTATGTTCCCCTGCATAGGGTTGTTAATCAGAGGGAAACATCCTAATTGTTGCTACCTCCAGCGGTGGGGTTTGTCTGTGTGTCACTCTCCTGTTCCACAGCAATTATGGATGGGCAACCAGGCAGGGGTGATGCTGAGATCCACAGGGGCTGGGGAGTCAAGGTAGCTGCTGAGGCTTGGGAAGTGTTGGCAAGAGTATTCAGCGGATGAGTATGCTGGGAATTGCCTGATTTGGGAGCTAGGCAGGGTAATACCCAGCTCAGAGGTTCACCTGTATTTCTAGTGCGATTTTGTGCATTTACCTGCTCAGTGTCATTTGTGCGTTGAACAGTAACCTGGATTTGGGAAGTTTGGGAGTTTTATTTCTTCCTGTATGAGATTCCCCCCAGAAAGTACAACTCCTGCATTTTGTATTTTATTCCATTTTCATTTATGTATTTACCTATGTAATGGCTGACAGGTCTGCGATTGGCACAGGGCAGAATGTCCATGCATTGTGACTTGAGCTTGTGTCAGATATGTCAGCATGACACAGGGTTTTGTGTTTTGTTTTTCTTGAAGACGTGAATTTGTCTAAGAATGCTCAGAACTAACCAAAAGCCGTGTGGACATCTTCAGTGTCATCTGAGCTGAGCTAGACAGCCCTTCCAGGGCATGTGACTTGAAACTCAGCATCATCGTGGTCACACAGGGCTTTTCTCCAGTTGTATTGCTGTCAGAGGAACATACCATGTAGGCATACTTGGAGATATACCCAGCCTGTCCTAAAGCTGGCCACAGTCAGGGCTCAAGGCAACCTGACTACGTGATTAGGTGCAATATATGCAGTACACAGATACAGGGATACCTACCCAAACTGTGATTGTGTAGGTATGCCAAACAGTTTTCTTCTTCAACGTACCTGCATACCAAACAGCAAGCCCCATTCTCGGGGGTGAGAGCCAGAAGAAAAATTTTGGCAGCATTTGTCTGCTGGACTTTCTTGGACTTCCTATGCAACAAAAGTAGGACCAGCTGAAATGTGGAGTGTGGTGTAGTGATAAAAAGCTAGAGTAAACAGCAGTGCCGCTAGAGTAAATAGTGGCACCATTTGAATAAAGGAAGAAGAATTTTAATGTCAATTCTCGTCCTTTATAGAGCAACGTAATGAGAACCACGCTGGCGACTTGTCTTCCTGCATCCTTGCTCATCCCAGTAAATTCTGCCGTGCGTTGCTAGTGTGTTTGTAGGGAAGCACTGGGTATGACTTTCCTTACAGCATCTGAAATCTGGCAGGGTTTTTTTAAAAGATCCCAGACTGGGTAGCAGAGTGTGCTGCTTTGTCATAGCTCTGGGGACTCAGTAAAACCAAGGGAAATAAGGCCACAAGCTGCAGTGCAGATCTCTGTAGGCCTTGGGACCACTGGGGTTCTTCCTCTATGTGGGAGTTTTTGAGAGGAAAAAATCTCCAGTTACAAAGCTATGAGGAGAGCTGCTTGTCACATCCAAGCCTCTCTCTCCTTTTGGAGGCTGCTGCAGTGCTGCCAGATTCTCTTTTCCCATGTGTGAGTCTGGCTGTCTCTGTTTCTGGGAGTGATGGTGGTTTCTTTCTTTCTTTTCTTTCTTTTTTATTAAAAAATGTAACATTTGGGTCTTTGAAATTGAAATGGATTTCAGTCTTCCTTATATTAATTATTGATAAATGGAGCCTGAGAGACGGAGATGAAGCCTGGCATGATTAAAGACAGACAGTTTTTAATTTTATGTCTCTCACAGTGACAGAGGAATCCAGTTTAATAGGAGTCATTTATTAAAAGGGACTTAATCACAAGCATGCAACTAATCGGGAGTGAGATAGCAGTGGAAGTGGGGGGGGGGGATGTGCTGGGGCAGGGGGCAGCCAGTTGGGATGGGGAATGATACTGTGGTGTAGAGAGGCACTCCTGAAGTCCCAGCACGTGTGGAAAACGCACGTGGAAACCACATAGCCTGCCTGCAAAGGCGAGGGAGCTGCAGCCCAGCACAACGAAGTAATGGCGAAGCTGCTGAACTGGGACTAGCTGATGATGGCTCTTATCTCAGCACCATTAAGGTGGCCTTGCCATTAACCAACACCCTCTGCCCTGCATGAATGCAGAATCAGAAGGATGATTCTCTACTCCAAAACATTTATAGACTAATTAAAAGGCAGGACACAAAAGATGGATAAAGACAGACAAGGAGATGATATTTTCCACTGTATGTGGGAGGAAGAATGTTCCTCTCCCTGTCAAGCTTGCTGAAAACTATGTAGGCAGGTGGTATGTTTTGTATTGTCTTTGCTGTTGGTGATGCTGCTTTAAGAACATTACTCCATGTGGCTTGCAGCGATGAGGCCATGGTTTATTCTTCCCTAGCTGAACACTGCCCACTGGCTAGCAGGTACTAAGGGAAGCTTTTTAAATACTTACTCCTCAGGTTTTGTGTCTTTCTGGAGAAGCTGCAGGTCGTTGTACCAGAATCCATCAGTTCTGATACAGAGTTGATTCACGCATTTTGATTTCAACATTGCTTTACTGTTATTTCTGTTAGGGACATTACTGAGTTCATAATTCATGGCTGTGCAAATCAGAGTTTACTCTTTGTGTACTCTGGTATGGGGATGCAGCAATACTGTGAAACCATGGTGCAAAAAGCTCCACCCAAAATGCTGGGAAGCTTCTCGTCTGGCAAACCCTGAGACACCAAGCTTCAGATGGACAGACTCAAATGAACTGTTGTGAAATTTTTGCCTGACTTGCTAGCTCATTTACTGATTTTAGCATGAAGGCTAGTGTTTATTATGTGAGAGTTCCTGATACCTCTGTCCTGGGGTTGTCTTGGACCTAGGAAAGAGGCTTGCAATGTTCAAAAAAGACTGGAGCAATTCTCTCCTCTTTTTTTTTTTTTTTTTTTTTCTTGATAGAAACCCAGCCTAAAGACATTTCTGTGTGGATTAGTAGAAACCGGCTTGATACACAAGCAGTGGAGGACAACAAAAGGAGCTGATACAACAGTGATATTCATTGAAGGGTGGAAATAGAAGGGAGCATTGCTTTAGAGATACTGTCTTTCCATGTAATGTTCTTTCCTCACTAACTGTTGTGTGTTGTAAGACCTCAGAAAGGAAAAGGAGAGTTATCTTCTGTAGAGATGTTTATGGCCATAAGAATCTGGGGTCTTGGGGACTGAGATAATTAGTGGTTTCTGGTAAGAGACCATGCATTGAGGGGAAGGACCAGTGGGGACAGTCTCCTCTGGCAACAAACTTAAGGCGGCTTCCAGTCTGGTTCCCATCTCTCTGTTCCTGTCTGTCTCCTACACTCATGTGGACTCCATATGGTTATCTATGCTATTATTACAGGGATATGAGCTCCTTGAGAAGTTTTGAGCCTTCATTGTCCCTTCCGTTTGTCCTGATGCTCCTTTTGCTCTGTGCATCTTGATCTTATTTTTTTTTTCCTTAGTAAAAAAAGCTCTGCTTTGGACTGCTTTTTCAAATTGTGAAAAAGAGGTTGGAGAGAGTGAGTCTAAGTTCCTACTCCCTTTATTTTGGTACTGAAATAAGCACTATGATTTTCAAAGCAATGAATGTCTCTTGTTCCAGGCACGTTAAACAAGTCCAATCCTTCACAAACCTACCCTTTGTAACTGCCAGCATATTTGCTCTTTCTCTTGGGGCAGGTTCTTTACTTTTCCATACCTGTTAGGGTATAGTTTTTTCAGCTCTTCTGTAGTATTTGTGTGCGCAGGAAGCAAACACTACATTACTTTTCAGCAGGACAGCTGTTTATATCCAAGGTAAAGGAGCATATCTTGCCCTGTTCTTTTTCCTTCATCATCCTTCCCCTCTTTGTTCCTTCATCCTGACATACTTGCAAGTTAGAAATACCACAAAGCGGTAGCTAGGGAAGATGAAAAGCATGGCACCTAATGATCAAATGCTGGGCCCTCAGAGCTGCTCTTGTAGGTAGGCTCCCAACCAGACAGCCCGAGACCTTCATGGAAGGCTGGTCTGGCTGGGAGGGTAGAGGTTTAGCATCAGTCATGCTGTCCTTTGAACGTGATAAAGACTTCAGCCATTTCCCCAGGGCACTAATGCAGAAGATTATAAAGCAGCTCTATAATTTTTGTCTATTCAGAATTTAAACTACCATCAATCATCTCAAGTTTTTAGCGTCAAATAAGATAATGTAGCCAACTATATTATTAGAAAGAGATGTGTTTCTGAAGCAGTGAACGTCTGTGGGTGCATCTGAATAGCACTTAACTAGATATGCAATCTCTCATCGACAGTGCTATTAAAAGAGCTTCAGTTTGTGGAGGTGGACTCTGATTCAGGGAAGCTGTGCTGGAGGATATGGCCATCTACTACTTCTCTTGCAGCCCGAATATTTGATAGGGAGGGGGAATAAATAAGGAGGAAGGATTGAGTATCACCCAGTCTGTGGAAAATATCTTTTCCTCTGTCTCAGCATGAAATGGCTTCAGTGGCTGGAGAACCTTGCTTGGAAGGTGGTATGGAAAAGATCTGGTTTGCTGTACATGACGGTCATTCCCAATGCAGCATGCCTCTTCGGTTTTGCTCTCTAAAATGGAATTTTGTGCTGATGCAAGGTGCTGGAATGACCACTGTAAAGGTAGATAGTTCTATGCAGATAGACCTGGGTAGCTGGAGGCCAACTCCAGCATAACCCTCGATGAAGGGTTTTCTCCTCAGATTGGAAAGTGTCTGGTTATAGGGGTTCCAGCCTCTCTGTGTGGGATGTGGGAGATGTGATAGGGAAAACCAAAGTAGATATGGGAGGTGTGAGGGTGCATGAAATGAGACACAGGAGGGGACACAGAAACAAGATACAGGAGGGAGATGACATGTAAGGGAACATTGTTGGGGATGGGTCTGGAGATGGTTCTTGGAGGAAGGCACTCTGTGCAGGGGAGGTGGTGCAGCTCATGGATGACCCACACTGGAGCAGGGACACTCCAAAGGGACTGCAACCTGTGAAGGACCTGGGCTGGGAAGAGGAAACAAGCAAAAAGTAAGGAACAGAGAAAGAAAATAATAAGAAATGAAAAACAACAGGAAGAAGGCATTACATACTAGCCCGGTCTCCTGTGCTGTCCGTCATCTCATCCAAGAGGCTTGCAGGGACTGAGTGTAATGTGTGTCCAAAACAAGGGAAGGGGAGATGGGCTGGCTTGGGGACAGAGGGCAGGGGGACGCGTTATACTGAAGTTGAACTGAAAATTAGCCTAGGGAACTGGGAAGAAAGGGGTCTACCTGTTTGTTTAATTGTTTGTCATCTTTGTTTTCCAGTGCTTGAATTAGTAAATAAAAGTTTGTGTTAATTGGCAATAAATGAGATTAAGTGAAATTCCTGAAGTCAAGACTCTTTTGCCCATGATGCTTTGGAACTTACTCTTGCCAAGTGTCTCTCCCTCAAGGTTATTTATTATCCCTCTCACCCCATGATTTGCCTAAATTTTAATAAGCAATAAGGTAGATTTTTCATTTTCACAAGGCTATATAACATTATGTCTCTCCAGAAAGTTGTGGAAGCTACAAACGTGCTCTGGTTATTATTTTTTCCCCCACAGTGGTATCAAAACCAGCCTGCAAAGCTAGTGCTGGGGAAGAGCTGAGAAGAGGTTTATTGGCCTCCTTCACTGTGCTTCTTATCTAAATAAAATACTAACTTGTTTGTCCATGGACTCTCATAATGCCTTTATACAACAGCGTCCAGAGGATAAAAAGCAGGGCTTATTATGTTTTGTACTGGCAAGTGACTTTAAGATAGTGACTGTACTCATCATGCATTATAGTATAATGAGAAGAGATACCTGCATTGATCTCTAAACAGAGAAAGCACAATGAGCCATATCAATGACGTATGGATTGTTTCATGTCACTAAAATGCAGCCGTGTCTGGTGAATTACTGATGCAGGTGCAGATTTGGGGTAACAAAGAATACTAAGGAAGTGCAAAGTGACAGTGCCACTGCACTCTGGCCTCCATGCTAGTCTCTTCTGTATGGCATTGGATGCTCCTGACCCAGGGTTTTCCATAGCGTCTGAATTGTGCTCAGGGACAGGCCTGGGTTTGGTATAAGGCTAAGGATGAAGGGAAGATTATACAGGCAGTTGCTCCTTCTAATTTTGTTTCCTTCCACCAGCAGGGAACAAAGAGATACCAGCTTTACATTTGAGTTCACTTGGTTGCTTCCTGAGGCTTTTGTTTTAGTACTGTAAAATTCTCCAGGGTGGGTTCAATCCTTCTCTCCCATTGAAGTCAGCAGCCAGGCTCCTCCTGCTCCAGTGATGACAGGGATTGGAGGCACCATAGAAAATGCTCTTTTGTTTTGTTTTGGTGATTTTGTTTTTCTTTTTAAAAGCTCTGAATAGACAGATTCATTCTCAGCTATTATAGTAATAATGACCTTTACACCAAAAAAAATAAAATAATTACGGCCATAAGGGTTTCCAGCCAGGCCATTTTGGGACCCCCTGTGCTGGAGGCCAAGTGCTTAGCCAAAAAAATCACAACTGTAAATATAATTGGCTCCAGCAACAAAAAGAGAGAGAGCAGAAGCAAGAAAGGAGAAGTCAGCAGGTCAGATGGTGAGGTTGCAGGCATTCATATCTAAATGGCCTCCCAATGTACCATTTTGCTCCTAATGACACAGGATTAGGTGAGGAACATAATTGAGGTTTTATCAAACGTGAGTGAACAACACAGCCCATCCCCCTCCTGTCCCCTCCTTGTTCAGCTAAATTGTAAAGGATTTTAAGGATTTGGAAAGCCAGATTTAGCAACTGAAAGTCATTCGCTCCCTCCCTTCCTCCTCCTTTCCCATTTCTGCCTCCGTTTCCTATTTCTGTTTCTTTCAGTAATTAACCTTTTGAATAATCTCCCTTGCAGAGCTGGCTAAGCTGCTCTTTTATCTCCCTATTGTTGAGTGTCCTTAAGACAGAAGCTGGACCATGTGTCTTGATGAGTGACTGACGGGTAGAGCTATCTGGAAGGCAGAGAGTTTAGCAGGGGGAAGAGGTGTTTGGTGTCTTCTGGTGATAAGGAGGAGAAAGTAGTGGAAGTTGTGCTTCGGGATTTTTGTTCGCCCTACCAGGCTCTTCATAGGTGGTTATGCTCATCGGTTTTGCAGAATGATGGCCTTGCTGCAACCTGACCAAACCTGACCTTCATCTGTAAGCAGATGAAGGCTTTGTCCCCCTCATTGCCATTTCCTGCAAAGGGAGAACTGGTATTTTTCCACCACCGTTCTTTGTTGTTGTTGTTGTTCTCTCCTGTTCATCATTCTCCCTCTTTTTTTTGTGTATCCACTACTCCCAGTTATTTCAGTCCACTCTATTAGTAAGAGTTAGAAGGGTTAGAACTGTTGGCAGGCAGCAATGCATTATCAGAATGTATTCTCACCCCTCTGTTCAGTAAGTTACCTCCAAGCAGACTGATTTTATACTAATTCGTTCATTATTCCCAGTTGTTAGATAAATATTTTGTGCGACTGAATTTTAGGCTGTGGTTTATTTGAGAATGTCTTCTTCTGAGTATCTACTCCTAATTTCCCATGCCGTTTGATGGATCATTGATGCCATGGGACATTATTCCTGTTCCTACATCATTGAGTCTAAGCTCGCCTACAACAAGCTGCATCCCTTAGTCTGTTCACAAATTGTCTGTGACCATTTGTAAGTGTTCAATGACTCTGGTATGCATGGAAGATTATTCAAAATATCTACAAGGTCACTTCTGAGGAGAATGTGTACATTGAGATATGACTGTGTTCAGGGTGTACACAAATATTTGGTGTTACCCACTTTTCCATCTCTGTGAATAACTGTCTTTTTATATAATTTTCTTAAAATTTACTGGAACAAATGATCCTAAGCTTGTCCTTGAAGTGAACTACCCAATCATCAGATAAAATGATCTTAAGCTTGTCTTACCTGCCTGGACGTGTTCCTGTGCAACCTGCTCTAAGGTGGCCCTGCTCCGGCAGGGGGATTGGACTAGATGATCTCCAGAGGTCCCTTCCAACCCTATGATTCTTTCAATGAACCACCCAGTCTTGCTCCTTCTTACTGAGATGCTTGGTTTTTCCCCTCTCTTAAATGAGTTTCATCCTGTTGAGTTGGGTGTTGCTGGCTGCATGGAGGGCATGCTGTAGAAGGAAGTTGTGTTGATGACTGAAGGAGAAACCAGAAAGACTGCATGAGTCCTGGGTGAATATTATTTGGGAACAGCCACCTTGTTGACCCCACTAGCAGTGATCACATCCACACAGTCTGAACTGTAGGCAGAACTGCTGAGCTGGTACGATGTGTTGCAGTACCTCCTGTGCAAATCTATAGGGAAGTGGGTAGCCAGAAGTCTTCATGTTGATGGGATTGCTCAGATGTCTGTAAACTGAGTCACAATCGTGTGCAAGAAAGGATCAGTGCTTGCTGGTGCAGGTTTATACCCCACAAAAATGATGTTCCCTTTCTGAATAATCTCTTTACTGTAATCTATTGCTCCTCTCTGCTCTGGGCTATTGACATCAATGGATTTTCGATCAGCCCCCCGTGAAAATAATATTTTTTGAAGCAAAATAAATAAATGTATTATAGGAGTGCTTCATTGTACCTTGTGATATGAGCTTTTGTTTTCTCTGTTCTGCTCAAAAATATTAGTGAAGCAATGATAATGTGCAAAACGTTCATCCTTATGGAGCAGAATTGGGGTTTGTAGGCTCTCTGTGCAGCAGCTGATACCTGTGCTCAGCTCAGCTCTTTCTGGCACGCAGAGGCACGATTGCGTGAAGGACAGCAGTGTGAATTCACTGAATGGGAGAGTGGGACTGTGGGGGCAGTCAAATTTACTGCATAAAAATTAAAAGGCAAGTTACAGTGGCAGGATGGGAGAGGACCTGAGTGGGGAGCTCAATAAATGTGATTTGCAGCTGTTTTCAGTGATGCTTGTAGTTTCACCATCAAGTTTCACCGTTTTCTGATGAAAATGCATAAGAAATTAAGTGGAAGCACCTTGAAACTCCTTTGAACAAAGCAGTCTTTGGTTCCCTGTTCGCACAGTGACCTAGCACCGTGGATCCTTGGCCTGTAACAGCAGTTCCTGTGTACCACAAAGAACTGCGTGGTTGATAATGATGAAGAGATGGATCTTGCAAAACTCCTACTATTTTTTCTGCATGCAAAATAACCCTGGGAAATAAGCCCCCCTTCACATTTTAGAGCCAATTCAGAACTAATTTATTGTATTTATTTTTTAATTACTCCCTTATGACAGCTAACACAAGTATTCCACATAATCCTTAATATTTGTCTGATGCTCTGACAGCCAAATATGAGAGTAGTATTATTTTCCTGCTCCCCAGGTGATCATCTTCTGATGTGCTCATCTTAAATGAGAATGTAAGTTCCTTGGGGCAGGAAATTATACTTTTGTTTTGAGCATACCTATAAGTGTGATTAAAATAACCCTTGTCCTTAGTGTCGTCTGGTAAGTTGGTCCTCTCTGATTCCAGAGGGCTGTCACTGCAAGCAACTAAGTCTGTTTTTCTCGGTATTCTGTCAAGACTTTTGTCATATCTCTTTAACTCAAATTGTTGAAGACCTGTTCTTGAGTTTGCTCATTTCATAATTTTGCTTCTTTTTTCTTCATAGGTAAGTCTTTGTGCTTTCTAATCCTGTCCTGATTGTCTTTATTGGTAAGTTATTTAATTTGATTTGTACTCTTAAAATGACATCACTAGGTAACTTGGATTGGCAACAAAACTGCCATTGTTACGTGTCTGCCTATGATAAACTTGGGAGGGGAAAAAAAGTGATGACTAGTCATGACGGCTTGTTCTGTGTCCTAGTCACTGTTAAACATCTTAATGGTAGCTGTGGTAAATACCAGTATCTCACTGCAACTGATTAGCATCCATCAAGTTATGCCCAAGTGTCAGAGCATCTTGTAATTCAAATGCTGTCATCTAAAGTTTCTTCTATGACTAAGAGAGGAGACAGCAAGCAGTCCAGTCTGTGTTCTGGAATTGGAGTGGTTATTGGTCTGGGGGATTGTGTTAGTAAGATCTTGGCATGGCAGTGCTTCTTGTTATAGTTGCGGTGGAATGTATAGGTTGCAAAACATTAAGAAACTGTTGTTGGGTGTCAAGGAGGATGGTATGTTCGTATGGGATATGATATTAGCAGAGTCGTTGGGTTTTCAGAGGAGGTTTTGTGTTCATCAGAAACTTAATATGTTCCATATGGTAGCTCTCCTTTCCTATGTTGTGACACCTGACTTCTGATGAAGGCCTGGTAAATCAGGGTAAAATGGCAAGACCAAAATGCAGTCCGGACTGGACTGCAGATGTGCATCATGCTTATGTCAGCCTATTGACCCCAAATGGGTGATGGAAGGCAGGGCACAGGTATTTCAGCTAGTGCTGAGATGTGTGGCCTGAGATGAGTAAGCAGGCTGTTGCTTTAGAAGAAACTTTTGATCCATATGTTGAGCCTGTTCTGACTAAAATAACCAGTGTGGGGAGTTTTCAGAATTGATTGCTGTTTTTTGAGTAAATTCCTGATTTGGTAAGTAAGCCTTATAGATTGCCTCTCATTGTCTGACGTATGTGATAGAATGTACAAATGGAATACATCTAAAATGTTTGTGATGTACTTGGATTAAATAAAAAAGGTAAGTCTGTAGAATTAGCAGATTGCTTTTCACGGTTAGCTACTCTACTGGAGACTCTGTCCCTCACCAACCATTTCACTTGCATCAATTGAAGTGTCTAGTTTCTGATCAGATATTCAAACCACTAACTTAGTAGCAAAGAGTTGTGACTTGGTATGTTGGCAATGGCAACATGTCTGTAGTCCAAGCATGGTCTGACAACATAATTACAGCCTCATAATTACTTTTTAAAAAGCCTTATTAAAAAAAAAAAAAAAAATTCTCAGGCACTTAATTTAGTGGTTGAAGAGAGTAGGTGGGAACTTGGGTTGTCCAGATCCTGTACAAAAACTTGTTGTGTTTTTGTGTTTATTTCATAAAGTGTGTAATTCGTAAAGGCTGGGTTAAGTATGGTGCTGAAGTCAACAGCAAGTCTTTCTTTTTTTTATGTGTATCTTTATGCATTGTTGCATGGTCCATGATCCTCATGCGTGTAGAAAGGAGTAAACAAAACTGAGCAAAGTTTGTCATCTATCCTAGTATTTCAAGCTCCATTAGGATCAAAAGGTTAGAGACACTGTTTTCAATATGGTATAGGACAAAACTGTGTTGTGTGACAGCAAAAGGAGAGTAAATCAAAGTGCCTAAAATGACATTAAAGACTAGGGACAAAACTCTCAAAAGCACCTCAGCTGCTCAGGAGCTTGTCTTCCTGAAAATCAAAGGACTTGGGGATTTGAATTCTTTTTGAAAATGGGACTTGTTTTTTAAAAGCTACTTTTGAAAACATACCCTTTGCATTAAAAACCATGTTCATTCTGGACCTGTTGAACAGCCTTATAAAAACAAATTTGGTTGCTCTGATGTTCAGGGTATTGTGGTTTGTTAGTACTTGTACTTAGTCCACTGATCAAGGGAAAAACCTTCTGTGCAATGGTATGGGGTGACTTTGCCACATAGCACAATGTTGTGGGATGGTTCTTTCTACAGCGTAGGATACGTGGAAACCTCTGGATTATTTGATCTAACTCTTGTTCTTATGCAATATTCCTTTCATAAATTTGCAACACGGTTGGGGTGGCTTTCCCGTTACACTGAAGTGGGAGATCCCTGTCTAACCTCATTGCTCTGAAGGTTTAAAAGCATCTTTATAATTCCCAGTCTAAGTGAATTCATGGCCAGTTAACATCCATATGTTCTTATGTCAACATGATCTCTTAGTTTAAAGAGCTCTCTTTCCTCCCTGGTGCTTACCCATCTGATGAATTTATAGTCCATAATCACATACCCCTTCATCTCTTGATGCCTTTTTTTGACTTATCTTCCTGTGTGTTCACACGGGGAACAGAAGGGTGTCCAAGAGATCTCCTGAGCTGATGCAACGCTGTCTTGACAAGATACTGGGCAGCCATGACGCAGCTGAACAAACCTTCACCTCAAACAGCCTGATGTATCGAGTCTACGTGGGCGAACAGGGCTATAAAAATTGCAACCCTGTGCTGCTTTAACAGTGCTAAAGTGGCCAGATGGATGTCAACCTAGCAATATAAGGGCTCCCAAATCTGCACAGTGACATCTGATGGCGCATTTAGTGCCAGTGCTCAGATGGACTTTGCTGCAATGTTTCTTGAACGCAGCTGCTAGTCTGTGAGTTTTCCTTATTAATGAATCACAAAGAGGCGCTGGGAGTGGATGTATAGTTATAAGTGATTGCTCTGCAAATATATTTTTTCTCTTTGGCTTCTAAATTACCTGCTTAGTATTTCAGGGATTGCAAGTTTGGTGAAGTGGTGTACCTAAGGGCTATTTGCGTTTCAGGAAATCTGCCCCATAAAGCAGTTCTTGGTCAACCTTCCAGGGGTGAGTTTTGTTCAGGGGGTTCTCTAGATGCCTGTCCAGAGCCTGTCAGTCACTTTATGACTATATATCAGCCTCTGATATGAAGATGGAGTCCAAAAATATGCAAAGCCTGGTACCTGGCTGTGCTTTGAAAGAGCTCATGAATCTTCAGCATTGAAGCTCTGGCCCATTTTGTACCTTTAAGTAGAGTTTTCTAAACAGGTGTTACGCAAGGCCTGAGTTAGGAGCCTGAGTTTCGCTGAATTCCAGCGTGTCTTGGGCACTGTTGCACTGCTGCAGGTATCATTGAGGTTGTGCATAGTCGGTTATATTCCTCAGGCTCAAGGAAATTATTTCCTGATTGTCAAGATCAACAAATGGTTCCTGTAATGCGTTTGGTTATTGACTTATTTACATACAACTTTATTAATTTTTATTTCACGCTGCCTGTGTTTCCTTCTTAGGTTTACAGATGACATTGGCATTCAGATGTAGTACTGGTATCCTTCCATTCTGCTTTGGTCTCTTGCTTGCTTCTTACGCTCTTTTCTATGGAATGTGTGTGAACCTATAGAGGAGTGACTTCACAAGCAGAAAAACTAATTTCATCACAGGGGCTTCCAAAAAAAAAAAAAAATCTGTTCGTTCTGAAAGTTTGCCTGGAGTGATACAGTCCTGAGCAGAATTATCATGGTGTTAGGAAGTAAGCAAAATGCTGCTCTGCTGCACAGATTACCGCTCACAGAGTTTTCATTATGGGAGGAACTGGGATGCGTGCCAGCTAATTCAGTTAAGAATGGAGGTAAGGACATGTTACTAACTATTCCCATTACACTGAGCATTTCTAGGAAGAGTTGCTGGGTATCCCTGGCCCCTCACTACTGGTCCATCCCTGCTGATGATGAACATAGATGAGGCAGCTGGTACTCAGTGTATCATATAAATTTACTGCGATTAATCTACAGAGTCTTTTGCCAAGCATCTAGCGTCTGCTAAGCTGTTTCTTGCAGAAGCCAGGTGGGCAGTTGGCAAGAACTGCTCATTAACAGCAGGAAATGCTGGTTCGGATTGGATCGCATGCAACCCACCAACCACCCCAGCACCGAAAGAGACACTGCTGCTGTTTGCATAGACATGCTGTTCCACTGCCGTGGCTGCCTAAGGTCTCCAAGCCATTTCATTGCCACTTGAGGCCATAGATTATTTTTTTTTTGGCAACTACATACAGTGATGAGGTCTTGCTAAGAGAACACAGACAGTGTCAGGGGGTGTGGCTGAGGATTCAGCCTGGGGCTCATGCTTTGGCCAAAGAACGAGGAATAAATAGGATTTTTTGGACATATTTCTGCATCTTCTACTCAATTGAAGTATAGTAAGGTAAACTTGCATGTATTTGGAATGAGACCTTTACATGCATGGAATTAAGATCCACTTTGCTAGTTATCTCCAACATATACCCCGCAGTTGAAGTTGTGCGTTGTCTGCAATGATTCTCAGCTTCATGTTTCTAAACTCTCTCACCTGTGTTTGCTTTGGGGGATGTACTAAACTCTGGCTTGTGTTCATGGCAAACTGCAGAATCACAGAAGACTTGGCCCTCGGCTCCTAAAATGCCACTGGCTGCACAAAAGAGCTGTATTCAGGATGCACTTCCAAATGTGTCTTTCTGGTGGGTGACCATGGGAATAGGAAGCTTTTTTGTTGTAAGGCCTTCAGTGACTGCTATTTATTAGTGTTTGGCATCAGCCAAGTGATGGTGGGGCAAAAGCCTGTTTGGAGGCCTCCTGCGTAAGTCACATACTAGAGGAAAAGGAGGGGAGAGATCAGGATCTAGCATTTAGGATGTGCTTTAGTCTCATCTCATGCCATTCCTGCTTTCTCCTCTTGCCTGTTTTTTCCTTTTTCTCTTTCATAGCTCTAATGTCTGTTTGTTAAAATAATCATTTTTTCTCTGCATGAGCTTCTGTCATTAGAAGAAAGGTCATGGATATAATATGAATCTGGAACGATAAATACAGTGCAAAATGGATTGAAATGCACATGGCAAAGAGGGTTTCCAATTAAAAAACACTTCGCCAAGCTTGCACCAAACAGACAGCCACGCAGCCTCTGATTTCTCTTTGCTTATAATTAGCTGCCATTGAAAGTTAATTACTTCAGGACTGAAGGAAGTGAAAATTAAAAAAAAAAAAAGGAAAGGAAAAAGAATCTTTCAGAAAGTTGTACCTAAAACAAATCTTTTCTTGAAAAGGTTTTTGCGTAGCACCCGTTCCATGGACATGAAAATCCCATTCAGGTTCTACATGTCCTAGGAATTAGAGATGGAGAAGGGATGTGCGAGTACATCTGACACCTGGGATGTGTTCTTGGGTTACTTTGAATGTTCTGCCTCTGGAGCCTATTCCAGAGGGTATGTGGAGATTCCAGATGAGCTCCTTGCTGTGCTGGTGTGATGTGAAGCACAGGCACTGCAGAAAGCCAGAAGCTCTGCTCCCCTTTTGAGAGCCTCTCCTCGGGACCCATTCCAGCAGACCACCCACACACAGGTCAGAGACCCTTCCTGCAGGGACTTTCGTCTGTCCTGAGGTCTTACTGACCTCTTTTTCCCCATCCTGATAGCTGAATTTTAAAATCAGTTGTGTCTGTGACTTAGGTTTACTGAGTTAATTCCTCTCACCATTTTTAGCTTGCTTATGGAAGAAATGTGGGTTGTTAGAGTGCAAGAGTGAGGTGTCTACATATAAAGGTTTCCCACAGTCATGCTTTATGCTGGGGTATCCACTGTAGTTAGAGCATACGTCAGTCACAAATGTCTTGTTTTGAGCTGTTAGATGTTCATATGTGCAAGTGACAGCATAATTAATTATTCTAAAATTCAATCACATTGTTTTAGACTATGCATCAGTGATTCCATAGTGGGGGGAAAAAGACCATCAAACAACTAAAGGCTGGAGAGAGGCTGGGATTTCCAGTGCCGGTTGTTATTGGTGCCCCCATTTTTAGTGTCTTGTAAAAGCTAAGAAAGCGGTGTTTGTTTTCAGCAGTTCTCACTGTGCTTTCTAGGGATTAGCCTGTTCCAGTGTGTTTTCAAGTTGGACATCTAGAGAAGCGCCCATGCTTTCAAGTCACCGCTGACTTGAATCAGTCTCTGTAAGGGACTGTGTGCACCTCTTCTCTACCAAGCTGCAAGATTCTTGGAGAGAGAGAGAGAAAAAAGTGCTTTTTCTCCCCAGAGGCAGTAAATTAAACTTCTTATGCAAAGATGGACAGGAGCGAGTGTACATTCATCATATTCACTCAAGATCCATGAATCAAACAAATAGATATTTTCATCTATCACATGATTATTCATTGTATCAGTAGACTAACCTCCATTGCAGGTGAAGCCTTTGTATATTTAAGAGAACATGACAGGTTGTGTTAATTCCAGAAGAGAAAAACCATGTTCCCACTCCTTAACAGCATGAGGAATAATCTTCAAAATGACAACAAGTGTTGAATTCTTTACCAGCATGAGATCTTACCAGTGATTTTTGACATAAAGGGAAACCATTCTGAATCTAACTTGGTGTATAAGGGCTCTGTTTCTACGGCTTTACGTATACGATTTCCTTTCTCCTATTAGCACCATAACATCAAAATACTCGTAAGACGGAAAGAAGGGAGCATGGGAGTATGTATGATTAGTAGTTGGGCAGGATATTTAAGTAGAAACGGGAGAAAGATGCTTAATGGGAGAAGAGGAGCAAGAGCTGACAAAGAGTTGATAAGACTCTTCCCTTTCTCTTTGTGAAAAGAGAATATGAAAAATCTATGCAACTAAGAGGGCAAAACCTTCCTCCCCCCCTCCCCCACCCCTTTTTTTTTAATAATCCATCTCATGGTGTTTATGTAAAAGGAAGAAGACAACTTCATTGGGAAAAATGCAATAGGCTTGTTAGCTGGAAAAATCCAACTATTAATTAACTGGTACCACCACTCAAAGCTGAAACCAAGACTTAGACTGCAGACTTCTGGGAAAGACTTGTCCAATGTGAGGGATATATGAAATGGGTTTGGAGAAATAGTTGCCCTGTGTGAGAGATGGACACTGGTAGCTTGTGACATTTCTGGATGGAGAAAGATGCAGGGTTTGTAGTCTTTGGTACTAGTTGTAGTCAAAGTTGTTTGTTTTTTTTTTTTTCTTGGCTTTCTTTGTGGAAGAACGTGCAAGTATCTGGGCCACATTTATGTCCTCTGACCTATGCTGCCAGTGTTACTAACTGCGGGTGGACAAAAGCTTAGTGACATACGGGCTCTTTCTCCCTGGTTACGCTTCTGGCACTGCTTCTACACTGAAAGTTTTGGAGGTGTCAATTAGACCATCTTGTGTAGGCTGCTTTGAGCTTTTCTTCTAGACAGAGAACCAAGGGAAGTGTCCTTAATCCTTTCCTAGGGTGGAATAGGCCAAGCTGTCATTTGAGGAGCCAGGTTCCCTTTCAGCCAGAGGAACATGGACATGGGCATTCCTGTGCCAAATAAGCAGAGTTGGAAGGCGGTGGTTGCAGTTGAGGCGGGGGCGGGGGGGAAGCTTTTGGAGGGGGCAGGAGGGAAATACAGCAGTTTCATTTCACTTGGAGTCACCGTGGCAGCAAATTACTTCTCTCTCCTTCCCCCACCTTGTTTAAAAAGAAAGTGGGGAGTAACAATGGCAAGCAAGGCCTTCAGCTGGAGTGAGCAGTAGAAACTCATTTACAGCTGAAAAATATACAGAAAAGAAGTCAGGAAACTATTGAATGATTTGTAAAAGGAGCATGGTTTTCTTGTTTGCTGCTCCATTCACTGTCCTGTATGTTAATCTCCGAGAAGAGAGACAGGCCTTTTTCTCAGCCAAGAACAATTTACCTGTGTGCTGGCACATGGTTAAGAGCAATTTAGAAAACAAAAAAAAATCTCATTCCAAATTAACATTTAGCTGTCGACATTAGGGGAATTCTTTTCTTTTTTTTTTTTCCCCTCCTTTTCCCTCCCATTCAGAAGTTGAGAAGCAGGAGCATTCTTGCTCCCCGAATGCACCAGAGGAGCATGCTGCGGGCAGAGGTGGGGTGTGAGCTGCCTTGAAGGAATAAGGAAGCCAACCTCTGCAAGGTCCTTGTGGATGCTGAGCCCCATGGGTGCATGTTGGGCACGTGTTGCCAGCACAGGGCATCTTTCCCATTTGGCAGGTTGGCACCTCAGGTGGCCCCGTGGGAACGCCTCTGTGGGGAGCTGCAGCTGCGTGTGCAGGGAGTGTGGGGCATGTTTGAAATCAGTCCCATCACCTTGGTCCCTGTGCACTTCCATTCAGGTGCAGGAAATTAATATGAGATGATTCTGAAGTACTGAAAAGCCTGATACTGGAGTCACCTGTAGGGATTGCACTCCAGGGTGCAGTGTAGGTCTTGAGGGGTACGTTTAACACTGAGGGAGACACACCAGAGCTAGCAGCTGTAGAGCAGCTCTGGTCCATGATTCTCTGTGATGAGGGCTCACCATTGGCACCAGTTTTAATATTGTGACTCTGATCTTGCAGCATCTTTTCATGTCTGTGTAGTAAAGGTACGACTGAGAAGTTAGAACCACAAAGCCTTGTCCTTACTCATTTGAGCCCTGAGTTTTTGCCAGCGGGTTTGTTAGCTTTTTTACGGAGAAGGAGAGCATAACCAGACTTAGTCCTCAATATGAACCAACAGTCTTGGATCTCTGGGTGAAAAAGCTGTTCCTCCCATCCACTTCAGGTGGCCTCCCATACACCTCTGGCACAGCAGTGGCCAAGGAATCATGTAAGCATGTAGGTTCCAGCTGTTGATGCAATCCCCTTCCTTCTGCCCTCTGTTCAGCAATACCATAATGTGTGTATGTGGCAGCAGGCTGTACTGGGGGTAAGAGACTTTCCTGATTCTGCAAATCTCATTTCAAAATCATCATGTAGTCAGGAGGTAGAAAACTCATCTCCCAAACCTCACAGCCCCGTGGTGAGATGAAGCTCCATGGGATTCTCCTGATCCAATGACCGCAGCATCTCTCTGAAGCCCCGCTATGGAACAGGGCTGGGCCTGCTGCCAGCTCCAGCATCTCTTTGGCTTCTCCTGCAGCCACAGTCTGACCCAGCATGTGGCACAGCCCCTGTGCAGGAACCTGGTGTGACCTGGTCTCAGAAACAGCATGTGGCTCAGGAGTCACAAGTTGGCTGCCTTGAAAGAATGGTATCACCTGTGCCATCAGTGCTTTCTTGATGATTTGCTAAACCATGAGACATGCTCCCCCAACATCAACATCCAGTAGGAACGCTTAGGGAAAGCAGGAGCAACCTGGTCTAGCTGGAGGTGTCCCTGCCCATGGCAGGGGGGTTGGAACTACATGATCTTTAAGGTCCTTTCCAACCCTGACAATTCTACGATTCTCCAGCCCTGACAGTTCTATGATTCTGTGACGCGTTCCAGCATGTCCATATCTTTCTTGTAGTAGGGGCTCCAGAGCTGGAGGCAGTACTGCAGGTGGGGTCTCATGAGAGCAGAGTAGAGGGGGAGAATCACCTCCCTCGACCTGCTGGCCACGCTGCTATTGATGCAGCCCGGGATACAATTGGCTTTCTGGGCTGCAAGTGCACACTGACGGCTCATGTTGAGCCTCTCGTCCACCAGTGACCCCAAGTCCTTTTCTTCAGGGCTGCTCTCAAGCCAATCACTGCCCAGCCTGTATCGGTGCTTGGGATTGCCCTGACCCAGATAACCTACAGATCTCAGACTTGTAACAGTCTCTTTCTGTTGAGGCAGAAGGCACATGCCCTACCATTGCCCGTGCTATACCTGTTTCCTGGATAAGGAGCAGGGATCCCCTTCTGCCTCCCAGCACTGAACTCCTTTCACACTCTCGTGACCTGACGTTAGTCAACCAGTGACATGGGGCTCGGTGAAGCTGGCAGAAAGGGAGAAAGCCAGACTAGATGAAAGGGAGTATAGTGTCTGTGTGAGGCGAGTACAGCCTCAACTACATCCAAGGGGATGCTTGTGTGCAAGTGTTAGGAACTGGGAAGGAGTGTTGTCAAAGGCTATTCAGCTCTGCTTGTGCAACACTAGTGATTGGAAAGGCAGACCAGGTGGTTATCTACCCCTCTTTTTGAATGTCTTTCCCAGAAAATCCAGTAGGAGAAAGGGGCGTTAGCGTGGGAGTAGCAACATGCATCCCCTATCTTGGAAGGGAAATTTCTGATTTGAGGCCTTTGGTTTTTGCTTCTTCCATTCTGGGATGAGCTCTCAGACAACGCTGCAGTTGATGGAAATGACAGGTCAGTCTCATTGTGGCCCATCCCCTTTCCAGCAGGGAAAGCCGCTGACTTGCAGAGATCCAGAAAGACTAGCTAGTGCATAGAGGCGGGGAGAGTGTATTGGGAGGGGTGGAGGGCAAGGCAAAGTGCTACACAGAAAGAAAACTTAATGGAGGGGTTGTTCCTTTCAGCACCTAGCACAGAATGGGTCAGTGTGTTAGCAGCTGGGAGAAGACATCATTTCCAGGGAAACCCTCCCTCATTCCTCTCCTGTGTGAGCCAGACAGGTGGCAGCAGTGGCCGCCCCTCAGAAGGTCTCTGGAGAAGCAGTGTCCTTGGCTTACCCTTACCTGTTCACACAGATGCAGCACATCTGCGTTTTTGCCGAGGTGGATGCCTGTGGGGCAGATGGAAAGGCCCTGTGCACGGCCAGCTGGATCACCCCATCTCCTCAATGGCTGCCCCGCTACACAGTGCCCCCGTTGATGGGAATTATCACAAAGGAACAGGGGTCTCCACCCGTTCATTTACTGCAGGATAAAGCCACCCGATATCTGCGTGCACTTACCTTCCACCTTCCACATTCCTGCAGAACATCACTGTAAAATAAACATGTGAGCAGCTCTAGAAGTAATCCTCCTGCTAGTTGTATACGGTGCGTGTTCCCTCTCATCCTACTCCTTCCTTCTCTGTTAGAAAGCACCTGTCCCCGCTTCCCTGGAGCAGTCCACCCCATCATCTATTCCGCTGCTGTACATGGCATGCCTCTTTTCTTTTTTATTTAATTTAATAAAATGAGTGCGTGGGCTGATTTGCATATTCATGGATCACTTGATTAATAATTGATGAGAGGGCCCGGGGCAGGTGGTTGAGAATAAAAAACATTTAGCACATAGCAGAGTGGAAGGAACAGGTCCCTGGCTGGCACATGTCCACAGGGGGAAGAGCTGCCGGGGGCTGGCAGGGAGGGAAGGGGAGAGCGAGAGGCAGGGTAGACACAGCGTTGAATGTCACCAGTGGAATGTAATTTTTTTCAATTTAAATAATTAATCACGTCCTTGGAATCTGCGACATTTCAGTCCCATGGGCTTTTCCCTTTGCGGAGCTATTGCCAGGAGAGCAGTGGCGGGGAGATTTCTCTCCTTGGGATGGGAGATGAGGACAGGGCAGAAATTGTGGGGAGTCACTTGATGGGTCGATGTCTTTACTAGTACGAATCGTGAGAGTTTAGAGAAACCTGGTGTTCAGTATCCCAAAGCCAGGACCCATTCACAGACCCTGCTGCAGTGCTGTGGTTCTCTAATAGGGCTGGTGTGACTGACCTGGGCTGAAGTGCAAGATGAAGTGTTCAGACTGGGACATTGCCCCATGGAGAGGGGAGTCCCGTAACATCTGTTCCCAGCCTGCATCTGTGCTCAGGAGTAAACAGCCAGCTTCCCTCCTGCATGTGTGACTTATGGGTGGAGGACTAGGAAGCAGCCCCATAATTTGAGGAGAGGGAAAGTGTTTGCAGATGCTGCAAGACCTCATTCCTAGGACCTTCCTGGCAGGAACCCTATGAGTGAAAAGAGGGGACAAAAAAAAAGGTGGAGCACAACAACTTCTTGGTATCTCATTCAATGAATCGGGAATGTTGGGTGCCTATCTCACCTCCCCAAATCCCTACCTTGCTCTCTCCTGGAAGGCTTTGCCATGTCAACGTGCCACATGTAAATACTGTTAGGCTTAGGCTTCATGGACGTCCAGGGTTTGAGGGGAAGCAAGTAGGGTATGGCTTCATGCTTTTCTACAGTGATCCGAATACATGTATGTATTTTTTCTGAATACAAATCCCGAGATGAACACTACAGGACATTGTTGTTCCTTTTCTGATAAACATGCTCCATTTTGCATGACTTGGGGGGGGAAAGACTGTTTCAGTTGTTCTCTGGAAATTATGATCAGTAGCACTCAGTATTACTGAGAGTAATTAATCTATTAATGCCTACGTGGAAGAGGTGGGGAGATCTGGCTAACACAGGAATGCTGTCAGAAGCTCCAGTGTTGTTTGCAGTTGTGAAATTAATGGTTTTAGTTTTCAGCTTTGTTACTAAAACTGTGAAAGGGACAGGCACCCCCAAGTCAGAAGCTGTTTTCCTGATTGTGTCTGCACAAGCAGAGCAGGCTGGTGCAGGGTCTTCCTGCCTCTCCTCAAAGCCTGGGGCCGGGGCTGCTCTGAATCCATTTAGAAAAACAAACAAATAAACAAAAAAACCCAACAGATTTGGGTCTGGAGCAATTCTTGCTCAGGACTGAAGTCTGATCCTCTCTCTGTTCCTGTTGCTGGTGACAACGCGTGGGATCAGTTGGGGAAACTTGGATGCATAACAGAGATTTTTCATCTCCCAGTAGGTGGTTTGATGGTTTATTTATGAATGGTCTTTGCAGATAAAATGAAAGCAGCCTTTAACAATAGCCCAAGGGAGGCACTGACCATTCACTTCCATTAAAGTCTAGCTGTCTATTAATAAATAGTAAGACAATACATTATGGAACAGAGATAAGTAATTAGGCAAATCATAAGTAGTTATTATTCAATTATTATATAGTATTCAATTAAATAACTTTTCTCATGCTATTAACACTTTCCTGATGGAGAAAGAACAGCTCTTTGCATCTTCTGTGCTCTGATGCTGCTTTCCCCAGTGCTCCCAGCTGGGAGAGCTGGGATCCAGATCATCTCTGAACTCCCTCTTGCGTCCCATGTCTGCATCTCTGCTGGGGCTCTGCTACCTCCAGTGGTCTGGTATCGTAAGCTGCACAGGGATATCTTACTGCTGTTTTTTCTTGACTACCTTACATTTAAAATCGAGGTATCCTCCGTTTGAGGTGCTGCCTCCCTTCCTTACATGCAGGTGGTCTCTTCTGAACACTGTCCCATACCATTGTTTTGAGGGCACCATCTTGCATCCTTACCCTGTGTATGTAGTGAGGGATTTGGCGTCAGGATTCCCAATGGCACAGAGGGTGCACTGGGGAAGCAAAGCATTATTTCATGAGCTGGCATTTGGACATTGCAGAGATTTCTCTGACAAGAGCCTTGGCGTGCTGTGTTTTTGCAGGCGCATCAGGAAATGCTGCAAAAACATGTCTGATCTTTTGCTTGCTTTGGCCTGTCTGTTCGGAACAAAAGAGAATTGATGAAGCTTCAGTAATGTGGAACAATCCTGGTATCCTATGTCTCTGCTTTATCATTTCATGACTTTGTACACACTTTGGTGATTTTATACCTCCTGCCCACTTCCCCCTCCTGAAAATCCTTCAAGAACATGGAGGGCAAGTTTGAATCTGCATATAAAATACACCAAGTCCTCTAGACTTTGCAACCAAATCTTTTGAGCCAGGAAAAAACCCAAATTGGACATATTTAATGAGCGTAGTGGGATACCCTTTTGTATATTTTCCACATCTCCGGTAGAAAGATTGTAGTAGCAAATACCGGATAAGTAAGAGTCATTTGAAACCTTTATGGTTTGATACCAAAGATACTGAAGGGAAGGTCCAGGATTCGACTTTAACTTTTGTTCAGAAGTTTAGGTCGATCCTTATTTTAACAGGACTTTCATTCATTCTTCTGCTAATGGGGAGCCTGTGATCCAAGAGAATTGACTGCAAAAGCAGATCGAAAAAAAGAGTATCTGGGCTGTGTGTAGCTAGATATCTTTCTTCTGTCTTTGTGTACCTGCACATACCAGTGGTAATTTCAAAGCAAACGTTTGTATCCGAACAAAATTGAATGGAGGACGTGACAAGTGTGGGACATTTGCACAGTCGCATGAATTCTGAATATGTCTCTCTGCAGCAGAGTTTTTTGCCCTCGCTTTTGCAGGGGCTTGAAATTTGGTTCTGGATACTAAGCCAGCCACATCAGTCACTTCAGCTAGATCAGTTTTCTCCTCTTGCAGAGAGTGGTTTGGTCTTCCTCCGTCTCTCTAGTACTTCTGCCCATGTTATCACTGTGTCTAATCACAGGTGTTGAGGTGATTATCTGCGTATGTCCCTGGTGGAAAGCAAGTGTTATTCTTCCCATTGCATAGAAGGGGAGAGAGATGCCGCGCAACTATGTGACTAATGTAAGGTCCCGAGGGAATTAATTGACAGCAGCGTGGAGGGAAAACTGCAGGAAACACAGGTTTGGCACTGAGTGCTGTCTTACTGAGTGGCTGATTTTGTAACATGAATCCCACTCCCTGGGATCTCATCTGAGATTCATCAGTTCATTTTCTACTTGCAAGCTGGTGATAAACACCAGCCTCTGCCAGCCTAGTCCATGATTTAACATAAGTGCATCTTAGCAAAGTTGCTGATTTGTTGACTGGAGTTTTTTCACATCCAGATAATTTTAGTCTCAGTCAGCCTTTATGCAACTCTTGATTTCTATTGACATCTGAGACTTTGGACTGTGGCTGCAGGATTCACCTCTGTAAACAAGTTTCTGCAAAACCTGAAGGTAGAGATGGTGGCTTGTAGTTCAGGCCCGTTTCATTGCTAACCTCTCTTTGCTATGTAGTTAACCTCAACAGCAATAGTAGGCATTTTGTACCTGTCTTACAACTGTCCTGCTGGTACCATGCACAATTAATATGACACCCGGGAATGTAATACATGCTTCATGTCACAGAATTCAATTCATTTAGCCATTTTCTTCCCTGGATATATCTTGGCTAAGGTCAGTGAATTTGCACTGAAATTTCGTTTGTCTCTCTGTGCACATGCTGCCACATTACCACAAGATCCCAATTAACAATGTCAGACACATTTTTCTCCGTTTCTTCTAATAGGAGAAGAAAACGCACAATAAGCTGATTTTTCACAATGCTTTTCAGCACACGGGCCTTGGCACAACCTAGGGAATACCCTTCTATTGCTAAAAATAATAGCTCTAAAGTCTTTGCCCAACTGTTAACTAAAATTTGTATAGCATGGTGGATAAATCATCTGCTTAGTACGTCTCAAGCATTATGTTCCAATCCTGTTAAAGTTGTAGTTATTCAATATTTCAATTAACTCTTTTCTGCTGATATGATTATATATTAATTAAATCTTGCTAATATTTCCAAAGCCATGATAGAGGAGTATATTTGATGAGATATTTCTTTTCATGTGTATGAAAGGCCTGCTAGGGAGAGAGCTGCATAACTGTGAAGAGATACGCTATCTCTAAACAGAAATTACTTTAAGGAAAGGGCTGGCTGTGGGAGATGCTTCCAAGCATCTCACTCTGTTGTGTGATCCCATTTTTTTTCACCATGCAAGCGCAGCTGGGCCTCAGCAGAGGTAAAATTGTAAGAAAAGCCAAAATTGCAAAGAAGTGGTGATACAGCAGGTTGCACTTCTCCTTTTTAGCTAGTCCCATAATGATGTTCCTGTGTAGCAAAAGGATTTCATAGATGTTGGGGGCATTTTCCCATACAGAGCCATTTCAAACCATAAATTTTGGTTCCTGTGATGCTTTCAGTAAATGCAGGTTACATTAAGTCACCAGGCTTTCCAAGGTCTAAATGAGGCAATTGAATTTTCATGGTGCAAAGCTGAATTCTCCCTGTTGGAGAATGATCTTCCTCTCCAGCCCTTCTCCTGTGCTGCTTAAGGGCGTTCGTGCATCTCTCTGAGGGTGAGCGAGTCCCACTTCCGTATTTTGAAACCAAGTTTTCTGTAAAACATAGGGAATGAAGCTTTGTCTTTTATGAGCAATATAGGACAGAATTGTGTCTGACTCAGCCCCTGCTTTCTCCACGTGCATGAGCCTGTGAGCCCTTCTAGGACTGGGGCAAGCTGGTCTTAAATTCCACCTTGTTTCATTTGACCATGCGAGCAGCTGATGTGTGTAACCTGGATCCTTTAATCTCCTGCTCCTTCCCTACCTTGCTTATTGCCTGCACACTGTGGTTTAGATCCCCCCTGTGAGTTCTGTGGGTGCTGTAGTACGAAACCACCAGCATCCCTTCTGATTATTTTTTTGTTTTTCCTTGCCATCTCCCGCCTTGTGCCGTGGTCCCCGTCAGTGGCGGGGTGGGTGGGAGCAGCGGGAGCTGTGCTGCTGGCTCTAATGGATGGGCTGGAGCCCTGCTGGGGTGCGGGAGGTTCAGTGGTGACTGACAGGGGGACACCCCAGTGGCACCGAACGCTAGTCCCTGCCTCGCCTGCTAGGGCAAGCGATGGCGGAGAGCTGCGATCCTGTGTGTTTGATGGGGGGAGGAAGGGGGGCAGGCAGTACCCCCTGACAGGCACAGGCTTTGCTGCATGACCTGGCATTTGCTTTCAGTCGTTTGTATACAGAGACATGGTCTGCAGTGTCGCTGCTGAGGGAAGAAAAACACTGTGGCTTTTTTAATCAAATCCTTTGGGGCTCTGTTTTTTCCCCTCTGTTTCTTCTAACTCTCTAGTCTGCCTTCTTTAATCTCTGTGCCCCCCCAGCCCCCTTCCTTTCCCTTTGCTCTCTTTTTGTCTTCCTTCTCCTGCTCTTCCCCTTTCTCTTCCTCCCTTCTCATTTACCCTCGTGATGAGGGGAAGGTAGAATTTCCCTTTTCGGATCAGGTCCATTTGGCCCATCTATCCCTCCTGCATCGTGCAGCCCCACCACAGCGCACGCTGCAGCCCATCCTGCGTGCTTCAGAGGAGAACATGTGCATCTGCCTAACTCTGCAACGCTGTGCAAGAATGGGGAAAGCATTTCCTTCCTTCTCTTTCCAGGCCTCGATGCCCCGAGTTCCCCTTCACATGTGTTCAGCATAGCTTTCAATGTTGTTATTTCTCCCAAAATTCCATAGTCATGTTATCTGAGCTGACAGCCTCCCACAGCTGTTGATCCCACAGGTTCTCCGTCACAGCGGGAAGGAGAGTTGCCTTTTTTCCCAAATTGATTGCCTCCTAATTTAATCACCTCTCAGCCCCCTTGGGTTTCATGTCTGTGCTTCTGTTGATGGCCATCGTTTGCCCACTGTGTTGTCCATCTCTGAATCAAATATGGTTATACCTCTTCAGAACTGCCTTCATGTAACTCTTGTCACCTTTGGGCTCTCTACCTATTTAGCACCCTGTGGATTCGGTGCCATAGATGGGCATCCTTCCACAGGCTCTAGACTCACTGCCTGTAGTTATGAGCTCAGCCCCAAATTTCTGGTGTGATCTTGTGTACAGCAATAAATCTTTCATGCCTTGTTTTCCCTTCTGTGAAGTGGGGACTTGAGTTTTGGTCTTTTTCCCCTTCCTGGCAGCTTTATCCAGCTAAGCTACTTTTTAGACAGGCTGTACCTGACCATGTGTAGGTGAAGTGCAACAAGGAACTCTCACTAGAAGCCTCCTGGGTGCTAATAGGAAAGGAAAAATTAAATTATATCTGTGCTCCAGGACTAGTAAAACTTCTACCCTGAGGTCCTCTGAAAGGAAGTGCCAGCATCCAAGTCCCGGAAGCAGATCAGCTGAAGACACTTCGTTTCTCTCTAAGGGGGTTGGCTGTTTCAGTGCCAAAAAGAGCTCCCTTTGTTGCAGAGCAGTGACTGCACAGCCGGGCTCCTTTTCTGAGGTTCACTGGACCTGGCTCCTTTTGTCTGTCTTTTGTGACTTGATGGATGAGAGGTTTTTATTAAACTGCAATTTGTGTTGATTAGTTTGTAGCGTTGGGCCAATGATAGGTTGTTTGGTTTGGTTTTTTAAACTTTCTCATTACTCCTGACAAAGCGAGAGTTCAGATGATGTGAGTTTTGGAATGAGATTTTTAGCAGGTAGTGTCTTGCTGATGCTACCCATTTCCTGGTGATACTGTTTTGACTTAACCCTAATTCAGCAATGTTATATATGGATATGCCCCTGAACTCATGCTAAACCTGACCTAAATCACTTTGTAGTCGGGTAATTATTTTTAGGTATTACACTGAGGAACCCAACCAAAACAACCCAGGTTATCTTTTGGAAACTCGATGTTCTGCTTTTTTTCCCCTTCATTGCTGAATTAGACATTTCATTTGTCCACGTCTTGGATCCTGAGTTATCCCTGGGGGTATAGGATGGTGCTTCAGCCTCCAGCCCATCTCATTTTGCAGTGCAGTTGTGGTTTAAGTTCACCCCTGCTGCTTACCTCTCCCCTGGCTGTTTGCCCTCTGAGCAAATTCATGCTGAAGATGGAGTTGCAAAGTCCTACTTGCGCAGTGGGATGCTGAACACTGGATGTGGATGTGTAAGGGTGAGATCCTTCATTTTGTAGCCCCAGCAACTGCTAATCAAGCACTTGGACTGAATCTATAAGACCAGCCATTTAGGTGGTTAGCAATAAGGAGTTCAGTTTCTGAGGGGCTCATTTAAATACTGCCTTGCATAAGTGCCAAGTGACGTAGTTGATTGATGCATCATGGATGTGGTCCTCCTGCTCTAGGATCAGGACCTCCAGCTGGGTTACTGAGTCATATTCTGAGGTGACCATAGCATCATCTGGAAATTTACATTCTTTTAGTATATAAAAATAAATTTTGTCCTTCCTGGGGCTGAGGGAAACCTTCTGAATGTAAACAGCTGCAGTAGTTAATATTGCTGAATATATAGCACTGGGCAATGCATAGTTCATTAAAATTTCATTGAGAAGGTATGAATTTTGCTTTCTTCAATGTGAAATACGTAACAAAAAAAAAAAAAGGCATGAGACCCAAGAGGCAAATTTAGCCATGTATGGGGCAATTAAAATAAATTAGGCTTTATAGCATTTTTATTCTGTTGTCTAAATTGGAGCAGTGGATTTTGAGGTGTGAAGTCATAGATGCAAACAAAACAGGTCTGAAAAAATGGACAAATTTAGACCAGGGGACTATGGTGACGCTTGCGTCATATATCTGTGGTTAGCATCCAGGATGAGGTGCATGAGGGGAACCCCAGGCTGGGAGATTGTGGGGTGCTGCAGGGCAGAGGAAGGGGGTGGACCTTGGTGAAGCTTTGCTGTAAACTTAATTTTTTTTACAAAAAGTAGTAATAATTTTCATGCAGAGAAATTTTGATGATAAATATTTTTCGAACACTTCCATAGGAGCTTCCTAAAATGGTTCTTTGTGAAAGAACAGCAATTAAGCATTTTTTTTTTAAACTCTGGAGAAAATACAGTGATTTTTTCCTACCTTTGTTTAAATGTGCAGCAACAGAAAATAATGATGCAGGTGTAATACCGTGCAGGAACAATGAGCTGACCTCAAGTGTCAAAGATTACTGTTATCTCCTTTTGCTATTTTGGATCGAAATGTTTGAAGATGGGCTGTGTGGGGAGGGTCATGGGAAGATACGTGCTGCTTGGCTCTTGGTTGTGAGGCAGAATTTTTATTAAGTGCCTTAGGGATGGATCAAACCCTGTCGCCATTACTTACGTATTGGGCATATGGGATCTTTGACCAGTCCCAGAGCAAGGTGGCAAGAACTGGTGAACGAGAGTAGCCCATCGGTTTTGTTAGTATCTGGTGTTAGGTTGGCATTTGAAATATTGAAGCCTTTCATTTACAGTAGAGTGTTTGGAGGTGGGAGAGGGAAGTTGCATGACACAAGAAGTTATCTGAATTAAAAACAAGAGCAGAAATGAAAGCCAACTGCATTCATTAAAAATGAATATCCAGGAAGTCTGGGGAAAGGGAGATTAAAAAATATTATGATTTCTGTCACGACCGTGTTTAAGCTGGGCCATTAAAGATGCTATTGTCTGGCCCAGCTGTTTTAGAACAATTATCTGTTTGACAACAGGCAGAAGGATAAGCTTGATACTGCCCCCTTTCCCCGAGACACTGTAGAGACGTGTGTCTGCGTGTGCCCCAGCACTCCCTCCCAACTCACCCCATGTGAAAAAAATCCTGACTCGTGTCACTGAGAGAGGCAGAGCCCAAAATCTCACCCCTGAGCCTCCTCGTTGAAATGCTGAATGAAACGCGTGCTGCATAGAGCCTGGGCTGTCTCTCTGGATTTTTTTATATTATTTTTCCCTCCTCAGCGGGAGCTTTGTGCCACACAAGTCTGGCAAGATCACAAATGTGAGTTTGGCAAGTGGCTGTATGTGTTTTAACACCCACCTCCGCAACCACGCTTCAGTTTCTTGTAGTTGCCTTCTGCTCTACTCTTTCTTGGTGTGAATTAGGCTGGTGCTTTGAGTTGAGGAAATGTGAGGAAACATACTCCTGGGGGGGGGGGGGAAAGGGACCCATTATGGGAAAATTTTTCCTTCTGTCCCCATTGCTGTTTCTGGCCATGCTCCCTATATATAGTTCCAGTCCTTGTCTTTAGCTCCCCAGCTTCGGTACCCAAGGATGGCCAGGAGGCTTCACAGAAAGAAAACGTAGTTGCAGATTTTTTAATTAAAATTCAGTTTTGTACAGAGGCTGAGTAAGCACTTGGAACTGGTTGCTTGTTCCTTACCGACTCCGGGAAAGTTCCTGTCACTTTGCCTATGCTGCAGAAGATAGAGGTTTGGGGGGGGGGGGGGGGGGGGGGTTCTTCCCCCTTCACTTCCAGACCAAAAGTCCATCTTGGGACCCGGCAGCTGAGCTTGCAGCTCCATACATCGTATGTACCCAAAAGAGAAGATGCAGCAAAAATATCTTAAAAAATTAGCTTTGCTAAAATGCAGTGAATGATCGTGTTAATCACTCTGATGAGTAGACGGGATGGATGCAGAAAGAAACCAACTCTGAGAAAAGATATTTTACAGATTTTACACTTTTCAGAGAAGACTTTTGTGGCTGAACTTCTCTAGGTAATTCCAGTCAACTAAGTTGGAGAATAACAGTAATCTATTTCTTAAGGTAAACAAGAAGTTCACAATTTGGTTTTTGTTTTCTACACAAGATTACTTCAATAACAGGCCCAGGCCTGCCAGTGTTCAATCTCATGTATTGTGTGCTGATTTCAGAGTCCAGGCTCATTCTGGGAGGAAACACTGCAATTTTCCCTGAAGGTTTTCTCTGTGCTGTCCTCATTCTGGCCTGTCAGGGAGACAGTCTCTTTTCAGACTGTGTTTCTGGGGAGGGGGACCTGCCCACTCCCATTTTTCCTTTCCCCCCAACACTAGGGTGAAGCAAACAGGGCTGCCGTGGTTATTTGGAGCCGTGCTCCCAGGCAGGGTGACAGTGCGGCTGGGATGCTCCACTTCATCTCCTCCACGGTAGTGGGTTATTTCTGAATCTTTTTTCCACGTGCATCGCGTACATGACAGTTTTGAAATCTTCCACGGTGTTACCTGTTAGGTTTAATAAAGCTGCATTTTGCTGTGGGCCTTGCCAAGGGGTCGCTAGCCACGCTGGCTGTTTGGCCACTGGTACCAGTTTGTTTTATGCTGTGGTTGCCTGGCAGCTAAGAGGGGAATTTCTCCCTTGCCAAAGCTTGTGCTGTTGACGCTTGTGTTAAATCAATCTCTCTGCTAACAGCTGACAGCACGGAGCCCCTGACACATGGCTCTGCTCCTAATTCCAGTTACTAGAAAGCAGTGGTGATATGCACACTAGCCAGCCAGCTCATTACCGACTGTAACCATTGCAGCAGCTGATTGTCGCTCCTTCCCTTTCACTTTGCATTTCTCCACTGCTGCTTGCTGCCCCTTTTCCTGTCAACTCAGATGACCTGATCGCAAGAAAGTCCTGGCCTGTTAATGGCTAATGAGCAGTTCATAATGGCTATGGATGGATATGCAACATCCCATCCAGGCTAGACATTGACAGGCAGTAAATAAGTATTGCGCTCCGTGCTTCTGTCAGAGTACTCATTGTGCTGTGGTCTTTGCTCTGGTTTCTGTAGCTGCTGGCACACATATTGCGTTAGTCCCGTCTCTTGGTTAATGCGTGGGAGGGAGGAGAGGGTCACCTTGGCCGTGCAAAGTTAAAGCACGAAACTTGCAACCTCCCTGCCTCATGGGGCAACTGGAGTGTGATACAACCTTGCAGCATAAAGCTGTTGGTAGGGTGGGTTTTTCTGTGGATGGAACTTGTTTAAGGGTCTCTTTCTTCTTGCCTTTGAAAGGTTTGCACTTGGCTGTCTCCTTCAGTTCATTAAAAAGCTGTTCCCCTGGCCTGTGCATAGGACAGAGCTGAAATTCCACCTCTTCTGAACTAGAATTACTGAGCAACATTGGCCCAGGAATATGGTGTTAGAAATCTTCATTGCTAAAAAGGAAATATATTCAAGCACAGAGAGACATTAGTAACTTTTCCAGCTCTCTATAAGCATCTCTCCATTAGGTTAAAGCTTCCTCCTCACAGCAGCTTTTCACCTTTGCTGAGGTTTTATAGGCAAGGGATTTGGACAGTGCAGGGAGATTTTACAAGGTATTAAGAGCACAAAATCTACTGCAGATGGTAATGAAGGGCTGATTCAGAGATGCACCATGAGGCAAGAGCTGAGGAGCATGACTGTTTCCCCCAGACAGATCTGGGAAGTCATCATAGCCCCTGTTATTGGTCTATGTGCACATTCCCAGCAGAGTGCCTTGGGGATTACTCCACCTTAATTGGGGAGCCTCAATCAAACCTCAGGACACTCAGCCCTAAAGGCAGTCCTTTTGCAACCTCCCAGCTACCTGCTGTGTCTGATAGAAGCCTCTGCAAAGTTAAAAGTGGTATTAGGATGAGATGACTCATTTTTGTAATAGAGATGGATGAGTTCTCAAATATGCATGTTTACTCCTTGCCCTACTTGTGAGCATCTGTGGGCGCAGCTATTCATCCACCTGCACAAACATTTATGGCGTGTGGCCTCCCCTGACCTGTGCAGAGGCACGCTTCGTTTCCTCTTCTCTCGGCTGTTGAGGGAAGCACCTCCAAATAATCCAGGATGCGTTGCTCAGGCAGCTGGAACAGCTGCCAGGTCTGTAGCACCCTCACCTGGTGCAAGCGTGGCTTTCCCCCGTTATGTCCATTCCCCCGTGTAACGCACAGACAACTTCTCAGGGGTGCAGCTACCCAAAAGCAACCTGGCCCCGGCTCTGAGTGTCGTGTTATAGCTGTGAACTGGAAGCAGCACAGCTTCTTGCTTGAGGCACGCAGCATCCCACCTCCTCACCTACACCTGCAGGTGTCCAGTGCTTCTTTGGATCACCTAAAGCTTCGGTGTCAAAATGTCATGACTCAAAGCAAACGGGATCCTGGACATCTTCTCAAAGATGTCACGTCAAACAGGCTTCTCAAAATCTGGCAAGGCCAAATCCTTGCAGCTGCCAGAGCTCAGCAAAGATTTGTGTGATCTGGCTGTGGCTGTGTATGTCTGTAGAGCTCCTGAGTTACCCAGACCCTCTGAACCCTTTCATATATATTTATGTAGATACCTGCATGTATGCATATAATTATCCATCTATAACTCTATAGATAGAAAATTCTGTATGTTTTCATCCTCTCTTTTGCCCTGCAGCAGCTATTGTTTTTCCAAATTGCGAATTTCGCTATTTTCTCCTCGTTGCCTGTTTCAATTCTAACCCACCGCATCCCCTGAATTTTCAGACCCTTTCCTGAGCAAAGTTTGCTGTGCCAGACCCTTTCAGTGATTTGTGCAGGATGGCTGGGGAACAGGCTGAGACCCTGTGACTCATCTCACGTGCACGGATTTATCTGGTGAGAGAACCCAAGCTTTCAGAAGGGAAAGGCTGCCCCTGCAACCCCCTGTCCTGTATGGATTCCCCAGGTTGTGCCTTCCTATCTGCTACTTGTGTGCTGAACAGGAGGATGTATAGCACTTGCAGTATATTTTGAGAGGCTTGACTGTTTCAAGCTGCTTGTGGCTCTGAAAACAGCTTTATTTAAATACTGCATACAAGCTGGTGTTTCGAAATAAGAGAATAATTAAGGCAAGGAGGAAGGGAAGGAGGATATCAAATATACATGTACTTCAAAGAAAATATGATCATTTTAGGTATCCTGTGGCTACAGGGAGTGAAACGTGCTGTGGCAGTTCAGTGAACTTCTTTGCACACAGGCACCTCTCTGAGAGCTTGGCCCGATGACTGCAATGGCATTTGGGAACAGGCAGAGGAAAAATAGGGGAAAATAGGCTGAGGGGGAGGAAGTAGGAAGGCAGAAAAGTGTTAGTGAGAGTGCTATTTTGCCTTCCTAAACACACAGTCTGGGGAGGGTTTACTTTCNATTGCCCTTGCAGCGCTGCTGGGGTGCATGAGCAAGATGGAGACCCTTAGGGAAAAGCGGCTGGCGAGCGTGCCGGTGCTGCCAGCCCTGGGAATGGTGTGTGAAGGGACAGCACGATGGGGGCTCAGCCGACGATGCTTCACTTTGATGAACAGCATGCTGCTCAGCCCGTGGCCTCGGCCACCGGCCACTAGTGGTGTTGCTGAGGGCATCCGTATCCGTGAGTGCTGGAGCAGGAGGTGGAGGAATAATTGGTTGTCCGCGGCGGTCTCCATGCCCACTGATCTGTGGGGAGTGGAGCCATCCAAGAGGCATAGCCAGATGGTGAGCTCTAATGTGCCCATATTTATAGATGTCTTCATTAGGTGACATCCACACAAGAGTCAAAGGATCTGATCTGTGCCTTTCAGGGCTTGTTAGGGACGGGCACAGCGTGGTGATGAAGGCGGGCTTTTTGAGTTAAGGGAGTGGAACACAGGCAGGAGGACACAGTGCTTTTTAGCATGCAGTTTGATGAGAAATGCAAGGTGAAAGCAAAAAAACCACAGTAAGAGTGAGGAGAAAAGGATAAGGATGGGGCAAAGTTGAAACAAGNCAAGGAGGAAGGGAAGGAGGATATCAAATATTCATGTACTTCAAAGAAAATATGATCATTTTAGGTATCCTGTGGCTACAGGGAGTGAAACGTGCTGTGGCAGTTCAGTGAACTTCTTTGCACACAGGCACCTCTCTGAGAGCTTGGCCCGATGACTGCAATGGCATTTGGGAACAGGCAGAGGAAAAATAGGGGAAAATAGGCTGAGGGGGAGGAAGTAGGAAGGCAGAAAAGTGTTAGTGAGAGTGCTATTTTGCCTTCCTAAACACACAGTCTGGGGAGGGTTTACTTTCTTTGTACATCATGCTCATTTTTGTGACATGGAGAAATTATTTGGAAAAGATGAACTATTTTAGTTTCTCATTTTACAGCGACAGTGTTGGGAAGAAAAGGTAGGGTTTTTTCTTGTAGGTCAAGTAAAATCTTTCAGCCAATGTGAAAAAATTGTTTTTTCTAAGACTCCAAACCAAACAAGCAAAAATTAAATGACAGGTCTGATTCTTCCTGGAAAGAAATATTTTCAATTTATCGTTTTGACCGGTGGACAGAAAAATTGTGCCTGGTGCTGCAGAAGAAGAGTGTGGCAGAGGCAGATGAGAAAGATGTGGTTGAGATCAGTAGAAAGGCTGAAGCTGGTGATACCCAGGCAAGGAAAGAAGGGGGAGGGAGGCAGGGGGAG